>WNGS01000001.1:23233-33404 GCA_020271785.1 Procambarus virginalis
CTCTATCATGTAATCGTCTTTTAGTTTAAAGTCAGTAACCAGGAATGACTTTACATCAACCTTACTATCAAGACTATCTCAGCTATACACAGACACCACACCGATGATGATACTTTTCAAAACGCTTGTGCTCTCTAGAGTGGAGTTCTGCTGCACAATGACAGCCCCTTTCAAAGCTGGAGAAATTGCTGACCTGGAGAGCGTGCAGAGATCCTTTACTGCTAGAATCCACTCAGTAAAACATCTAAATTACTGGGACCGGCTAAAGAGCCTAAATCTGTACTCCCTTGAGCGCAGGCGGGAGAGATACATAATAATTTACACGTGGAAAATAACGGAGGGTCTGGTCCCAAACCTGCACACAGAAATAACATCACATGAGACCAGAAGACATGGCAGGATGTGCAGAATACCCCCGTTGAAAAGCAGAGCAGGTCTGACCAAGCACCCACAAGTCTGACCAAGCACCCACAGGTCTGACCAGGCACACACTGGCCTGACCAAGCACCCACAGGTCTGACCAAGCACCCACAGGTCTGACCAAGCACCCACAGGTCTGACCAAGCACCCACAGGTCTGACCAAGCACCCACAGGTCTGACCAAGCACCCACAGGTCTGAAGAAGCACTCACAGGCCAGAAGAAGCACCCACAGGTCTGACCAAGCACCCACAGGTCTGACCAAGCACCCACAGGTCTGACCAAGCACCCACAGGTCTGAAGAAGCACCCACAGGTCTAAACAAGCACCCACAGGTCTGACCAAGCACCCACAGGTCTGAAGAAGCACCCACAGGTCTGACCAAGCACCCACCGGTCTGAAGAAGCACCCACAGGTCTGAAGAAGCACCCACAGGTCTGAAGAAGCACCCACAGGTTTGACCAAGCAGCCACAGGTCTGACCAAGCACCCACAGGTCTGACCAAGCACCCACAGGTCTGAAGAAGCACCCACAGGTCTGACCAAGCACCCACAGGTCTAAACAAGCACCCACAGGTCTAAACAAGCACCCACAGGTCTGACCAAGCACCTACATGTCAGAACAAGCACCGACAGGACTGACCAAGCACCCACAGGTCTGACCAAGCACCTACAGGTCTGACCAAGCACCCACAGGTCTGAAGAAGCACCCACAGGTCTGACCAAGCACCCACAGGTCTGACCAAGCACCCACAGGTCTGACCAAGCACCCACAGGTCTGAAGAAGCACCCACAGGTCTGAAGAAGCATCCACAGGTCTGAAGAAGCACCCACATGTCTGACCAAGCACCCACAGGTCTGAAGAAGCAACCAAAGGTCTGACCAAGCACCCACAGGTCTGAAGAAGCACCCACAGGTCTGAAGAAGCTCCCACAGGTCTGACCAAGCACCCACAGGTCTGACCAAGCACCCACAGGTCTGAAGAAGCACCCACAGGTCTGAAGAAGCACCCACAGGTCTGAAGAAGCACCCACAGGTCTGAAGAAGCACCCACAGGTCTGACCAAGCACCCACAAGTCTGAAAAAGCACCCACAGGTCTGACCAAGCACCCACAGGTCTGAAGAAGCACCCACATTTCTGCAGAAGCACCCAGAGGTCTGAAGAAGCACCCACAGGTCTGACCAAGCACCCACAGGTCTGAAGAAGCACCCACAGGTCTGACCAAGTACCCACAGGTCTGAAGAAGCACCCACAGGTCTGAAGAAGCTCCCACAGGTCTGACCAAGCACCCACAGGTCTGACCAAGCACCCACAGGTCTGAAGAAGCACCCACAGGTCTGAAGAAGCACCACAGGTCTGAAGAAGCACCCACAGGTCTGAAGAAGCACCAACAGGTCTGACCAAGCACCCACAGGTCTGACCAAGCACCCACACGTCTGACCAAGCTCCCACAGGTCTGAAGAAGCACCCACAGGTCAGAAGAAGCACCCACAGGTCTGAAGAAGCACCCACAGGTCTGACCAAGCACCCACAGGTCTGACCAAGCACCCATAGGTCTGACCAAGCACCCACAGGTTTGACCAAGCACCCAAAGGTCTGACCAAGCTCCCACAGGTTTGACCAAGCACCCACAGGTCTTACCAAGCACCCACAGGTCTGACCAAGTACCCACAGGTCTGACCAAGCACTCACAGGTCTGAAGAAGCACCCACAGGTCTGACCAAGCACCCACAGGTCTGAAGAAGCACCCACAGGTCTGAAGAAGCACCCACAGGTCTGAAGAAGCACCCACAGGTCTGAAGAAGCACCCACAGGTCTGAAGAAGAACCAACAGGTCTGAAGAAGCACCCACAGGTCTGAAGAAGCACCCACAGGTCTGACCAAGCACCCACAGGTCTGAAGAAGTACCTACAGGTCTGACGAAGCACCCACAGGTCTGAAGAAGCACCCACAGGTCTGACCAAGCACCCAAAGGTCTGAAGAAGCACCCACAGGTCTGAAGAAGCACCCACAGGTCTGAAGAAGCACCCACAGGTCTGACCAAGCACCCACAGGTCTGACCAAGCACCCACAGGTCTAAACAAGCACCCACAGGTCTGACCAAGCACCTACATGTCTGAACAAGCACCGACAGGAATGACCAAGCACCCACAGGTCTGAAGAAGCACCCACAGGTCTGACCAAGCACCCACAGGTCTGACCAAGCACCCACAGGTCTGACCAAGCACCCACAGGTCTGACCAAGCACCCACAGGTCTGACCGATCACCCACAGGTCTGACCAAGCACCCACAGGTCTGAAGAAGCACCCACAAGTCTGAAGAAGCACCCACAGGTCTGAAGAAGCACCCACAGGTCTGACCAAGCACCCACAAATCTGACCAAGCACCCACAGGTCTAATCAAGCACCCACAGGCCTAATCAAGCACCCACAGGTATCAACAAGCACCCACACGTCTGACCAAGCACCCACAGGTCTGACCAAGCACCCACAGGTCTGACTAAGCACCCACAGGTCTGACCAAGCACCCACTGGTCTGAAGAAGCACCCACAGGTCTGAAGAAGCACCCACAGGTCTGACCAAGCACCCACAGGTCTGACCAAGCCCCCACATGTCTAATCAAGCACCCACAGGACTAATCAAGCACCCACAGGCCTCAACAAGCACCCAAAGGTCTGACCAAGCACCCACAGGTCTGACCAAGCACCCACAGGTCTGACCAAGCACCCACAGGTCTGCCCAAGCACCCACAGGTCTGACCAAGCACCCACAGGTCTGACCAAGCATCCACAGGTCTGACCAAGCACCCACAAGTTTGACCAAGCACCCACAGGTCTGACCAAGCACCCACAGGTCTGTAGAAGCACTCACAGGCCTGAAGAAGCACCCACAGGTCTGACCAAGCACCCACAGGTCTGACCAAGCACCCACAGGTCTGACCAAGCACCCCAGGGCTGAAGAAGCACCCACAGGTCTAAACAAGCACCCACAGGTCTGAAGAAGCACCCACAGGTCTGACCAAGCACCCACAGGTCTGAAGAAGCACCCACAGGTCTGAAGAAGCACCCACAGGTCTGAAGAAGCACCCACAGGTCTGACCAAGCACCCACAGGTCTGACCAAGCACCCACAGGTCTGACCAAGCACCCACAGGTCTGACCAAGCACCCACAGGTCTGAAGAAGCACCCACAGGTCTGACCAAGCACCCACAGGTCTAATCAAGCACCCACAGGTCTAAACAAGCACCCACAGGTCTAAACAAGCACCCACAGGTCTGACCAAGCACCCACAGGTCTGACCAAGCACCCACAGGTCTGACCAAGCACCCACAGGTCTGACCAAGCACCCACATGTCTGAAGAAGCACCCACAGGTCTGACGAAGCACCCACAGGTCTGACCAAGCACCTACATGTCTGAACAAGCACCGACAGGAATGACCAAGCACCCACAGGTCTGAAGAAGCACTCACAGGTCTGACCAAGCACCCACAGGTCTGACCAAGCACCCACAGGTCTGACCAAGCACCCACAGGTCTGACCAAGCACCCACAGGTCTGACCGATCACCCACAGGTCTGACCAAGCACCCACAGGTCTGAAGAAGCACCCACAAGTCTGAAGAAGCACCCACAGGTCTGAAGAAGCACCCACAGGTCTGACCAAGCACCCCAAATCTGACCAAGCACCCACAGGTCTAATCAAGCACCCACAGGTCTAATCAAGCACCCACAGGTATCAACAAGCACCCACACGTCTGACCAAGCACCCACAGGTCTGACCAAGCACCCACAGGTCTGACCAAGCACCCACAGGTCTGCCCAAGCACCCACAGGTCTGACCAAGCACCCACAGGTCTGACCAAGCATCCACAGGTCTGACCAAGCACCCACAGGTCTGACCAAGCACCCACAGGTCTGACCAAGCACCCACAGGGCTGAAGAAGCACCCACAGGTCTAAACTAGCACCCACAGGTCTGAAAAGCACCCACAGGTCTGACCAAGCACCCACAGGTCTGAAGAAGCACCCACAGGTCTGACCAAGCACCCACAGGTCTGACCAAGCACCCACAGGTCTGACCAAGCACCCACAGGTCTGACCAAGCACCCACAGGTCTGAAGAAGCACCCACAGGTCTGAGCAAGCACCCACAGGTCTAATCAAGCACCCACAGGTCTAAACAAGCACCCACAGGTCTAAACAAGCACCCACAGGTCTGACCAAGCACCCACAGGTCTGACCAAGCACCCACAGGTCTGACCAAGCACCCACAGGTCTGACCAAGCACCCACATGTCTGAAGAAGCACCCACAGGTCTGACGAAGCACCCACAGGTCTGACCAAGCACCTACATGTCTGAACAAGCACCGACAGGAATGACCAAGCACCCACAGGTCTGAAGAAGCACTCACAGGTCTGACCAAGCACCCACAGGTCTGACCAAGCACCCACAGGTCTGACCAAGCACCCACAGGTCTGACCAAGCACCCACAGGTCTGACCGATCACCCACAGGTCTGACCAAGCACCCACAGGTCTGAAGAAGCACCCACAAGTCTGAAGAAGCACCCACAGGTCTGAAGAAGCACCCACAGGTCTGACCAAGCACCCACAAATCTGACCAAGCACCCACAGGTCTAATCAAGCACCCACAGGTCTAATCAAGCACCCACAGGTATCAACAAGCACCCACACGTCTGACCAAGCACCCACAGGTCTGACCAAGCACCCACAGGTCTGACTAAGCACCCACAGGTCTGACCAAGCACCCACAGGTCTGAAGAAGCACCCACAGGTCTGAAAAAGCACCCACAGGTCTGACCAAGCACCCACAGGTCTGACCAAGCACCCACAAGTCTAATCAAGCACCCACAGGACTAATCAAGCACCCACAGGTTTCAACAAGCACCCACAGGTCTGACCAAGCACCCACAGGTCTGACCAAGCACCCACAGGTCTGACCAAGCACCCACAGGTCTGACCAAGCACCCACAGGTCTGACCAAGCACCCACAGGTCTGACCAAGCACCCACAGGTCTGACCAAGCACCCACAGGTCTGACCAAGCACCCACAGGTCTGACCAAGCACCCACAGGTCTGACCAAGCACCCACAGGTCTGACCAAGCACCCACAGGTCTGAACAAGCAACCACAGGTCTGACCAAGCACCCACAGGTCTGAAGAAGCACCCACAGGTCTGACCAAGCACCCACAGGTCTGACCAAGCACGCACAGGACTAATCAAGCACCCACAGGCCTCAACAAGCACCCAAAGGTCTGACCAAGCACCCACAGGTCTGACCAAGCACCCACAGGTCTGACCAAGCACCCACATTTCTGCCCAAGCACCCACAGGTCTGACCAAGCACCCACAGGTCTGACCAAGCACCCACAGGTCTGACCAAGCACCCACAAGTTTGACCAAGCACCCACAGGTCTGACCAAGCACCCACAGGTCTGTAGAAGCACCCACAGGCCTGAAGAAGCACCCACAGGTCTGACCAAGCACCCACAGGTCTGACCAAGCACCCACAGGTCTGACCAAGCACCCACAGGGCTGAAGAAGCACCCACAGGTCTAAACAAGCACCCACAGGTCTGACGAAGCACCCACAGGTCTGAAGAAGCACCCACAGGTCTGACCAAGCACCCACAGGTCTGAAGAAGCACCCACAGGTCTGAAGAAGCACCCACAGGTCTGAAGAAGCACCCACAGGTCTGACCAAGCACCCACAGGTCTGACCAAGCACCCACAGGTCTGACCAAGCACCCACAGGTCTGACCAAGCACCCACAGGTCTGAAGAAGCACCCACAGGTCTGACCAAGCACCCACAGGTCTAATCAAGCACCCACAGGTCTAAACAAGCACCCACAGGTCTAAACAAGCACCCACAGGTCTGACCAAGCACCCACAGGTCTGACCAAGCACCCAAAGGTCTGACCAAGCACCCACAGGTCTGACCAAGCACCCACATGTCTGAAGAATCACCCACAGGTCTGACGAAGTACCCACAGGTCTGACCAAGCACCTACATGTCTGAACAAGCACCGACAGGAATGACCAAGCACCCACAGGTCTGAAGAAGCACTCACAGGTCTGACCAAGCACCCACAGGTCTGACCAAGCACCAACAGGTCTGACCAAGCACCCACAGGTCTGACCAAGCACCCACAGGTCTGACCGATCACCCACAGGTCTGACCAAGCACCCACAGGTCTGAAGAAGCACCCACAAGTCTGAAGAAGCACCCACAGGTCTGAAGAAGCACCCACAGGTCTGACCAAGCACCCACAAATCTGACCAAGCACCCACAGGTCTAATCAAGCACCCACATATCTAATCAAGCACCACAGGTATCAACAAGCACCCACACGTCTGACCAAGCACCCACTGGTCTGACCAAGCACCCACAGGTCTGACTAAGCACCCACAGGTCTGACCAAGCACCCACAGGTCTGAAGAAGCACCCACAGGTCTGAAAATGCACCCACAGGTCTGACCAAGCACCCACAGGTCTGACCAAGCACCCACAAGTCTAATCAAGCACCCACAGGACTAATCAAGCACCCACAGGTCTCAACAAGCACCCACAGGTCTGACCAAGCACCCACAGGTCTGACCAAGCACCCACAGGTCTGACCAAGCACCCACAGGTCTGACCAAGCACCCACAGGTCTGACCAAGCACCCACAGGTCTGACCAAGCACCCACAGGTCTGACCAAGCACCCACAGGTCTGACCAAGCACCCACAGGTCTGACCAAGCACCCACAGGTCTGACCAAGCATCCACAGGTCTGACCAAGCACCCACAGGTCTGAACAAGCAACCACAGGTCTGACCAAGCACCCACAGGTCTGAAGAAGCACCCACAGGTCTGACCAAGCACCCACAGGTCTGACCAAGCACCCACAGGTCTGACCAAGCACCCACAGGTCTGAACAAGCACCCACAGGTCTGACCAAGCACCCACAGGTCTGACTAAGCACCCAAAGGTCTGAAGAAGCACCCACAGGTCTGAAGAAGCACCCACAGGTCTGAAGAAGCACCCACAGTTCTGACCAAGCACCCACAGGTCTGACCAAGCACCCACAGGTCTGACCAAGCACCCACAGGTCTGAAGAAGCACCCACAGGTCTGACCAAGCTCCCACAGGTCTAAACAAGCACCCACAGGTCTGACCAAGCACCTACATGTCTGAACAAGCACCGACAGGAATGACCAAGCACCCACAGGTCTGAAGAAGCACCCACAGGTCTGACCAAGCACCCAGAGGTCTGACCAAGCACCCACAGGTCTGACCAAGCACCCACAGGTCTGACCAAGCACCCACAGGTCTGACCGATCACCCACAGGTCTGACCAAGCACCCACAGGTCTGAAGAAGCACCCACAAGTCTGAAGAAGCACCCACAGGTCTGAAGAAGCACCCACAGGTCTGACCAAGCACCCACAAATCTGACCAAGCACCCACAGGTCTAATCAAGCACCCACAGGTCTAATCAAGCACCCACAGGTATCAACAAGCACCCACACGTCTGACCAAGCACCCACAGGTCTGACCAAGCACCCACAGGTCTGACTAAGCACCCACAGGTCTGACCAAGCACCCACAGGTCTGAAGAAGCACCCACAGGTCTGAAAAGCACCCACAGGTATGACCAAGCACCCACAGGTCTGACCAAGCACCCACAAGTCTAATCAAGCACCCACAGGACTAATCAAGCACCCACAGGTCTCAACAAGCACCCACAGGTCTGACCAAGCACCCACAGGTCTGACCAAGCACCCACAGGTCTGACCAAGCACCCACAGGTCTGACCAAGCACCCACAGGTCTGACCAAGCACCCACAGGTCTGACCAAGCACCCACAGGTCTGACCAAGCACCCACAGGTCTGACCAAGCACCCACAGGTCTGAAGAAGCACTCACAGGCCTGAAGAAGCACCACAGGTCTGACCAAGCACCCACAGGTCTGACCAAGCACCCACAGGTCTGACCAAGCACCCACAGGTCTGAAGAAGCACCCACAGGTCTAAACAAGCACCCACAGGTCTGACCAAGCACCCACAGGTCTGAAGAAGCACCCACAGGTCTGACCAAGCACCCACAGGTCTGAAGAAGCACCCACAAGTCTGAAGAAGCACCCACAGGTCTGAAGAAGCACCCACAGGTCTGACCAAGCACCCACAGGTCTGACCAAGCACCCACAGTTCTGACCAAGCACCCACAGGTCTGAAGAAGCACCCTCAGGTCAGACCAAGCACCCACAGGTCTAATCAAGCACCCACAGGTCTAAACAAGCACCCACAGTTCTAAACAAGCACCCACAGGTCTGACCAAGCACCCACAGGTCTGACCAAGCACCCACAGGTCTGACCAAGCACCCACAGGTTTGACCAAGCACCCACATGTCTGACCAAGCACCCACAGGTCTGACCAAGCACCCACAGGTCTGACCAAGCACCCACAGGTCTGACCAAGCACCCACAGGTCTGACCAAGCACCCACAGGTCTGAAGAAGAACTCACAGTCCTGAAGAAGCACCCACAGGTCTGACCAAGCACCCACAGGTCTGACCAAGCACCCACAAGTCTAATCAAGCACCCACAGGACTAATCAAGCACCCACCAGGCCCAGAAAGGCCCGGGTCCAGGCCCATAAAGGCCGGGTACAGGCCCAGAAAGGCCCGGGTCCAGGCCCAGAAATGCCCGGTTCCAGGCCCAGAAAGGCCGGGTCTAGGCCCAGAAAGGCCCGGGTCCAGGCCCAGAAAGGCCCGGGTACAGGCCAAGAAAGGCCCGGGTCCAGTCCCAGAAAGGCCCGGATCCAGGCCCAGAAAGGCCAGGGTACAGGCCCAGAAAGGCCCGGATCCAGACCCAGAAAAGCCCGGGTCCAGGCCCAGAAAGGCCCGGGTCCAGGCCCAGAAAGGCCCGGATCCAGGCCCAGAAAGGCCCGGATCCAGGCCCAGAAAAGCCCGGATCCAGGCCCAGAAAGGCCCGGATCCAGGCCCAGAAAGGCCCGGGTACAGGCCCAGAAAGCCCGGGTACAGGCCCAGAAAGGCCCGGGTATAGGCCCAGAAAGGCCCTGGTCCAGGCCCAGAAAGGCCCAGGTACAGGCCCAGAAAGGCTGGATCCAGGCCCAGAAAGGCCCGGATCCAGGCCCAGAAAGGCCCCGGTACAGGCCCAGAAAGGCCCGGGTTCAGGCCCAGAAAGTCCTGGGTCCAGGCCCAGAAAGGCCCGGGTACAGGCCCAGAAAGGCCCAGAAAGGCCCGGGTACAGGCCCAGAAAGGCCCAGAAAGGCCCGGGTACAGACCCAGAAAGGCCCGGGTACAGGCCCAGAAATGCCCGGGTCCAGGCCCAGAAAGGCCCGGATCCAGGACCAGAAATGCCCGGATCCAGGCCCAGAAAGGCCCGGATCCAGGCCCAGAAAGGCCCGGATCCAGGCCCAGAAAGGCCCGGATCCAGGCCCAGAAAGGCCCGGATCCAGGCCAGAAAGGCCCGGATCCAGGCCCAGAAAGGCCCGGATCCAGGCCCAGAAAAGCCCGGGTCCAGGCCCAGAAAGGCCCGGGTCCAGGCCCAGAAAGGCCCGGGTACAGGCCCAGAAAGGCCCGGGTCCAGTCCCAGAAAGGCACGGGTCCAGGCCCAGAAAGGCCCGGATCCAGGCACAGAGAGGCCCGGATCCAGGCCCAGAAAGGCCCGGGTACAGGCCCAGAAAGGCCTGGATCCAGGCCCAGAAAAGCCTGGGTACAGGCCCTGAA
>WNGS01000002.1:4014-15973 GCA_020271785.1 Procambarus virginalis
TTGTTTACCATTCAATATAATTATATCATACCACATATGGTGGTCTAGTCTACTATTATTATGGTAATAATTACTAATTATGGATACTACTTTCACAGTATAGAACAAAAAGGGCTTAGCTGTTCCTGTTGAAGGGGCCTGCTAAGGCTGCGTAATTGTAGCATCAAAGATAGGTGTGGCCATTTGCCTCTGAGTGCCACGTAATGGCAGCTGTTAGGAGGCTTACAAGGCTTGGCATACAGCTAGGTAAATTATATGTAAGGTCCAACTGTCTGCACAGCTTCTTGCTACTCCAAAACACAATTACTGTTGGGATGTAAGGAATTAATAAAAGTTTTATACATATAATTACAGGTATGACATGGAATATGAGGGTATTAAATGGTGTACACGTACGTCTTGTTGGGTTTCCATGCTAATAAACCGGCTACCTATCTATATTAAAATGATGCACCATAATAAAACAGAATACCAGGCAGTCGGATACTCAAGTGCTCCAGTTGTAGTGGTGTTGCTGTGGTAGTTCTCATGGGATAGAGTAGGTCTATCGAGACTAGTATCACAACTCTCAGGCGCAACCGTTGTTGTTGATATTTTTGTTGTTGTTGTTGTGTTGATTTAGGGGCGACGACGATCGTGGGATCGGATGCGCCCCGGCGTACCCGTAAGGGTGAATCGCGAAGCCTGGAGAGGTGGAACGCCAAGCCAAATCGCAAAACGAGTGACGCCAATCACCAGAAATAATATGCCATACGGCAAATAAACGCACAATCAGGCAGATGATTGGGGAGCCCCAGGAGTCCCTCAGGGCGACAAGCACCGGCCCCGCTCCACACAGAGAACACCAGGTAGCAAAACCAAAACTCTGCCCCCAACTAAAACGCAAAAAGTCATCCAGTGTCCCCGGCAGAGCAGAAGCCGGCCGCCCACCACGACTGAGGGCACACCAGGAGCCCACCAAGACCCGCCAACCCCGGCACCACTCGGCCAAGCCGGCCCCTGAACACTGTCACACCGCCGGGAGAACCAGCCAGAACACGTCAAAAAAAAAAATCTATCAACAATCCTGTGACCCAAGGCGATATGTGCGCCAGGCGCGTACAATCGGACCGTTGAAAAGGGATGCCAAACGGCAGTAACAAAGCCAAAACGCGAAAACAGGACGTGAACCGGCGGCTCCCAGGCGGAGGAGGAGTCCAGACGTCCGCTTGGCGTCAAGGTTGAACCAGGAGCCCCCGTTGATATTTTTGTGTGACGCTCCCTCCCTTTGTGTTCCAATGTTTTTGGTGGTTCCAATTCTAAATTTAATTTCACAATAACAAGGGAGTCAAGCTACATTCTGGTGTTAGTAATTATATTCAGTCTTAGTGTACACTTTTTTTTATTCAATTTAGACACTAGACTGCTACATAAACAGTATTTAATAATGTAAATATACGTGCCGTCGATGACGTCACGGAATCACCCATTCTCTATCTTTAAGGGGATACTCTAAGGGGATACTATATATTATGTGTGTCGGATTTCCGACATTACTCATAGTATTTGAACATTTGCAATGTTGCTACATCTTCCTTAATACTGATCCCTTAAACGACGGTGTAGTCAAGTGAGGAGCTCTGGCGTGACAAGATTAACAAAGCTCATGCTAAATAAGTACCGCTTGTTTTCTCAGACTAGTTATAATCATAAATTTATATAATTACGAAGATTTTACATTTCACCGTAGTGCTTTGTTGTTGAGCTTTAGGCCTATCGCCACACAGAGATTATGATCAGTAATAATCAGTATTATGATTAGTATTAGGAACGTAATACCTCTGGGAGGGTCATTACTGCTCACAAGTGGTTATTGACCATGCAGCAACACGGTTCAAAACTTAAGGTTTTGAACCGTGTTTGAACTCGTCATTTGTGACGAGAAAGTGACAAGCCACTTGAAAGGGATATGAGGACACGAATTTGTGATAAGAGGAAGGGAAGGACTGGTACCCAATTGTTGGTGCCACAGTTACTTCTTCTTCTTGAGAGTAGGTGCAGTTTGCATGAAGGATGTGCCCTCCCGATGACTGCACCAGGACAGATGTTAGGAGACGCGAGTATGTTGAGAATGATATTGGTCAAAAGTAATGGTCGCAAAGAGTCGTAGACAGAGGAGCGACGACGAAAACAGAGGAGGACGTGAGAGGGAGACATGCTTCACGGAGGGTGTCCATGACGTCTTCTAATATTTTCTGGGAACTCCCGCACCGGAAAGCACAAGCAGTACGTTTCCCACAGCAGCATGTGGTCAGTGGCCGCCTGGCCATCAGGCGGAGCTTTCGGCAGAGGCATCCTATCCGGCACCCCATAAACAAACTCCCTCAACCGTGGCACCCAGATAGTGAAAGAGCACCACGGGATCGGAAGCACCCGGGCATCACGAGAAAAGCCCAATACCCGACCCTCATGGGTCACGACCTCGGCAGTCGGGACGAGACTCCCCACCAGACTGGAGCAACAAAGGAAAGGGAACCCACAGGGACGCAGGCGCGGCATTGTCCCCGCCACCTGGCACAGGAGCAAAGACCCCCAGCGCAAATCCTTCCTCAACACCATGATGAGGTCCCGATCACCAGGTGGAACTCCGGAAGCAACTCGAAGCCCCTCACAGCCCTATCACCAACGGCGGGGGACGCTGGAGCACCATACTCCCCACCTCCTCCCAAGACACACCACGAAGGGGAGACACACTCTGAGCCCGCTGCAAGTGCTTCGAGACAGGCCACACCACACCAATCCCACCAGGCCTCTCTGCAGACACGGCCACCATCACCGCATCCACACGGTCCATACCCACATCGTCCAAAGAATCCACAGATGCCACATCGCCCACACCGTCCACTTCATCCAAGGAAACAGCCTCGGAACGCCGGCACGCACGTTTCTGCAAAGGGATGGAAGCATCAGAACGGCAGTCATCTATACACAAAGGCACGGCAGGCACCTCCTCCGGCCGAAGCACCTCCTCCAAAACAGAAGAACCTGCGCCCCCAGGAGCTGGGACCACATCCACAGGCGGAGGCGGGACATGGACCTCCACCGGGACACTATTATACACAGCACAGGCGACGGCCCGACACCCACACACACCGGCTCAACAACCCTGGGGCCACAGCAATTAACAGACGTGTCGCACAAGCTGTAGAACCCGCCTCAACAGGCGGAGCAGCAGACAGACAATAAGGTGCCTCAGGCACAGTACCTACTCCATCCTCAGACCCGTCCAAACGCAACATGGGCGGAAAATCCTCTGCACGAAAAATATGCACCCTACCAGTTGCTACCACGTCTCACGCTGCAGCCAGATGACCCTCGTGACCATACCAATAACAGGAGTTCGGTTGCCCACAATGAAAACAGGGGAGTGTGTAACCCAACACGTACACCAACAACGGAACACTACACTTCAGCGACATCGTCAGGGTGCGGGAGCCATCAAGCATCCCAGCACAGTGCCTGTCAAGGACCTTGTTCCAGCGAACACTTAACACAGTCTAAAACCGTGCAAAACAGGAGGTTAAAAGATCGTTCTGAAATTCGAAGGGGGCACCATGCACCGCCACATACGTCAAGGCGACACTAAGATTCACCACTTTAACAAAACTTTCGTTATCAGGGAGAGGGTAAGCACGCCCCTCACACCAGCTGAGAAACCCCTGAAAGGCAGCTTGGTGGTGGAACTTTACCACAGCACGGTTGCCCTGAAGCAGCTGGATGCCACTAAGTCCGACAGTTGCACATGGAGCGCGTTCACCAGGATGACACCAACCAACAGATGGTCCACCGGCACCGTGAATGCCAGACCAGCCGACAAAGTCCTCTTCACTGGAGGCCGAGAAGTCCCATGGCAAATCAAATGTCACCCTGTCAGTGGCAAGCCACCATCAGGTAGGGCAACCAGCAATCGTCCAACGTAAACACTAGCCAGGAGCGGAGAGACCCAGGAGCATCTGACCCGGCTGGTGGTTGTTGCCCAACTCGCCACAATTAAATCCAGCGGTCGACCCCACAGACGCATTCATAAATTTTATCATGCTGCTCATTCAAAACAGGAATTTTCTCAAATATAAATTAATATTATAATATATTAGCATATTGTGTATATATAGGAATAGCTTAGGTTAGGTTAGGCTAGGTGTTTAGGTTCTGCTGGCGATTATTTCAACCATCCTCGACTCAAGTCCATTACATTCAGCGGTCGACCCCACAGACGCATTCATAAATGTTAACATGCTGTTTATTCAAAACAGGAATGTTCTCAAATATAAATTAATATTATAATATATTAGCATATATAGGTATAGGTTAGGTTAGGTAAGGTGTATAGGTTCTGTTGGCGATTATTTGTATTTGTAGTACGTGGGTGAAGCATTTACAGCATTGTGATTCGAACAAAATTCGTCAGTGAAGCACTTGTTCCGGATATGTTCGAACGTCAGCAGTTGTGAGTCGTGTGTAACAGCCCGTCCTCCAAACAAAGATCCAAAAGTGATTCCATGCACCGCCAAACCCCCTGTTTATGAATGAAAAGCGGTTTACACACGACTCACAACTGCTGACGTTCAAACATATCTGGAACAAGTGCTTCACTGACGAATTTTGTTCGAACCACAATGCTGTAAATGCTTCACCTACGTACTACAAATACAAATAATCGCCAGCAGAACCTAAACACCTGACCTAACCTAACCTATGCCTATTTATACACAATATGCTAAAATATTATAATATTAATTTATACTTGAGAAAATTCCCGTTTTGAATGAACAGCATGTTACAATTTATGAATGCGTCTGTGGGGTTGACCGCTGAATGTAATGGACTTGAGTCGAGGATGGTTGTGTGTAAACCGCTTTTCATTCATAAACAGGGGGTTTGTCGGGTACATGGAATCACTTTGGATCTTTGTTGGAGGACGGGCTGCTTTGTTTGGAGGATGGGCTGACGTGGGTGAAGCATTGTAGTTCGAACAAAAGTCGTCAACGAAGCACTTGTTCCGGAAGTGTTCGAACGATATCAGTTGTGAGTCGTGTGTAAACCGTTTTTTATTCATAAACAGAGGGTTTGGCGGGCGCATGGAGACTTTGGCCTTTGTTTATGAGGACGGGCTGGAGAGGGAGTGAACATAAGGGACAGACCAGGAGAAGCAGTCAGTTATATGCTCTGGCATTAGAAGAAAAAGATTGTTTTAAAATGTGTGATATGCTTACAATAGTTGCATATTTTATTTGGCAAATTCCCATGTAATTACTTAAATTTCATTTCTAAACCTAATCTAGTAATTACCTAAGTGTTGTTGTTGTTGTTGAGTTAGGGGCGACGACGATCATGGGATCGGATGCGCCCCGGCGTACCCGGTAAGGGTGAAACACGAAGCCAGGAAAGGCGAAACGCCGAACCAAAACGCAAAACGAGAGACGCCAAGCACTAGAAACTAAGACGCCACACGGCAAGGAAATGCACAAAGGGAGAGGCACAAGCACACAATAAAACAGGGAAAACAAGCAGCCAGAGAGGCACACAGCATTTCACAGAGCAAATACACAGGAAATCAGGGTACATACTTGCCCGGGAACCGGGCCCGCGGGAACCGTACATTGAATGCTTCCCAGAGCACCCACCGCCAAGGGTCCCGTCCACCCACCAGGGACTCCATAACACCCGGAACCGGGGCAACAAACACCCGCAAGCAGGGGACCCAAATGGTAGAACCCACGAGGCGAGTGGGTTAACCCACTCCTTTCTGAACCCTTCCTGTCGAGTCACCCGGCTCGACAGGAAGGGAACCTGCCCACCACGAAAGTTCTCCGGCCCGTCAGACAGCTGTAACTCGGCAATCTCCGTCCAGTGACCCGGCGGCATCACAGACGCTGGCAACACGTCCTCCAGGACTCCAACTCGCACCCTTACAGGAGCGAACAGGCCACAGGGCACCACCACAGGGGCACCCGAGGCCCCAGGCACACCACCAGACGACAGCAGGGAATCCGGACGGCGCGCATCCCTCCGTAACGTCACTACCAGGCCACGCCCAGTACCAGAGTCCACACCATCCCTGGCAGCGGAAGCCACCACCCCCCACCGCGGAGAGACCCCTGGCGGAGAAAGAACCGAAGGCACGTCCAAGACACAGGCACCAGCACCGGCAGGCACATGGACCTCCGCCACCACTAACTGTGGAGACATGGACGTATCCGTATCAACACCGGCAACACCCGAAGACTCACAGTCACTAAAGTCACCAACATCGGCCCAGGCAGAAGACGAACGCCGGGAACGTTTGGGCACCGGTCGGATATCGTCAGGGCCGGAAGCGGACCCAGAAACACGGGAACCACGAGCCGGACGAACCGACGCCTGAGACAGAACGGCAGCAGCCTCCACCACAGGGGGAACCGGGACACACACCGCAGGAGGCTCCACAGCCACCCCAGCACCCAGCACATCCGGGACCCGAGACACGGACACAGGGCCAGGCGCAGCATCCGAAGACGAGAGAGAAGACGGCAACGCCACACAGGGAGCACCAGGAAGGCCCACGGGAGCAACGAGGACAGGGACAGGATCAGGCAGACCAACCGACGGTACCGCAATACCCGGAGGAGGGCCGGCAACAACCGGAGAAACGTCAGGCGTCGCCGGGGGAGCTGCAGTAGCGAACGGGACGCGCACCTCCACAACATCTCCAGAGGCAGCCTCCAGCGGGAGCGGCGGGAAATCCTCATCTCGGAACAAGTTGACAGGAGAATGTGGGGTAGCAGAGCACCCTGCAGCCTGATGCCCCAACAGGCCACACCGGAAACAGGTACGAGGCTGCCGGGCATAATACACCCGGACGTAGTATCCCATAAGCCGGACAGAAGAAGGTATATCCGACCGCAGGCGAATTCCCAACATACGAATGTTCGTTCGTCTTCCAGCATACCGGCCCGAGGAGAGCGTGTTCACCCGCACGCTGACAACAGTACCAACCCCCCGAAGTAACGCCATAGGAGGTCGTCAGGAAACTCCAGGGCGCACCATGGATGCTGACATAAGTCAGGGCACCACTACGATCCGAGATCGCCACAGAGCCGGCATCACCCAGCAACGACAACGTACGCCTCTCGTACCGATGGAGGAAGTCACGGTACTCCTCCTCCCCCACGAACTTGAGAACAACCCGGTGGGCAGTAACAAGCTCAATACCAAAGACAGCCTCCACCGGGACACGAAGCATGTCACACATAACCAGCTCCACGTCTGAGTATCCAGCCCGACTAGTGAACTCCAAGCCCACAGAATTCACACGCACAACGGCGGGAAGGCCTCCCATGTCAAACTTGCCACGTCAACACGCAGCCGAGCAGCAACACAAACTGCAATTACCTAAGTGTAGGTACAGGATTAAAGCTATGGTCGTGGTGTCCCATCTTCCACTGCACTCATTGTTGTATAACACTTTGAAACTACTGACGGTTTTGGCTTCCACCCCCACTTCCTTCCACCACTTAACTTGTTCCAACAATCTGCCATTCTGTTTGCAAAAGTGATTTGTTTATATTTCTTACACAGCTTTGTTTAGTAAATTTAAATATATGACCTCTTGTGGTTGCGTATTGGTCTATACGTTTAACTTGCAGCCACTTAATCGAGCGCCGCCATGCTCCTTATTGTCCAAACTGCATTGTCCCTCATACGGTAGTGCATATCCTTGTTGGATGTCCTGACTTCCAAGACGTGCTTGTGTCTTAGATAGTAGGAGTCCAAGAAACAAAATATACGATTTAAATGCTCTTGTCTGCACAGAAACAATAGATATTATTGCACTTACCGAAACATGGGATGAATGTAGGAAACATAAAACTATTAGCTGAAGATCAAATAAACGGATTTAAACTATTTCACACAGATACATATATTAGATGAGGAGGGGGGGGAGTAGCCATATATGTTAGGGAAAACTTGAAATGTAGTCTCAAAAAGGGAATCAAAACTAAGCCACACAGAAACCTTTCACTAGAATTAAACAGAAATCTAAAAATCTTTTAATGGGATTTATATACAGACCACTAAACTTAGACAGAATGGAAGCAAGGCATCTATAGGATGAAATATCTAGAGAATCTACATCAAATAGTATTTATGTCATGATGATTGTAATTTTACTGGAATAAACTGGCTTAACAGAACAGGGGATAATGAAGCAGAAGATTTTCTAGAATTAATTTACGATTGCTTCCTTAAGCGACACATTAAGGAACCAACACGTGAAAATAATATTTTAGACTTATTGTTAACTAACAGGGAAACGTAATTAATGACATCGAAATAGAAAGTGAGCTAGGAAACAGTGATCATAAAGAATAAAATTTATTATAGAATGGAATAGATTTGTAGGAGAAAATTCTGTTAAAGTGGCAAATTTTCGAAAAGCTGATTTTAATGGCTTAAGGATATTTTGAGTGAAATAGACTGGAAAGTCCTTGGCATGGCAGGTGGGCCGGTCTGGGAGGAGATGTGAACCAGCGATGGGTTATGTAAAATGTGACTTCAATGTGAATTCAAAATATAACTTTTTAAAAAATCTTCTAAGCAAAGCACAAGAACGTAGTGTACCATACAAATTGAATAGATCGAATGATAATGAGCCAAAATGGATACCAAGGGATCTGAAGAATCTTATAAGTAGGAAGGGAGCTGTATACAAACAGATTATGAATGGGGAAGTTAGTTTAGAACAAGAATTCGTCCAACTGGTTAGAAATGTGAAAAAGAGGCAAAAGAAACTATGAAGTTCGCATAGCAGGGCAAGAGAAGACAAATTCTAAAGTTTTTTTCAATTACATCGAACAATGATTTTGAAGAATAGGTACATTTAAAACTGAGACAGGTCAGATAACTGATAATGACGAAGAGATGATTAGTTTTTTTAATAAATATTAAAATCTCTGTATTTGCTAAATAGGAACTTAACTCATTCATCCGAACAAGTCTATGTGGGTTTGGAAGAGGACAGGTTGACTAGTTTAGCAGTTACCAGGGAGGATGTTATTAAACAAATAGTGAAACTCAAGCCTCAAAACCTCACATTTGTAAGAATTAAATTGCAAATGCGAATCTTTTGACCATTTTAAACCTTATTTAGATCGTCTTGAATTGATAGTGAGTCTTTTTCCGTGTTTATTTCCCTTTCGATTTTTGAATCATCGGCAAACTTGCAAATATTGCTGCTCAAACCTGCATCTAAATCATTTATATATATTATGAATAACAGAAATCCCAGGACAGAGCCTTGAGGCACTCCATTTACAACATTTTCCCACTCTGACTTAACCCCCATTTATACTAACTCTTTATTTCCTTTGGTATAGCCATGCCCTAATCCAACTAATATAGCACCCCCAATACCATGAATCTCTATCTTTTCAATCAATCTTTCATGTGGCACTGTATCAAAAGCTTTGCTAAAGTCAAGATACACAGCATCACAAACCTTACTACTATCAATTGCCTCAACTATGTTGGAACAAAATGAAGTGCAAATTTAATAATCTCCGAAAGTTCTTCACCGTTTGCTTTGAAATTTTCACACAACGTTCCCTACACATCCGAGCGGGTTTTTATATACATACTATATAGATGTCTCGTCTGCGACGGGAAAAAACGTTTTTTTTTTTAAACTGTGACTTTCATGTGAGGGAAATATTCAAAACCTCTTTAACCGATTGCTTTGAAATTTTCACACAACTTTGCATTCGTATTGGCACGTGTTTTTATATACATACTGTATACATGCCTCACCTATGAGGGGAAAAAACATGTTTTTTTTAAAAACATTGCCATCTGTTATATGTAAGAGCAAAACACACTGTTATCTCCAAAAGTTCTAATCCGATTGCTTAGAAATTTTGACACAGCATTCCATTTGAATACGCATGTGCTTTTATATGCCTACTGTATTGATGACACACCTGTGACAGGTAAAAAAACAATTTTTTTTGGAAAAACAGCACCATCAGTTAAACATAATAGCAACACATGCAATACTAAATATGTTATGATTACATTCCAATGTTTCCAATTGCACCGATAAATTGAATTTTCATAGATTTCGATTTAATTATTTTGTGTGTCATTGCATTGTAATTGAGCTGTGTTGTTTACCATACCATTTATTTTGTAAGTATAAGTGTAGATGTCATACGTGTGACAGGAAAAAACATTTTTTAATTAAGAAACAGCACCATCTGTTGCACATAAGAGCAACACACGCCATACTAAATATGTTACGATTCCATTTCAATGTTTCCGATTTCGTTGATAAATTGAATTTTCATAGATATCGATTTATTTTCATTTTGATTTAATTATTTTGTGTGACATTGCGTTTGAATTGAGCTGTGTTGTTTACCATACCGTTCATTTCATGAGCATTGTTTATTATTTATTTTTCATTTCAATTTTATTAACTGTTTTTCTTATATTTCAGTGGTGGGGACAGCAGATCATTTGATGTACCAAATTTTCTGATGGGAACATCAGATCATTTGGGAATGCATCGGTCGAGGGAGTGGGGAATTGTGGGAAGGACGAGGGGATGGGAGTGGGGAATTGTGGGGAGGACGAGGAGACGGGAGTGAGGATTGGTGGGGACAGGGGAGGTGGTAATAATGGGGAAGACGAGGGGACATGGCAGTTGGGGATAGTGGGGACGAGGGGGACAGGGGAATGGAGAATGGTGGGGAGGACAAGGCGACAGGGTAGTGGGGGATGATGGGGAGGATGAGGGGACAGGGGAGGGGTGAATGGTAAGGAGGACAAGGGGACGGTGTAGTGGGAGTGTTTGGGAGGACGAGTTAACGGGGCATTAGGAATGGTTGGGAGGACGAGTTGATGGGGCGTGAGAAATGTTAGAGGAATGTTGCTGAGCAACATCAATGCGTGGCCGGGTACAGCTAGTATATATATATATGTCGTACCTAGTAGCCAGAACTCACTTTTTGGCCTACTATGCAAGGCCAGATTTGCCTAATAAGCCAAATTTTCCTGAATTAATATATTTTCTCTAATTTTTTTCTTATGAAATGATAAAGCTACCCATTTCATTATGTACGAGGTCAATTTTTTTTATTGGCGTTAAAATTAACGTAGATATATGACCGAACCTAACCAACCCTACCTAACCTAACCTAACCTATCTTTATAGGTTAGGTTAGGTTAGGTAGCCGAAAAAGTTAGGTTAGGTTAGTTTAGGTAGGTTAGGTAGTCGAAAAACAATTGATTCATAAAAACTTGGCTTATTAGGCAAATCGGGCCTTGCATAGTAGGCTGAGAAGTGCGTTCTGGCTACTAGGTACGACATATATATATATATATATATATATATATATATATATATATATATATATATATATATATATATAATATATATATACATATATATATATATATATATATATATATATATATATATAATATATATATATATAATAATATATATCTAGTTTCTCTACAGCACTCGTCTTCCAGCTCGGCGAATGGATTGGAAGTTTCATTTCATCTATAGGCGGCTTTGTCAGAGTCATCTTAAGATTGCTGTCCTTTACGACATTCCAAGCCGAAGATTTCTCCTAATGCTCTCCTCATTTGCTTTCTCTGACTTTGTTTCGTCTATCTTAGCTCCTACATCTGTCGTAGCTCCTCCCGCAGGGACTCCAACTCTGTCCTTAGAGCTCCACACAGCTCCCTCACTAGCACTAGTTCACTCACTACACCTTCCATTTCCAGTATCATAACAATTGGAGCTCCAGCTAACATACCCTCTCACTGTGACTGACTGCGCCTGATTGAATGGCACAGTTATGTGAGGGAGAGAGATTGATTGATTGATGAAGATTAAGCCACACATGAGGTTGAAACCCTTCCTCTTTCCTGT
>WNGS01000003.1:0-10683 GCA_020271785.1 Procambarus virginalis
CCCCGTACCTACTTCCGGTGTGGCCTGTTAGGGCATCAGGCTGCCGGGGGCTCTGAGGCCCCTGCTGCTCCTGTCAACTTGTTCCAGGAGGAGGATTTCCCGCCGCTCCCTCTGGACGAGAACTCCAGGGATGGGGAGGTGCACGTCCCGTTAGCTGCTGTGGCTCCCCCTGCGTCGCTCCGACATTCCTCCGGTTGTTGCAGACCCTCCTCCGGGGATTGTGGTGCCGTCAGATGGTCTACCTGCTCCTGTCACTGCCCCCGCTGCTCCCATGGGCCTTCCTGGTGCTCACTGTGAGGCGTCGCTGTCTTCTCCCTCGTTTTCGGCTGCTGCTCCTGGTCCAGAGTTCTCGACTCGGGTCCCAGATGTGCTGGGTGCTGGGGTGGCTTTGGAGCCTCTTGCTGCGTGTGGCCTAGTTTCCCCTGTGGTAGAGGCTGCTGCCGTTCTGCGTCGTGCGTCGATTCGTCCGGCTGGTGGTACCCGTGTTTCTGGGTCCGCTTCCGGCTCTGACGATATCCAGCCGGAGCCCAAACGTTCCTGGCGTTCGTCTTCTGCCTTGGCCAATGTTGGGGACTTCAGTGACTGTGGGTCTTCGGGTGTTGACGGTGTGGATCTGGTTGCATCGCTGTTGCCACAGCTGGTGGTGGTGAAGATCCATGTGCCTGCTGGTGCCCATGTCTCGGGAGTGCCTTCTGTTCCTTCTCTGCCAGGGGACTCTCCGCAGTGGGGTGTGGTGGCTTCCACTGCCAGGGATGGTGTGGGTGCTGGAGATGGGCGTGGCCTGGTAGTGACCTTACAGAAGGATGCGCGCCGCCCAGGTTCTCTGCAGTCGTCTGGTGGTGTGGCCGTGGTCGCTGGTGTCCCTGTGGTGGTGCCCAATGTC
This sequence comes from Procambarus virginalis, assembly GCA_020271785.1. Taxonomy (NCBI): domain Eukaryota; kingdom Metazoa; phylum Arthropoda; class Malacostraca; order Decapoda; family Cambaridae; genus Procambarus; species Procambarus virginalis. The sequence continues at coordinate 884 of WNGS01000003.1, forward strand.
CTGCTCCCTCCTGTGAGGGTGCGCATTGGGGGGACCTGGAGAACGTGTTGCCGGCGTCTGTGATGCCGCCGGGTCACTGGGATTGCTGAGTTAATACTGACTGACGAGCTGGGGGAATTTCACGGTGGGGGGGGGGGGTTCCCATGATGTGGGGGATAGTGGCGGTTACTCGCCTCAGAAGTGATACCATCTGGGTCCCCTGGTTGCGGGTGTTTGTCGCTAATGTTCCAGATGAAATAGCGTCCCCGGTGGATGAACGAGACCCTTTGGGTGGTTGTGTTGGGAGGCGTTCAATGTGCGGTTCGCAGGGGTCTTATTCCGGGCAAGTATGTCTGCTGATTTCCTGTTTCTTTGCGATTTGTTCGCACGGGTCTTATTCTCGGGCAAGTATGTCTGCTGATTTCCTGTTTCTTTGCGATTTGTAGTGTTGTGTGTCCCTCTGGCGTTTTGTTTGCCCTACTGTATTTTGTGCCCGTGCCTCTCCCTTTGTTTGTTGAGGGGCGGTGATTTGGAGTGAGTGTTCTTATTCATGTATTTGTTTTTGTGTTGTTACTTTCCCCTGTGTGCTCCATTCATTTATTACCATGTTGTGTTGTATTTTCTTTTTATTTTATATTTTTCCTTTTTTTTACTTTTGCTTGTATTTATGGCTTCTTATCTTGACGTTATCGTGAGATGATTTCGGGGCTTTAGTGTCCCCGTGGCCCGGTCCTCGACCAGGCCTCCACCCCCAGGAAGCAGCCCGTGACAGCTGACTAACCCCCAGGTACCTATTTTACTGCTAGTTAACAGGGGCATCGAATGAAATAAACTCTGCCCATTGCTTCTCGCCGGCACCTGGGATCGAACCCAGCACCACAGGTTCACAAGTCCAGTGTGTTGTCTCGCGGCCGACAGGCTCCCACAGCTGGGCTACGATGGCTTGTTGTGTGTTGTGTATTTTTTTGTGTTTTATGTTATTTTATATCTTATGATGTGTTTTGTTGTCGGTCCTTCCGGCTGGTGCTTATGTTTGCTTTGTTTTATATTGTTCCTATGTTTTGTTGTATTGCTTGCATTGTTTGCTTGTTTGTTATTGTTTTATATTTTGTTTCTTGATGTATGCTGTGTGTCATATGCGTTTCTCCATTTTTGCTAATTGTTTTCCTGTGCTGTCGGTCCTTCTGGCCGGTGGCTTCTTATTTTGTTTGTTTTGTTTTCTATGTTATTTTATTGTATTTATTGTATTTACCTTGCATGCTGATGTAAATATAAAAAAAATATAAAAAAGTGGCAGGTATGATGTATCTACGACCCTGGGGCCAGATTCACGAAGCAGTTACACAAGCTCTTACAAACCAGTACATCTTTTCTCAATCTTTGGCGGCTTTGTTTAAAATTAATAAACAGTTAATGAGCTCCGAAGCACCAGGAGGCTGTTTATAACAATAACAACAGTTGATTGGGAAGTTTTCATGCAGGTAAACTGTTTAATAAATGAAACCAAAGCCGTCGTAGATTGATGAATGATGTATACGTTCGTAAGTACTTTCGTAACTGCTTCGTGAATCTGGCTCCAGGGACGCATGTGGCGTTAACTCAGCTGGGTGGCGAGTGACGGTGTACACAATGGTGATAGCCGCGCGTGTTACACTGGGTGTCAACTCACCAGGTGTAACACATGAGGCTGGGCACGGTGTATCGGCGGCAAACATTTAGTCGACAATTATGTCGAAAAAATAGTTATCTCACTCATAGAAATTTACCACACATTGTGGAATCAATGCTTATCCACGCTAGAATAAAAATAACAGTAGCAATGGGCCAACGATGTCGACAGATGGCGCAGATAAACAGTGATTTTAACACTGCAGTCCAGATGACTGTGCTGGGTCATCATGGGGTGGGCACAGGTCTTCCTCGTTCGTTATTACTCAATTATCAAATTCTAATCCCATAATATTATAGGAGTATCGTATATCGTATCGGTATCGTATTATGGGAGACTGGGGATTAGGTGACTCTTTACAGATGAAGAGGTTTTACTTAATGTCGCGTAAACAGAGTTTCCTAGGCTGTGGCCGTCAGTTCAAGGAATTCATGTGTACACAGGCAAGTGATAGAATATAGACTGCTGGAAACAGCGTGAGCCGCTGGCTGCTTCCCTCAGTACTTCTCGGATCTTTGAAACTAATCAATCCCGTGCCAGGCACTTATTATTATAATTAACATCTGAACTGACAAAATTTAATTACAATTTGGCCTAATCTGAGGATTTCAATTACGTCTTCTTAAAATAAGGATAATGCTGGTATTCACTGTCACACAGGACAGAGGGTCATACACAAGACAATAGGTCTACACTGTTGGCTGAAGCACATATATATCATGGTTACAATCAATGTTTTAATGTATGAGTATGACAAATCAACTTTCTATTATGTACTACTGCCTCTACCAATGGGACAGTTCCCTCAGGATAGTGCTATGCCGTGACGTCACGAACACTACACAAGGCCTCCCTGCTGTCCTGACCCTCTAGACCTGAACTCTCCAAAAGTACAAGGAAACACTAAAACTGGATATGTCGTCCACTGGATTTGACTCGGACTTAGTTACAGCGTGAGTTACCTTGCTGTAATTCCTGAGTCGAGGTACACACGTCTGCCAATGTGGTACCACTGGAGTCCTGATGACGAGAGCTGTCACCAGATGCCCAACAAGACAGAGGTCAAGTTTCGAAATAAAGCAACAGGACTCAGTGCACATACTATGTGCACTGAGGAAGCTTTCAAAATGTCGGTGTGCACTCTCCATCACACTTTCAAGATAGTTGGTAATTTATTCCCCCACAATGAGATATAAGATATACCCCAGCATCTGTGTGCGTATACACGGAGATATGATATATACCCCAGCATCTCTGTGTCTATAAACTTAGATAAGAGGTATACCCGGCATCTCTGTGGAAATACTCCTGAGATAGTCCTTTAGTCCTGCATGGTAACCGGGATTGAATAATACATGTAGTGAGTGAGTGTAGTCAGTGAGCTCCTGTGTGGCCATGATAACCCGCCTGTGGGTGTACTCTGAGGGGCCATGATAACCCTCCTGTGGATGCACTCTGAGGGGCCATGATAACCCTCCTGTGGATGTACTCTGAGGGACCATGATAACCCTCCTGTGGATGCACTCTGAGGGGCCCATGATAACCTTTCCTGTGAATGTACTCGGAGGGGCCATAATAACCCTCCTGTGGATGCACTCTGAGGGGCCATGATAACCCCCCCTGTGGATGCACTCTGAGGGGCCCATGATTACCGTTCCTGTGAATGTACTCGGAGGGGCCATGATAACCCTCCTGTGGATGCACTCTGAGGGCCCATGATAACCGTTCATGTGAATGTACTCGGAGGGGCCATGATAACCCTCCTGTGGATGCACTCTGAGGGGCCCATGATAACCGTTCCTGTGAATGTACTCGGAGGGGCCATAATAACCCTCCTGTGGATGCACTCTGAGGGGCCATGATAACCCCCCTGTGGATGCACTCTGAGGGACCATGATAACCCCCCCTGTGGATGCACTCTGAGGGGCCCATGATAACCGCTCCTGTGAATGTACTCTGAGGGGCCATGATAACCCTCTTGTGGATGCACTCTGAGGGACCCATGATAACCCTCTTGTGGATGCACTCTGAGGGGCCCATGATAACCCTCTTGTGGATGCACTCTGAGGGGCCCATGATAACCCTCTTGTGGATGCACTCTGAGGGGCCCATGGTAACCCTCTTGTGGATGCACTCTGAGGGGCCCATGATAACCCTCCTGTGGATGTACTCTGAGGGGCCATGATAACCCTCCTGTGGATGTACTCTGAGGGGCCATGATAACCCTCCTGTGAATGTACTCTGGGGGCATGATAACCCTCCTGTGAATGTACTCTGGGGGCATGATAACCCTGCTGTGGATGCACTCTGAGTGGGTCATGATAACCCTCCTTAGTTAAACTCTGTGGGGTCATGATAACCTTCCTGTGGATGTACTCTGAAGGACCATGATAACCCATCTGTGGATTCACTCTGAGGGGCCATGATAACCCTCCTTTGGGTGCACTCTGAGGGGCCATGATAACCTTCCTGTGGATGTATTCTGAGGGGCCATGATAACCTTCCTGTGGATGTATTCTGAGGGGCCATGATAACCTTCCTGTCGATGTATTCTGAGGGGCCATGATAACCTTCCTGTGGATGTATTCTGAGGGGCCATGATAACCTTCCTGTGGATGTACTCTGAGGGGCCATGATAACCTTCCTGTGGATGTACTCTGTGGGCCCATGATAACCCTCCTGTGGATGTACTCTGAGGGGCCATGATAACCCTCCTGTGGGTGCAGTTTGAGGGGCCATGATAACCCTCCTGTGGAAGTATTCTGAGGAGCCATGATAACCTTGTTGTGGGTGCACTCTGAGGAGCCATGATAACCTTCTTGTGGGTGCACTCTGAGGAGACATGATAACCCTCCTGTGGATGCACTCTAAAGGGGCCATGATAACCGTCCTGTGGGTCCACTCTGAGGGGGCCATGATAACCTTGTTGTGGATGCAGTCTGAGGAGCCATGATAACTCTTCTGTGGATGCACTCTGAGGAGCCATGATATCTCTCCTGTGAATGCACTCTGTTGGGCATGATAACCGTCCTGTGGATGCACTCTGAGAAGCCATGATAACCCGCCTGTGGATGCACTCTGAGGAGCCATGATAACCCGCCTGTGGATGCACTCTGAAGGGCTATGATAACCTGCCTGTGGATGCACTCTGAGGGGCCACGATAACCCGCCTGTGGATGCACTTTGATAATAATTTTTTCTTTCAGGAGTTATCATGACTAAACTTTACAACCTAAAAGGTTGTGTTCATTTTTCTCAAATTCGAGATAATGTTCATAATAATTCATGGTTCGAACTGTAATTAGAATTTAATTCAAAGATGCCTCATACGAGAGAAAGCTGAAAAGTTAATGCCGCTTCGATAGAGTTAATAAGCTTAAGTGTTCCATTCTCCCCCCGTGAAGCTGCTCCATGTTTCCACTCGGTGAAGCTTAAAATGAAATTTTCAAGCTTCAAGCAAATGAAAGGATGCTATGAAATCCCACTGGTTGGCTCCATCAGCAAATTAACCCAATCAGTTAGAGGTCGACTACCGGCTGCAAACGGTTATCAAATTTCCAATCAGAATATTTAATGCTGCCAATGGAATGATGTTTGAATTTAAAAATTGTTTTGTGATATTAGGGGTAATTTTGAACACATGAAGCTTTTGTGACTGGTGCTTGTAATATATATATATTGCATTCAATTGACATTCATTCCACTTTTTCAGTTACTGACTTAGCCACTCACTCATTGGCTGAATCGCTGAATCGCTAGCTATCTAATTTAGTCTCATAACGCTTCTCTCCCATCTGTCCGAAACTGCCTGACGGGTCAAATTAAGTTACTGTCAATATATCTCGCGAGACTTTACTGTCGGCTTTCAATTTTGTGTTAGACTTGAGGCCCATCAACCACAAGAGGATTATTTAAGCCACCACAAGACTTGACTAACACAAGGCATGTGTGATAGACATTGACGGGTGTCAATGTCTATCACACCCTCCCCTCTATCTATCCCCTCAATCCCCTCTATCCCCTCTATCACCCCTCCCCCCCTCTCTCTCTTCTCCGTGAGTATACATAGAGTTTACTATATTTATGGCTTAAATCCACGTTACTGAAATACCCCATTGGCTCTAATAATTATGCACATTACATTTTATTGTTATTACTTTATGGGAATTAATTTACTGTAAATTTGAATAAACTAACACAACTAACAATGTGCAAAACGAGCAGTTATAAAGCCAGTATTCAATTTCAATTTATGTATATTAGAGTAATTTTGAATTAGGAATAGGCGAGCACAGAGCCTGTTGACACGGGAGGGTTACACAGGCCTCCATAAATACTCACTGTGCAACTTGCAAGACTGTATTGGTCCCTATCACAGTTCAGGGCTGAATGACCTCAGTAAGACGAGGTCAAACCACGAGGGAAGGATTATAATAATAATTTCTTTAAGTACATTTAATAATACATCTTCAGAAGGATCCTTCTGAAGATGTATTATTATATATGAAAGTACTTAAGGAGTCCTGAGTGTCCTGAGTGTCCTGAGAGTCCTGAGTGTCCTGAGTGTCCTGAGAGTCCTGAGTGTCCTGAGTGTCCTGAGAGCCCTGAGTGTCCTGAGTGTCCTGAGTGTCCTGAGTGTCCTGAGTTCCTGAGTGTCCTGAGTTTCCTGAGTGTCCTGAGTGTCCTGATTTTCCTGAGTGTCCTGAGTGTCCTGAGTTTCCTGAGTGTCCTGAGAGTCCTGAGTGTCCTAAGTTTCCTGAGAGTTCAGAAAGTCCTGAGTGTCCTGAGTGTCCTGAGTTTCCTGAGTGTCCTGAGTGTCCTGAGAGTCCTGAGTGTCCTGAGTGTCCTGAGAGTTCAGAAAGTTCTGAGTGTCCTGAGTGTCCTGAGAGTCCTGAGTGTCCTGAGAGTCCTGAGTGTCCTGAGTGTCCTGAGTGTCCTGAGTGTCCTGAGTGTCCTGAGTGTCCTGAGTGTCCTGAGTGTCCTGAGAGTCCTGAGTGTCCTGAGTGTCCTGAGTGTCCTGAGTTTCCTGAGTGTTCTGAGTGTCCTGAGTGTCCTGAGTTTCCTGAGTGTCCTGAGTGTCCTGAGTTTCCTGAGTGTCCTGAGTGTCCTGATTTTCATGAGTGTCCTGAGTGTCCTGAGTTTCCTGAGTGTCCTGAGTATCCTGAGAGTCCTGAGTGTCCTAAGTTTCCTGAGAGTTCAGAAAGTCCTGAGTGTCCTGAGTGTCCTGAGTGTCCTGAATTTCCTGAGTGTCCTGAGTGTCCTGAGAGTCCTGAGTGTCCTGAGTGTCCTGAGTGTCCTGAGTTTCCTGAGTGTCCTGAGTGTCCTGAGTGTCCTGAGTTTCCTGAGTGTCCTGAGTGTCCTGAGTGTCCTGAGTGTCCTCAGTTTCCTGAGTGTCCTGAGTGTCCAGCTGAGAGTCCTGAGTGTCCTGAGTGTCCTGAGTTTCCTGAGTGTCCTGAGTGTCCTGAGTGTCCTGAGTTTCCTGAGTGTCCTGAGTGTCCTGAGTTTCCTGAGTGTCCTGATTTTCCTGAGTGTCCTGAGTGTCCTGAGTTTCCTGAGTGTCCTGAGTGTCCTGAGAGTCCTGAGTGTCCTAAGTTTCCTGAGAGTTCAGAAAGTCCTGAGTGTCCTGAGTGTCCTGAGTTTCCTGAGTGTCCTGAGTGTCCTGAGAGTCCTGAGTGTCCTGAGTGTCCTGAGTGTCCTGAGAGTTCAGAAAGTTGTGAGTGTCCTGAGTGTCCTGAGTGTCCTGAGTGTCCTGAGTGTCCTGAGTGTCCTGAGTTTCCTGAGTGTCCTGAGTGTCCTGAGAGTCCTGAGTGTCCTGAGTGTCCTGAAAGTTCAGAAAGTTCTGAGTGTCCTGAGTGTCCTGAGAGTCCTGAGTGTCTTGAGAGCTCTGAGTGTCCTGAAAGTTCTGAGTGTCCTGAGTTCCTGAGTGTCCTGAGTGTCCTGAGAGTTCAGAAAGTCCTGAGTGTCCTGAGTGTCCTGAGAGTCCTGAGTGTCCTGAGTGTCCTGACAGTTCAGAAAGTCCTGAGTGTCCTGAGTGTCTTGAGAGCTCTGAGTGTCCTGAGAGTCCAGAGTGTCCTGAGTGTCCTGAGTGTCTTGAGAGCTCTGAGTGTCCTGAGAGTCCTGAGTTTCCTGAGAGTCCTGAGTGTCCTGAGTTTCCTGAGTGTCCTGAGTTTCCTGAGAGTCCTGAGTGTCCTGAGTTTCCTGAGTGTCCTGAGTGTCCTGAGAGTCCTGAGTGTCCTGAGAGTCCTGAGTGTCCTGAGTGTCCTGAGTGTACTGAGTGTCCTGAGAGTCCTGAGTGTCCTGAGTGTCCTGAGAGTCCTGAGTGTCCTGAGTGTTCTGAGTGTCCTGAGAGTCCTGAGTGTCCTGAGAGTCCTGAGTGTCCTGAGTGTCCTGAGAGTCCTGAGTGTCCTGAGAGTCCTGAGTGTCCTGAGTTTCCTGAGAGTCCTGAGTGTCCTGAGTTTCCGGAGAGTCCTGAGTGTCCTGAGTGTCCTGAGAGTCCTGAGTGTCCTGAGTTTCCTGAGAGTCTTGAGTGTCCTGAGTTTCCTGAGAGTCCTGAGTTTCCTGAGTGTCCTGAGTGTCATGAGTGTCCTGATAGTCCTGAGTGTCCTGAGTGTCCTGAGAGTCCTGAGTGTCCTGAGAGTCCTGAGCGTCCTGAGTGTCCTGAGTGTCCTGAGTGTCCTGAGAGTCCTGAGCGTCCTGAGTGTCCTGAGTGTCCTGAATGTCCTGGGTGTCCTGAGTGTCCTGAGTGTCCTGAGTGTCCTGAGAGTCCTGAGTGTCCTGAGTGTCTTGACAGCTCTGAGTGTCCTGAGAGTCCTGAGTGTCCTGAGTTTCCTGAGAGTCCTGAGTTGCCTGAGTGTCCTGAGTTTCCTGAGTGTCCTGAGAGCTCTGAGTGTCCTGAGTGTCCTGAGTGTCCTGAGAGCTCTGAGTGTCCTGAGAGCTCTGAGTGTCCTGAGTGTCTTGATTGTCCTGAGTGTCCAGAGTGTCCTGAGTGTCTTGGGTGTCCTGAGTGTCCTGAGTGTCCTGAGAGCTCTGAGTGTCCTGAGTGTCCTGAGAGCTCTGAGTGTCCTGAGTGTCCTGAGTGTCCTGAGAGCTCTGAGTGTCCTGAGTGTCCTGAAAGCTCTGAGTGTCCTGAGTGTCCTGAGAGCTCTGAGTATCCTGAGTGTCTTGAGTGTCCTGAGTGTCATGAGAGCTCTGAGTGTCCTGAGTGTCCTGAGTGTCTTGAGTGCCCTGAGTGTCATGAGTGTCCTGAGTGTCCTGAGTGTCCTGACAGCTCTGAGTGTTCTGAGAGCTCTGAGTGTCCTGAGTGTCCTGAGAGCTCTGAGTGTCCTGAGTGTCCTGAGAGCTCTGAGTGTCCTAAGTGTCCTGAGAGCTCTGAGTGTCCTGAGTGTCATGAGAGCTCTGAGTGTCCTGAGTGTCCTGAGAGCTCTGAGTGTCCTGAGAGCTCTGAGTGTCCAGAGTGTTCTGAGTGTCCTGAGTGTTCTGAGTGTTCTGAGTGTCCTGAGTGTCCTGAGTGGTCTGAGTGTTCTGAGTGTCCTGAGTGTCCTGAGAGCTCTGAGTGTCCAGAGTGTTCTGAGAGTTCTGAGTGTCCTGAGTGTCCTGAGTGTTCTGAGTGTCCTGTGTGTCCTGAGTGTCCTGAGTGTCCTGGGTGTTCTGAGTGTCCTGAGTATCCTGAGTGTCCTGAGAAGAACACTTCTGGCTCGAGAACTCGAACGCAAGTCCATAGTCTCTCGAGAATGCAGGATGCCTATCACATGGGCACTTGGAGACTCGAACCGGTGACCCCCACGAGCGCTAGGCAGAAGCTCAATTGACCTTGCTATGAGTAGTCTTAATAAGTAAAGATTCCATTAGCAACTAACCGCTGTTCAGCTGGAATTTCGACTTTCCTTGACTACTACGCAAGCTCAGAGGAAGTAGTGATCTACACCACGTCACATAAATTATTAATACGTGTGTGGTTTGACGCCAGATGCTTAGGGCTCGGCCTCACCCAACTCTTCGGATGACACAGTATGAGGACGTGACTGTCATAGGCAGAGAGAGCACCCTAGAGAGGCAGCTACGAACAGAAGGACAAAGGATATATATGGAAAATAGAAACACAACTTTTAAACAAAACAAAGTTATCAATAATCACTTATGAGTTAGAGTGGTC
>WNGS01000003.1:11108-33885 GCA_020271785.1 Procambarus virginalis
CTGGGGGTTGATATCACACCGAACTTTTCTCTAGAGGCCCATCAAAAAGATATCGTCAACAGCATATGCTAGACTGGCCAATATAAGAACTGCCTTTTAGAAACTTGTGCAAGGAATCGTTCATGACCCTGTATACCACTTATGTAAGACCATTCCTGGAGTATGCAGCTCCAGCCTGGAATCCATATGTAGTTAAACACAAGAGGAAGCAAGAGAAGATTCAGAGGTATGCCACCAGACTGGTCCCGGAACTGAGAGGAATGAGCTACGAGGGAAGGCTTAGCGAGCTGAACCACACTACCCTGGAAAACAGATGAATAAGGGGAGACATGATAACCACCTACAAAATTCTCAGGGAAATTGACAGGGTGGACAAAGACAAACTCTTTAGCATGGTTGGAACACTAACAAGGGGACACAGGTGGAAACTTAGTACCCAGATGAGCCACAGAGACGTTAGAAAGAGTTTTTTTTAGTGTCAGGGTGTTACGGCCACTATTTTTGGGACGCAACCGGGTTCTTTTCAGGTGGTACGAAAGGTCATCTATCCGGCCCCAAGTTAGTAGAGGCTTTCAAGAGGCGAGCTCAGTAATGCAAGTAAAAATAAAAAGGGGAGGTACATTAAATACACAAGTTTGCCACTTTAACCATATATAATTAGTATTCCCATCACCATATATATATATAAAAGTTTTAAACGGAAAATATTACTACACTATGTACATCATCGTCTCTCTGTGAAGACACTGAACACTCTGCGACGCTCGTTCCGTGCAGTCTTGTACCGGGTTCCATTATCAGTGGTACTACCCTCAGCAGGTACCAGGAAACAACATGAGTCTACCCTGGCCACGAGCCAGCCAAATCACAATTCCGCTAAGTGCCTCTTCGTGAAGGCCCACAACCACAGTCCAGCCTGGTGCTGGCAGGTACCAATCAGCTTCGCGCTGCAGGGCCACTTCACTTGCAGATACTAGGGTAGCGGGCCCTAGGCAGGAGCTTCGTGCAACTCGCTGGTTACTCTCCTCTTCGGCACCACAGTCAGTTGTCTCTCCTACTAGCCAGCCCCGGGTACGGCGAATCCCATCACTGCCACTCCACAGGCAGACAGTAGAACACTTCAGTTCTCTTCCGGCGGCGGCTCACTGCTTCCTCAAAGCAGACTGGTGTAGAGACCTTGGCTGCCCTGGGTAGACTGACTCTTCGTACATCACAGCAGCCCTTCATTGACTCTGTGAATACAGACACGTCATCAGTACAATGGGACCACTAGGACATATCACTTACTGGCTTAGCCACAAACGTACACCTTTTTGCTCCATAGATAGATGGCGCTCATTGTCTAAGCGCCACCTCACCAGAGGTCAGCACCGGCTATCTCTCGAGCCGACTAGGGCAGGAATCTAGCGCTTCTTGCTGGTATATTCCCGTCATCACTAGATGGTCTTGCCCATGTTGTGGGGGGTTTCGGGAGCGGACTCACAGATGGCGTTGATGTCGCTGCTCCGTGCTCCGACGGTGGACTTGGGTTCGTAACACAGGGTAGTTAACAAATGGAATGCATTAAGTAGTGTTGTGGTGGAGGCTGAATCCATACACAGTTTCAAATGTAGATACGACAGAGCCCAGTAGGCTCAGGAATCTGTACACTAGTTGATTGACAGTTGAGAGGCGGGACCAAAGATCCAGAGCTCAACCCCCACAAACACAACTAGGCGAGTACACACACACTCATCCCCAGGAAGCAGCCCGTAGTAGTTCTCTAACTCCCGGGTACCTATTTACTGGAAGGTAAAAAGAAGGCAATATGGTGAAAGAAACTCTGCCCATTGGTTTCCGCCTCCACTGGGGATTGAAACCGGAACCTTCAGGACCACGAAGCCCGAGCGCTCTCCACTCAGCCACCAGGCCCCCAGTGTGTGTGTGTGTGTGTGAAACAGAGAGAGTGAGAGAGAGAGAGAGAGAGAGAGAGAGAGAGGGAGAGACAGACAGACAGACAGACAGACAGACAGACAGACAGAGAGTAAGTGGATGAGTCAGTGGCGTGATTTGTTGTTTAAGATTCGCTATATGGAACAAAAAGTTCCAAGCAGCACGGGCTATGGTGATCCCGTAGCAGTGGCGTGAGTGAGTAAGTATACCGACCAATGAGTACCTCATACAGCAGCACAGCAATTATGTAATCACAATATGTATTTTACCTAATGGATGACGAGGCCAGGTTCTCTCACACTTTGATTTCAAATACAGATTTTATGGAAATTTATTGTAATTATTTATTATGTAAGAAACGCAAATTATCACATAATAACAACTGTACGAGAATAATAAACATAATCTCCATCTCGCTCTAACGCTCTGGCCTGCTCTAAGGTAAGGGCTGTTCTAAGTAACGGTAAGGGCTGGTCTAAGTAACGGTAAGGGCTGCTCTAAGTAACGGTAAGGGCTGGTCTAAGTAACGGTAAGGGCTGGTCTAAGTAACGGTAAGGGCTGCTCTAAGTAACGGTAAGGGCTGGTCTAAGTAACGGTAAGGGCTGGTCTAAGTAACGGTAAGGGCTACTCTAAGTAACGGTAAGGGCTGGTATAAGTAACGGTAAGGGCTGGTATAAGTAACGGTAAGGGCTGCTCTAAGTAACGGTAAGGGCTGCTCTAAGTAACGGTATGGCCTGCTCTAAGTAACGGTAAGGGCTGCTCTAAGTAACGGTAAGGGCTGGTCTAAGTAACGGTAAGGGCTGCTCTAAGTAACGGTAAGGGCTGGTATAAGTAACGGTAAGGGCTGGTATAAGTAACGGTAAGGGCTGGTATAAGTAACGGTAAGGGCTGGTATAAGTAACGGTAAGGGCTGCTCTAAGTAACGGTATGGCCTGATCTAAGTAACGGTAAGGGCTGCTCTAAGTAACGGTAAGGGCTGCTCTAAGTAACGGTAAGGGCTGTTCTAAGTAACGGTAAGGGCTGCTTTAAGTAACGGTAAGGGCTGTTTTAATTAACTCTCTGGTCTGCTCTAAGTAACACTATGGCCCGCTCTAAGTAACACTATGGCCTGCTCTAAGTAACACTATGGCCTGCTCTAAGTAACACTATTGCCTGCTCTAAGTAACGCTATTGCCTGCTCTAAGTAACACTATGGCCTGCTCTAAGTAACGGTATGGCCTGCTCTAAGTAACGCTATGGCCTGCTCTAAGTAACACTATGGCCTGCTCTAAGTAACACTATGGCCTGCTCTAAGTAACACTATGGCCTGCTCTAAGTAACACTATGGCCTGCTCTAAGTAACGCTATGACCTGCTCTAAGTAACGCTATGGCCTGCTCTAAGTAACGCTATGGCGTGCTCTAAGTAACACTATGACCTGCTCTAAGTAACACTATGGCCTGCTCTAAGTAACACTATGGCCTGCTCTAAGTAACACTATGGCCTGCTCTAAGTAACACTATGGCCTGCTCTAAGTAACACTATGGCCTGCTCTAAGTAACACTATGGCCTGCTCTAAGTAACACTATGACCTGCTCTAAGTATCACTATGACCGGCTCTAAGTAACACTATGGCCTGCTCTAAGTAACACTATTGNTGCGAAAAAATTCCCATTTTGAATGAAGAGCATGTTAAAATAAATGAATGCGTCTGTGGGGTCGGGCAATGGATAGAATAGACTTGAGTCGAGGACGGGTTGCCAAAACCAAGAATTCATTAGCAGGACTGATGGAGATACACATAATTTAATAAAACTCTTCATTGCTCCTTTTGAGATAATACTGGGAGGGCTCAGATTCTATTCTAAATGATATTATTTATGGAGGGAATTGTACGAGACTCCACAAGGCAATCTTGATTCATCCTTACATGTCAATCCCCTGGGAAACCTTTCTTGCCAGACACAGAGACCACTCTGCCTCTTAACTAGACTGTACCCTTGTATACCCTACAATCCATTCAATATAAGATATATAACCTCTATAAACAGCTAAACTATTACACTTCCTCACACACCCATCCACGTCTCCCCTTCCCCCCCCCCCCACACACACACATCTTCCTCATCTCCGTACAATTGCTCATGCTTGAGTTTGTTTTCCATAAATGTTTCATATAAAGTGTGACATTAATGAGAAGGTATAGAATTACACTGATGGCTCTATGAGTCTCATGATGTTAGACTCATGATGCTATACACTGTCATCACGCTGTATCTCTTGTAGCTCTAATGAAATTCTTTTCATATAATAATTACTTGGGAATGTGCATGTATTTTTTATTTATGGTGCTAGAGCGGCTGGCATGTTCAGACATCTGTGTCTGTGCTGGTGTTTGGGCAGGTGTTTAACCAGAACGATTTCATGTTTTTCGTGCGGGCTGGTCTGTCATCTCGTTACTAGGAGAGAACATATGTATTTCGATACAGGTGGTTATTGACCAGTAGGATGTAGTTAAATAGACACCTGTATTGAATCACTTACTTACAGTTTTGGTATGAATATTTTGGGTACCCCAATGTGACGAACTCAGCATTTCAAAACTAAGTTGAACTTAAGGATATAATCTCAAAAAAGGTGGCAAGTTTGAATAACTTGCAGAACAGAGCAGAAACCATGGAAGAGGAAGGAAAGGCAACAAAGGAAATGAATAGGATAATGAGGATAATTATCAAGTAGACAATATAAAACTTTGTTCAAGCAGCAAAATGTTCAAAGTACAGAAGATACTGAAGGCAATAATTAAGTGTTAAAAGTTAAAGGTGGTAGAGGTGTTAACATACCCAGTCATGAAATATATAAGACAAAGTTGGAGCGAGAGATCGGATGTAATATGCCACCTACCAGAGCCTGAGGGAGATACGTGGCAGATAAATATACAACACAAAATGAAATTACTGAAATTCTACATTCAATTCAGGCTGGAGATACTACAAGGCAAATGGAACATTTTTGCAGGCTAGGAAAGTTTTAGAGAGAAAGAAATCGAGCAGTGAAAGTAAATTTTGTGAGCAGCATCCCAGTTAAATATATTTTGGCAGAGAAGAGATATTTGAGAAATGAGGAAAGGATTTTATGCAGCGTTTAGACAGGACATGTGTAATGAGGAAAAGGAGCCTGGAACGAGGCTCAGGAAAGAAAGAAACTGGAAATGCAAGGAGACCTAAATGTCACAAACATGGCGCAGAGTGAAGCAAATCTAGCAACAAGATTAGAGCATGAGTAAATAGTGAGTTTGACCAACTTAACAATGCAACAGAGAGTACTACAGAGGAAAACAGTGGTACTGTCCAGCCTACTAAAGCATCAACACAAATGAGCAGGCAAGAGTGACTAGTTCACCACACCCCACATGAACAAATACATTTTTGGAAAGCAACAGCAGCCCAATTACGTCGAGGAGCATTACACAAATGAAGATGGAATTGTAAACAGTGCAGAAGAGTTCAAGAATTGCAAAGAGTGCAGGAAATAGTAGCAGAAGTATTACCACACATAATCGCAATAACGGAAACGAAACTGACAAGCGTTATAGGAAATGCAATCTTCCAATGTGGGTAGCAAGTAATAAGGAGAGACAGAATGAACAGAGGCATAGATGGTGTAGCTCTACTGCTACAGCACACTGGAGAGTTGAAGAAGTAGAATTTGAGGAAGAATTCGATCAGCAAGAGTATATACTAGGAAGAGCAATGGTGGAAGGGATGAAGACAGTGGTAGCAATAAATTATATTCCCCCACCAAATGAAGAAGACCTAGGCAAAAATACGACTGATGAAATAAAATTATCTAAACGTAATGGAAAAAGTAGCCACTGTAGTAAAGAGTGGAAGGGCTAGAATTCCAGTGTTGGATGTCTTAAACCTTAGAGACAGACTGGGTAAATAAGGAACCTAACAGGGGTGACGAGACATTTGAGATTACGTCTGGTAAAAATGGCAAACATTTCTTTAAGAAACATATCACAGAACCCTCCCAAAAAGTCAAACGAGACGACCCACGAGCAACACTGGACTTGGTGTTTTCCAAAAATGAGGCAGGTATTAAAAATTATTGTATGAGATGCTTCTAGGAGCTAGCGACCATTGAACGGTCATGTTTGAATACGTAGTGGAGCTAAAGGAATTGCTGACGCAAAGAAACCTGTTGAAGAAGAAGAAGAGATTGCATATATTATAAGAGATTACAAGTCCCTACAACGGGATGAGGGACTTTCTGCAGGTAATCCCAAGGAAGAGATAAATTGAAGGGAAAATAGCATATGAGACGATTTAATTCATTGCTGGGAAATGTGCCGACGAAACGGAACAGTTTATACCAATCAAGATGGAGGTAAATGAAAAAAGTCAACTAAACCCCTAGTTCAATAGGTAATATTGGGAAGCTAATGGAAGGAAACAAAAGCGGTTAAGGCACAAAGAACTGGGAACAGGGGACAATAGTGAAGCCCTAAAGAGAACCTGAACAAATACACCCGAGTCAGTGGAGAAGCAGAGAGGCAATTTGAAAAGGACATTGCTCAAAGGCAGGGGAACCACCAAAGCTGTTCTATAGCATGTAAGGAGAAGAACAATAGTGTGAGACCATGTATTCTGATAAAGGAGACAAGGGAGAGCTCTCACATAAAATGATAATGAGGTATGTGAGAAACTCATAAAAGTTTTCAGATGGACGTTACATTAGAAGCAGCATAGAGATCAAGATTGCAAGATGAATGGTCAGAGGAAATACTGGATGTCAATGTAGTCACTGTAGAATAGGTGAGAAAAACACATAGAAAAATAGATATTACAAAATCAACGATGCCACAACTATCCCACCATGGCTGCTGAGGGAGGCTGCAGAACAACTTTGTCCCAATTATCTAATATTTTTAATTAAACTCTTGAGGCATAGGGAATCTCCCAGAAGACTGGAAAAGGGCAAATTCAGTCCCAAAAATACAAATAAGGGGCAGAAAAGAAGCACTTAACTACAGACCCGTATCATCTTGAGGTTATCTTGAGATGATTTCAGAGCTTAGCGTCCTCGCGGCCCGGTCTTCGATCAGGCCTCCTTTTTGTTACACATCCCCAAGAAGCATCCAGTAGCAGCTGTCTAGCTCCCAGGTACCTATTTACTGCTAGGTAACAGGGGCATCAGGGTGAAAGAAACATTTTGCCCATTTGTCTCCGCCTCCACCGGCGATCGAACCTGGAACCTCAGGACTAGAATGCGAAGCGCTGTCCACCCAACTGTCAGGCGCATCATGGAAAACTGTTCCTTATAAAGTGCTGGAGATAGTAATTAGGTCGAGAATAGTGTAGCATCTGGTGGTGATCAGCATTGTGGCCAAAATCAGGATGGATTATATATATATATATATACATATATATATATATATATATATATATATTATATATATATATATATATGTCGTACCTAGTAGCCAGAACTCACTTTTTGGCCTACTATGCAATGCCCGATTTGCCTAATAAGCCAAGTTTTTCTGAATTCATATATTTTCTCTAATTTTTTCCTTATGAAATGATTAAGCTACGCATTTCATTATGTACGAGGTCAATTTTTTATCATTGGAGTTAAAATTAATGTAGTTATATGACCGAACCTAACCAACCCTACCTAACCTAACCTAACCTAACCTATCTTTATAGGTTAGGTTAGTTAGGTAGCCGAAAATGTTAGGTTAGGTTAGGTTAGGTAGGTTAGGTTGTCGAAAAACAATTAATTCATGAAAACTTGGCCTATTAGGCAAATCGGGCCTTGCATAGTAGCTGACAAGTGCGTTCTGGCTACTAGGTACGACATATATATATATAGATATATATATATATATATATATATATATATATATATATTATATATATATATATATATATATATATATATATATATATATATATATATATATATATTATTAAATATGACCGAAAAAGTAAGATTAATAATTCTAACACGAATTTTCTCGATTTTTCTTATGTTTCTTTTTACTGTTGATGGTAAATGAAAAAACAATTCTCCAAAATTCATTTTTATTTCTAGTCTGACGCGACACTTGAGCGCGTTTCGTAAAACTTATTACATTTTCAAAGACTTTAGTTTATCCACACACAACTTATGCCTGAAACAGCATTGGCTCTTATACCTGCATTTGGGTGAGGTGATGTAATACAATAGTGGGGTGAAAAACAAACTTTCAACAAAACACAGAACACGGAACAATGGGTATAGATTTACAGAAGTTGGGTAAAATAGAACTGCAGAAGGCCTATTGGCCCATATTTCTTGATGTTTCTATATTTCTGTTTTCTGATGTTTCTGTTTCTGTTTTCTCCGCTCTATATGGAGCGGAGTCTTGAAGTGGGTAGAACATAGTTGTGCGTTAATTGGCTGTTGATTGCTGGTGTTGACTTCTTTATGTGTAGTGCCTCGCAGATGTCAAGCCGCCTGCTATCGCTGTATCTATCGATGATTACTGTGTTGTTTGTTAAGATTTCTCTGGTAATGGTTTGGTTGTGGAAAGAGATTATATCTTCCTTAATGGAGCCCTGTTGCTTATGCATCGTTATTCGCCTGGAAAGAGATGTTGTTGTCTTGCCTGTATACTGAGTTCTTTGAGGCTTACAGTCCCCAAGTGGGCATTTGAAGGCATAGACGACGTTGGTCTCTTTTAAAGCGTTTTGCTTTGTGTCTGGAGAGTTTCTCATGAGTAGATTGGCCGGTTTTTTTTGGTTTTATAGTAAATCGTCAATTGTATCTTCTGATTTTTGTCTGTAGGGATAACGTTCCTATCAACAATATCTTTCAGGACCCTTTCCTCCGTTTTACGAGCTGTGGAAAAGAAGTTCCTGTTAAATAGTCTAATAGTGGGTAAAGGTGTTGTGTTAGTTGTCTCTTCAGAGGTTGCATGGCGTTTCACCTTCCTTCTTATGATGTCTTCAACGAACCCATTGGAGAAGCCGTTGTTGACTAGGACCTGCCTTACCCTACAGAGTTCTTCATCGACTTGCTTCCATCCTGAGCTGTGGCTGAGAGCATGGTCGACATAAGCGTTAACAACACTCCTCTTGTACCTTTCTGGGCAGTCACTGTTGGCATTGAGGCACATTCCTATGTTTGTTTCCTTAGTGTAGACTGCAGTGTGGAAACCTCCACTCCTTTCCATGACTGTTACATTTAGAAAGGGCAGCTTCCCATCCCCCGTCTCCTCACTACCTCCTCCATCTCGTAAGTGAAACGCAACACAGAATTCCACTCAAATGCCTCTTTCAGCTCCTGCAGATGTCTGACATCAGGTACCTGTGTAAAAATGTCATCAACATACCTTCAGTGTATAGCCGGTTTCAAGTTCATGTCGACTAAGACCTTCTGTTCGATGGTACCCATGTAGAAGTTTGCAAACATGGACACCTAGGGGAGAACCCATGTCGACCCCATCCACTTGCTTATACATGTGCCCATCAAGGCGCTCAAGTAGGGTGCCTCTTTAGTACAAGCTTGGAGTAGTTTCCTTAGAATGTTTTCTGGTATGTCAAGAGGAGGACAGGCTGGATCACGATACACTCTGTCCGCTATCATCCCGATTGTTTCATCCACAGGTACGTTGGTAAACAGTGATTCTACGTCCAACAAGGCTCTTATCTCTGTGGCTCGTGTTCCCCGCAGTAAGTCAACAAATTCCTTTGGAGACTTCATGCTGAAGGCACAAGGGACATAAGGAGTCAGCAAGCTGTTGAGTCGCTTTGCCAGTCTGTACGTGGGTGTGGGTATCTGGCTGATGATTGGCCGAAGTGGGTTTTAAGGCTTGTGTGTCTCGACATTTTCATTAGACATTATTACTTAGACTTCCACACTACCCTATCAGTATTACCACCGAATAATTTGAGGTCAGGCGGCTCATTGATTTATGAGGGAAAGTTCGATACCACGAGCTTTACTGTGTGGATCACGACACGACACCTCCCTTGTCTTCACCATCTCCCTCTGCACATCCCACCATTTCCTTTGCAGACCCTCCATCTTCCATCCACATACACCCCTACCTACCTCCCTCTCCCCTCACAAACCCACTACCCCCTCTCAAGTTAACCCCCTCCCTGATTCCCCCCATCACTCTAATCTTTTTCAGTTTACAATATCTCCATCATTGTAGTCAACTGGATGTCCCTAGGACTGAAATCTGTCATATTCAAATGCTAAAGTTAATCGACTTGGTACTAAGCATTTCACATCCACAGTGTATTTGAAGGAGGAGCTTTGAGGTCATGCCCCCCCCATCCCCCTCTTCAGAGACACAAGGACTACCACACCTTCCTATGACACTCCAAATATAATCAACATTCATTCTGCAAAGTTCAATGAGACTAGCCTGAAGCATCTGGCTATAAACGATCTATAGTATATATTCAGTCATATATATTGTAGTTAACTTCTGTATTCTTATCCAATATGCTCTATACGGGGATTTTCGTATATTCCAGGTCAACTGCATTTATATTAAAGAGTAATCGTGGCCAAGTGGTCTATTTATAACTAACTGTAGTATATGTGACTAAATGATGCAATCGTAGATGGCTGTTTTTTCTTGTTTAACTGTATTCGAAGCCAATATGTGTTTTGTGGCCAAATGCTGTCAACTGCTTAATTTATAGTCCACTGTAATCAATGCAGACGCCTGTATTCGTTGTCAACTTTATTCGAAGCCAATTACGCTATTTCTTGGCAACTGTATTCACCTAGTTGTGCTTGCGGGGGTTGAGCTCTGCTCTTTCGGGCCGCCTCTCAACTGTTAATCAACTGTTACTAACTACTACTATTTTTTTCTTCACGCACACACCTGTTGATTGACGGTTGAGAGGCGGGACCAAAAAGCCAGAGCTCAACCCCCGCAAGCACAGTTAGGTGAGTACACCCACACCCCCAGGAAGCAGCCTGTAACAGCTGTTTAACTCTCAGGTATCTATTTACTGCTAGGTAGCAGGGGCATCAGGGTGAAAGAAACTCTGCCCATTTTTGTTTCTCGCTGGCGCCGGGAATCGAATCCTGGTCCACAGGTTTACGTGACCAGCGTGCTGTTTACTCAGCCACCAGCGCCCCCCTCACTCAACCACCAACGCTCCCTTCTGTAACTGTATTCGCCGCCAATGTTGTATTCGTGTTCAACTGGCGTATTCGTGCCCAATCGATGTATTCGTGAGCAGTTGCAGTTCTCGTGGACAAGTGCTGAATAATTGCCAACCGCTCGATTTTTCGGCCAACAATTGCCAACAATTAAAACTTTTTTTCCCTTCGTCACGCACTCGTTACCTTTTGATATTTGCAAATAAACTTTTTTCCCCGCCAGTTAACTCTTGCATTTAGTGCCCAACCCTCATTTACCGGGAATTTTATAATGGCAGGAGCGCGTAATTAATTTCATGGCCGGGGACAAAGCTGCTTTCAATATCCATCATAAAAATGCATAGCAAATTGCGTTATTAATATGATGTTAATGGTGAAAATTTTGTTTTTTTTAGTCCACTGTAGTGTCTAGGTTTGACTAGTTAGAGCATCTTCCTTCCTCCCCCATCTTTCTTCCCCCATCTCTCGTACAGCATCCCTCCTCCGGTATCTTTCCTCTTGCATCCTTCCTCAAGCATCCTTTATCCAGCATACTTATTCCAGCCTCCTTCGTCAAGCATCCCTTCTGCACCTTTTCTCCAGCATCCTTTCATCGGCATCTATCCTCTAGCATCCTTCCTCCAGCATCACATCTTCAGGATCACACCAGCATCAGTTCTCCAGCATCCATCCTTCTCATCCTTTTATACCACTCATAGATATGTGTGTGTGTGTGTACTCACCTAGTTTTGTTTATTGGGTTGAGCTTCAGCTCTCTGATCCCACCTCTCAGCCTTCAATCTACTGGTGAACAGACTCCTGAGCTTCTACAGCTCTAACATATTTACATTTTAAATTGAGTCAGCCTCCACCACATCACTGCCTAATGCATTCCATTTAATAACTACTCTGACATTGGAAAAGTTCTTTCTAATGTCTCTGTGGCTCATTTGGTTACTTACTCAGCTTCCACCTGTGTCCCATTTCTCGTGTACCACCCATGGTAACCCACCCACTCATAATCAATCAATGTTTACCCAGTCAATTCTAATTTTGTTTGTGGTTATCATGTTTCCCCGAGCTCTTCTGTCTTTCAGCGACGTGAGGTATATTTCACGCAGCCTTTCCTTGAAACTCATGCCTCTTAGTTCTGGGACTTCCCTAGTGGAATACCTCTGAACTTTTTCCGGCTTCGTCTTGTGCTTGAGAAGGTATAGGATCCATGCTGGGGCCGCATACTCCAGGATTGGTCTTACATACGTGGAATACAAGGTTTTACTACGTAAAATTCCTTACACATCTTTCTGAAGGCTATTCTGATGTTAGTCAGTCTTGCATTCGCAACTGATGATATTATTTTAAAGAGGGCTTCAGGAAACAGGTTTGGCGTGATATCAACTCCTAGATCTTTTTCTCTGTCCTTTAGTCCTTTTCGTGAAGGAATTCCTTTCCCATTTTACATCATGTGTCTGGCTTCCTATTACCTCCGCTGTGTTTCATTGCCTTATATTTACTCGGGTTGAGCTTTAGTAGCCATTTGTTTGACCATTCATTCAGCTTGTCTAGGTCGTCTTGTAGCCTCATACTGTCTTCCTCAGTCTTAATCCTCCTCATAATTTTTGTATCATCAGCAAACATTGAGAGGAACGATTCTATACCCTATGGGAGATCATGTACAGATATCAGAAGGCTTGGTAAAGGACTGAACCCTGCGGGACTCCACTGGTGATGTCTCGACACTTTGAGGTGTCACCCCTCACAATGACTCTCTGTCATTGTGAGGGCTGTTGTTTAGGTTCTCCTTTATCCAGTAGAGTATCTTCCATTTAACTCCTGCCAGTATCTCCAGCTTGTGAACTAGTTTCTTATGTGGCACTGTGTCAAAGGGTGTATGTGTGTACTCAGCTAATTGTACTCACCTAATTGTGCTTGGGGGGTTGAGCTTTGGCTCTTTGGTCCCGCCTCTCAACTGTCAATCAACTGGTGGTCACAACACACACACAACTGTGTGTGTGTGTGTGTGTGTGTGTGTGTGTGTGTGTGTGTGTGTGTGTGTGTGTGTGTGTGTGTGTGTGTGTGTTGTGTGTTTTGTTTCAGTGTTTATTTGTGGGAACAACTAAAACAAAACAACCACCACGAGACTTCTCAGTCATAGTGAGACAGAACAATATAGTTATGTAATTCTGTACATTAAAAACAAATAAACAATAGTGTAATTCCTCCTCACCATCTCTGTGGTATTAACAAGGTTTGGGTAGTTAATGTATTTCCAGAGGATGCCTTCTAAAAATATATAACCATTTAGGAGTCTGTAATGAGTAATAATGGAAATGAGAAAAGTTAGTAATAGTGTTTCTGTGTGAGTGTGTGTGTTTACTTACCTAGTTGTGCTTGCGGGGGTTGAGCTCTGGTTCTTTGGTCCCGCCTCTCAACTGTCAATAAACTAATGTGCAGGTTCCTGAGCCTACTGGGCTCTATCATATCTACACTTAAAACTTTGTATGGAGTCAGCCTCCACCACATCACTTCCTAATGCATTCCGTTTGTCTACCACTCTGACACTGAAAAGATTCTTTCTAATGTCTCTATGGCTCATTTGGGCACTCAATTTCAACCTGTGTTCCCATAGTGCGTGAGCCCCATGTATTAAATAGTCAACCCTATCAATTCCTCTGAGAATCTTGTATGTGGTGATCATGTTCCCTCTAGCTCTTCTGTCTCCAAGTGACGAGAGGTTTAACTCCCGTAGTCTTTCCTCGTAGCCCATACCCCTCAGTTCGGGTACTAGTCTGGTTGCAAACCTCTGAAGCTTCTATAGCTTTGTCTTGTGTTTTACTAGGTATGGACTCCAGGCTGGAGCTGCATACTTCAGGATTGGTCTGACGTAAGTGGTATACAAGGTCCTGAACGATTTCTTACACAAGTTTGTAAAAGCAGTTCTTAAGTTGGCCAATCTAGCATATGTCGCTCATGATATCCTTTTGATGTGGGCCTCTGGGGACAGGTTCGGTGTGATATCAACCGCCCAGATCTTTCTCTCTATTTGACTCTTTCAGGATTTCACCTCCCAGATGGTACTTTGTGTTCAGCCTTCTGCTCGCTTCGCCTAATTTCATTACTTTACACTTTCCTGATTTAAACTTTAGTAGCCATTTTCTAGACCATTCCTTCAGTTTGTCCAAGTCGTCCTGTAGTCTCTCTATCTTCATCTGTCTGGATTCTTCTCGTAAGTTTTGCATCATCAGCAAACATTGAGAGGAATGAATCTATACCCTCCGGAAGATCGTTTACATATACTAGAAACAGGATGGGTCCAAGTACAGAGCCCTGTGGGACTCTGCTGGTAACATCTCGCCACTCTGATGTCTCCCCCCCTCACTGTTACTCGTTGCTGTGCCGCTAATCCCTCTTAGAGGGATTAGCGGCAATTTTAGCCGCACGAGATTGAGCAATAACAGGTCTGTGATACCCCGCCCTCACAGTTACTCGTTGTTTCCTGTTGCTTAGATTCTCCCTTATCCACTGGATCACCTTACCTTTTACTCCTGCCTGTTGCTCCAACTTTCTTAACAGCCTTTTATGAGGTACTGTGTCAAAGACTTCCTGACAGTCCAAGAAAATGCAGTCTGACCACCTTTCTCTTGCCTAATATCTGTAGCCTTGTCATATAATTGTATTAAGCTTTTGAGGCACGATTTACCATCTCTGAACCCATGCTGGTGGCGTGTTACAAAGCTGTCCCCCCCCCCCCCCGATATTCTACGAGTCATTTCCTCCTGATCTTCTCCATCACCTTGCATGTTATACAAATTAGGGAAACTGGCCTGAAGTGCAGAGCCTCTTGCCTGTCACCCTTTTTGAATATTGGGACTACATTATCTGTTTTCCAACATTTCAGTAGGTCTCCTGTTTCCAGTGACCTGTTATACACCATTGAGAGTGGCACACTTAGTGCTTTGCACTCCTCTTGTAGTCTTTTAGTATGCATAGTAAGATTCTGTCTGGCCCAACAGCCTTTGTCACATTCAGCTCCAACAGGTTCCTTTTGGCATCATCACTGATGAGCTAAAATTCCTCCAAGGTTTCTTGGCTTATCGCCTCCTCCTTAGCTTAACTCCTCTCTTAGTACAGGGACTTTTCCTTCCTCTGTTGTGAAGACTTCCTGGAATCTCTTTTGAGTTCTTCACACACCTTGTCGTTTTCTGTGTATATATTCTCCCCTTTTCTCAGTTTCATCACTTGTTCCTTCACTGCTGTTTTTCTTCTGATGTGGCTGTGGAGCAGCTTTGGTTGGGTCTTGGCTTTACTCGCGATGTCATTTTCAAAATGTCTCTCTGCTTCTCTCCTCACTCTGAGGTACTTATCCTTGGCCCTCTGGTATCTCTTCGTGCTTTCTGGTGTTCTGTTATTCCTGTAGTTTATCCTGCACTCGCCTAGTTGTGCTTGCGAGGGTTGAGTTCTGCTCGTTTGCCCTGCCTCTCAACTGTCACTCAATCAACTATTGCTAACAACTAACTAAATATTTTTTTCACACACACACACACACACACACACACACACACGAGAACGACAAAGTTTGAGTGTGAAGAACACGACAACAGATTCCAGGAGGTCTTCACAATAGAACAAGGAGAGGTCACTGCACTAAATGAGGAGGCAAACCGAACAACCTTGGAGGAATTTTACCTCACCAGTGATGATGACAAAAGGAATCTGTTGGAGCTAAATGTGTCAAAGGCTGTGGGCCTGACAATCTCACCGTGGATTCTAAAAGAAGGTGCAGAAGCACTAAGTGTGCCACTCTCTATGGTATATAACAGGTTTCTGGAAACGAGAGACCTTCCGGAAAACTGGAAGACAGCTAATGTAGTCCCAATTTACAAAAAGGGTGACAGGCAAGAGGCACTGAACTACAGGCCAGTTTCCCTAACATGTGTACCATGCAAGGCGATGGAGAAGGTCGTGAGGAAAAGGCTCGTAGAGCATCTGGAGGGAAATAGCTTTGTAACACACCACCAGCATGGGTTCAGGGATGGTAAATCGTGCCTCACAGGCATAATAGAATTCTATGATCAACCAACACAAATTAGACAGGAAAGAAGGGTGATCAGACTGCATTTTCTTGTACCGTCAGAAAGCCTTTGACACAGTACCTCGCAAAAGGCTGTTACAAAAATTGGAGCAACAGGCAGGAGTAAAAGGCAAGATGCTCCAGTGGATAAGGGAGTATCTAAGCAATAGGAAATAGCGAGTAACGGTGAGGGGGGAGGCATCAGAGTGGCGAGATGTCACCAGCGGGGATCCACAGGGCTCTGTTCTCGGACCCTTCCTGTTTCTAGTATATGTAAACGACCTTCCAGAGGATATAGACTTATTCCTCTCTATGTTTGCTGATGATGCAAAAATTATGAGAAGAATACAAACAGATGAAGATAGACAGAGACAACAGGATGACCTGAACAAACTGGTGGAATGGTCTAGAAAATGGCTACTAAAGTTCAACTTTAGTAGCCATTTTCGATATCCATTTTCATATCCATTATAGCCATTTTCAGGTTGACATCACACCGAACTTGTCTCCAGAGGCCCATCATGTTAGACTGGCCAATATAAGAACTGCCTTTAGAAACTTGTGTAAGGAATCGTTCAGGACCCTGTATACCACTTATGTAAGACCATTCCTGGAGTATGCAGCTCCAGCCTGGAATCCATATGTAGTTAAACACAAGACGAAGCAAGAGAAGATTCA
Organism: Procambarus virginalis; assembly: GCA_020271785.1. Lineage (NCBI taxonomy): Eukaryota > Metazoa > Arthropoda > Malacostraca > Decapoda > Cambaridae > Procambarus > Procambarus virginalis. Next base: position 27,927 of record WNGS01000003.1, read on the forward strand.
GAGGTATGCCACCAGACTGGTCCCGGAACTGAGTGGAATGAGCTACGAGGGAAGGCTTAGGGAGCTGAACCACACTACCCTGGAAAACCGATGAATAAGGGGAGACATGATAACCACCTACAAAATTCTCAGGGGTGGACAAAGACAAACTCTTTAGCATGGGTGGAACACGAACAAGGGGACACAGGTGGAAACTTAGTACCCAGATGAGCCACAGAGACATTAGAAAGAGTTTTTTAGTGTCAAGGTGTTACGGCCACTATTTTTGGGACGCAACCGGGTTTTTTCAGGTGGTACGAAAGGTCATCTATCCGGCCCCAAGTTAGTAGAAGCTTTCAAGAGATGAGCTCAGTAATGTAAGTAAAATAAAAAGGGGGGGTACATTAAACACACAAGTTCGTCACTTTAACCATATATAATTAGTATTCCCATCACCATATATATATATAAAAGTTTTAAACGGAAAATATTACTACACTATGTACATCATCGTCTCTTTGTGAAGACACTGAACACTCGGCGACGCTCATTCCGTGCAGTCTTGTACCGGGTTCCCTTATCAGTGGTACTACCCTCAGCAGGTACCAGGAAACAACAATGAGTCTACCCTGGCCACGGGCCAGCCAAATTACAATTCCGCTAAGTGCCTCTTCGTGAAGGCCCACAACCACAGTCCAGCCTGCTGCTGGCAGGTACCAATCAGCTTCGCGCTGCTAGGCCACTTCACTTGCAGATACTAGGGTAGCGGGCCCTAGGCAGGAGCTTCGTGCAACTCGCTGGTTACTCTCCTCTTCGGCACCACAGTCAGTTGTCTCTCCAACTAGCCAGCCCCGGGTACGGCGAATCCCATCACTGCCACTCCACAGGCAGACAGTAGAACACTTCAGTTCTCTTCCGGCGACGACTCACTGCTTCCTCAAAGCAGACTGGTGTAGAGACCTTGGCTGCACTGGGTAGACTGACACTTCGTACATCACAGCAGCCCTACGTTGACTCTGTGAATACAGCCACGTCATCAGTACAATGGGACCACTAGGACATATCACTTACTGGCTTAGCCACAAACGTACACCTTTTTGCTCCATAGATGGCGCTTACACTCATCCCCAGGAAGCACCTCACCAGAGGTCAGCACCGGCTACTTCTCGAGCCGACTTGGACAGGAATCTAGCGCCTCTTGCTGGTATATACCCGTCATCACTAGATGGCGTTGCCCATGTTGTGTGGGGGGGGGGGGGGGGGGTTCGGGAGCGGACTCACAGATGGCGTTGATGTCGCTGCTCCGTGCTCCGACGGCAACCCGTCCTCGCAAATTCGTATAGTCAATATTGACTTATTAAATATGTGCATAGGTGACATACTTAACATAATAGTTTCCCTTGAAAAGCTTCATAGAAAACACCGACCTTACCTAACCTACTTAGTATGTTAAGATAAGCATCTTATTGCTTCGTAATTACAATTATTACCTAACCTATACCTATAATAGGTTAAGTAACAATTGTAATTACGAAGCTATAAGATGCATATTTTAACATACTAAGTAGGTTAGGTAACCTACTTAGTATGTCCACTGGGGATTAAAACCGGAACCTTCAGGACCACAAAGACCGAGCGCTCTCCACTAGGCCCCCAGTGTGTGTGTGAAAGAGAGAGAGAGACAGAGACAGACAGACAGACAGAGTGTAAGTGGCGTGAGTGAGTAAGTATACCGACCAATGACTACCTCATACAGCAGCACAGCAATTATGTAATCACAATATGTATTTTACCTAATGGATGACGAGGCCAGATTCTCTCACACTTTGATTTCAAATACAGATTTTATGGAAATTTATTGTAATTATTTATTATGTAAGAAACGCAAATTATCACATAATAACAACTGTACGAGAATAATAAACATAATCTCCATCTCGCTCTAACGCTCTGGCCTGCTCTAAGTAACGGTAAGGTCTGCTCTAAGTAACGGTAAGGGCTGCTCTAAGTAACGGTAAGGGCTGCTCTAAGTAACGGTAAGGGCTCCTCTAAGTAACGGTAAGGGCTGCTCTAAGTAACGGTAAGGGCTGCTCTAAGTATTGGTAAGGGCTTCTCTAAGTATTGGTAAGGGCTGCTCTAAGTAACGGTAAGGGCTGCTCTAAGTAACGGTAAGGCCTGCTCTAAGTAACGGTAAGGGCTCCTCTAAGTATTGGTAAGGGCTTCTCTAAGTAACGTAAGGGCTGCTCTAAGTAACGGTAAGGGCTGCTCTAAGTATTGGTAAGGGCTGCTCTAAGTAACGGTAAGGGCTGCTCTAAGTAACGGTAAGGGCTGCTCTAAGTATTGGTAAGGGCTCCTCTAAGTATTGGTAAGGGCTGCTCTAAGTAACGGTAAGGGCTGCTCTAAGTAACGGTAAGGGCTGCTCTAAGTATTGGTAAGGGCTGCTCTAAGTAACGGTAAGGGCTGCTCTAAGTAACGGTAAGGGCTGCTCTAAGTAACGGTAAGGGCTCCTCTAAGTATTGGTAAGGGCTGCTCTAAGTAACGGTAAGGGCTGCTCTAAGTAACGGTAAGGCTGCTCTAAGTATTGGTAAGGGCTGCTCTAAGTAACGGTAAGGGCTGCTCTAAGTAACGGTAAGGGCTGCTCTAAGTAACGGTAAGGGCTGCTCTAAGTAACGGTAAGGGCTGCTCTAAGTATTGGTAAGGGCTTCTCTAAGTAACGGTAAGGGCTGCTCTAAGTATTGGTAAGGGCTGCTCTAAGTAACGGTAAGGGCTGCTCTAAGTAACGGTAAGGGCTCCTCTAAGTATTGGTAAGGGCTTCTCTAAGTAACGGTAAGGGCTGCTCTAAGTATTGGTAAGGGCTGCTCTAAGTAACGGTAAGGGCTCCTCTAAGTAACGGTAAGGGCTGCTCTAAGTATTGGTAAGGGCTGCTCTAAGTAACGGTAAGGGCTGCTCTAAGTAACGGTAAGGCTCCTCTAAGTATTGGTAAGGGCTTCTCTAAGTAACGGTAAGGGCTGCTCTAAGTATTGGTAAGGGCTGCTCTAAGTAACGGTAAGGGCTGCTCTAAGTAACGGTAAGGGCTGCTCTAAGTATTGGTAAGGGCTGCTCTAAGTAACGGTAAGGGCTCCTCTAAGTAACGGTAAGGGCTGCTCTAAGTATTGGTAAGGGCTTCTCTAAGTAACGGTAAGGGCTGCTCTAAGTAACGGTAAGGGCTGCTCTAAGTAACGGTAAGGGCTGCTCTAAGTAACGGTAAGGGCTGCTCTAAGTAACGGTAAGGGCTGCTCTAAGTAACGGTAAGGGCTGCTCTAAGTAACGGTAAGGGCTGCTCTAAGTAACGGTAAGGGCTCCTCTAAGTAACGGTAAGGGCTTCTCTAAGTAACGGTAAGGGCTGCTCTAAGTAACGGTAAGGGCTCCTCTAAGTAACGGTAAGGGCTCCTCTAAGTAACGGTAAGGGCTGCTCTAAGTAACGGTAAGGGCTGCTCTAAGTAACGGTAAGGGCTGCTCTAAGTAACGCTAAGGGCTCCTCTAAGTAACGGTAAGGGCTCCTCTAAGTAACGGTAAGGGCTCCTCTAAGTAACGGTAAGGGCTGCTCTAAGTAACGCTAAGGGCTGCTCTAAGTAACACTATGGCCTGCTCTAAGTAACACTATGGCCTGCTCTAAGTAACACTATGGCCTGCTCTAAGTAACACTATGGCCTGCTCTAAGTAACACTATGGCCTGCTCTAAGTAACACTATGACCTGCTCTAAGTAACACTATGGCCTGCTCTAAGTAACGCTAAGGGCTGCTCTAAGTAACACTATGGCCTGCTCTAAGTAACACTATGGCCTGCTCTAAGTAACACTATGGCCTGCTCTAAGTAACACTATGGCCTGCTCTAAGTAACACTATGGCCTGCTCTAAGTAACACTATGACCTGCTCTAAGTAACACTATGGCCTGCTCTAAGTAACACTATGACCTGCTCTAAGTAACACTATGGCCTGCTCTAAGTAACCTATGGCCTGCTCTAAGTAACACCGTAACACTATGGCCTGCTCTAAGTAACACTATGGCCTGTCTAAGTAACACTATGGCCTGCTCTAAGTAACACTATGGCCTGCTCTAAGTAACACTATGGCCTGCTCTAAGTAACACTATGGCCTGCTCTAAGTAACACTATGACCTGCTCTAAGTAACACTATGGCCTGCTCTAAGTAACACTATGGCCTGCTCTAAGTAACACTATGGCCTGCTCTAAGTAACGCTATGACCTGCTCTAAGTAACACTATGACCTGCTCTAAGTAACACTATGACCTGCTCTAAGTAACACTATGACCTGCTCTAAGTAACACTATGACCTGCTCTAAGTAACACTATGGCTGCTCTAAGTAACACTATGACCTGCTCTAAGTAACACTATGGCCTGCTCTAAGTAACACTATGACCTGCTCTAAGTAACACTATGACCTGCTCTAAGTAACACTATGGCCTGCTCTAAGTAACACTATGCCTGCTCTAAGTAACACTATGTCTGCTCTAAGTAACACTATGGCCTGCTCTAAGTAACACTATGGCCTGCCCTAAGTAACACTATGCCTGCTCTAAGTAACACTATGACCTGCTCTAAGTAACACTATGGTCTGCTCTAAGTAAATATGATCATTACAAATGTGAAAAGATAATCACATCCATTTTTTCGAGACTAATTCATGCTAAAATAGGTACAGGAGTAATATCATTTTCTTTATTTTTTTAGATTAATGATGATTTTGATTAAGTGAAATACTGTGCCTGTAATGTGTTTCCGCTTCGTGTTGAATTTAGTTGTGGTGAAGTGTTGAATTTTGACACTTCATAATGTTCACACTTCTTAATGGTGTTCACACTTCTTAATGGTGTTCACACTTCTTAATGGTGTTCACACTTCTTAATGGTGTTCACACTTCATAATGGTGTTCACACTTCTTAATGGTGTTCACACTTCTTAATGGTGTTCACACTTCTTAATGGTGTTCACACTTCTTAATGGTGTTCACACTTCATAATGGTGTTCACACTTCATAATGGTGTTCACACTTCTTAATGGTGTTCACACTTCTTAATGGTGTTCACACTTCATAATGGTGTTCACACTTCTTAATGGTGTTCACGCTTTATAATGGTGTTCACACTTCATATGGTGTTCATACTTCATAATGGTGTTCACACTTCTTAATGGTGTTCACGCCTTATAATGGTGTTCACACTTCATAATGGTTTGACCAAAAACTTTGATTTCACCAGATGATCAAGGCAATGGGAATTAATAACTACTCAGATCTGTACCAAGTGTTGCCACTTTGACATATGAACACAGCATGAACGTTTATATTAGAGGCTTGTCACAGCATTACGTTCTGTAAAGGATTTCCTTCAAATGGAATCTAAATGACATCCATCATGTTGAAAGTGTACCACAAACAGAATATTCAATCTTTACAACACCAGATCAAAAGAGATATCAAAACAGATGCAGGAGGGGGGGGCTGTAGATGACAAGCAGTGCGTTTGTCTGTCCAGCCCTTCTCACAGTGTGATAACAGCAACGTCTGTGCAACTTCTGTGCAACATCTGCACCTGTGCAGCAACAGCTGTGAAAACAGCTTAAGTTTAGACCAGAAGCTAAGACCTTAGGCAACCCACACAAACCTCCCCAGGCCAATACTCACATCATCGTGAAACGGTCAGTTTTGAAGCATTTTAATTTGAATGAATCACATAAATTATACACCGGGGTCGATAGTGTAATGGCGATTAATTAAATGGGGAGGACAGGCTCGATGAATAAATTCCGGTGAGTTTGGCTTCACAGTGAAATAATCTCTCTGTTGGCACGGATAACTCAGAAAAAAAAACACAATGTTTTAAATTGTTGCGGAAACAAAGAGGAATTCAAGGGTTTTGATTTATGCAGAACAGACGAATTATACACAGTTTTAAATTGGTGCAGAAACTATTTGAAAAT
>WNGS01000003.1:49466-83333 GCA_020271785.1 Procambarus virginalis
TTAATGTCCCCTCATTAACTAATTATGAATTACTAATAATCACTAATAATAATACCTATTAATAATACCTAATAATAATAACTAATAACTAATCTCCGTGGTGTAGTGGTAAGACACTCGCCTGGCGTTCCGCGAGCGCTATGTCATGGGTTCGTATCCTGGCCGGGGAGGATTTACTGGGCGCAATTCCTTAACTGTAGCCTCTGTTTAACGCAACAGTAAAATGTGTACTTGGATGAAAAAACGATTATTCGCGGCAGGGGATCGTATTCCAGGGACCTGTCCGAAACGCTACGCGTACTAGTGCTGTACAAGAATGTAACAACTCTTGTATATATCTCAAAAAAAAAATCATTATGAATTAATTATCTGTCTTACGGACAGATAATTAATTCAGAACGAATTTCGTTAACCCAACACTTGACACTCTCGACAGTTTTCTCATCAAGAATATGTGATTTCTCGTGGTGACAATAACTACCCCTAACTAACTTCTCACTGAATCCTTAAGTTACCAGTTAAAGATTACACCAAGTCCTTCTTGCACAGACAAACAAAACACCATAACACAGGTTACACCACTCAGTGCTAATCAATAACACATAAGAATAACATTACAATACCCAAAAATCACACGCAACACAATTACATTTATTAATCACACACATATCAATTAATAACACAGTAATTACATATACAGCGTATCACAACAGATCACCCCTACCTCTTCTGGGATAACTGGTTTCTCCTGCAATGAGATAGCACATATATGGAATATCTATTCACAGAATGGTATAATATTAAAACCGAACACTTCAACACACACTGTAGTTCTACAGACTAATTGTGTTCCCTGGTGAATTTCATACACACATTAGCAGTGTGTATGAAATCTTAATCACAGCAGTTCCCTACAACATACACCATATCACTCTTTACAGGTGCGTCTCCCGCAACTTCGCTTCGTTTGACCTAATTAGGTTGTAATGGGACAACGACGGTCAGTACTTGACTTTACGTCAGCACAGAGACAAACAACACCAAAATCTAAATGTGAGTTCTCACATATAGACTGGTCTCCTCTCAATTACAGGTCCATATTCATACATGCACGGAAAACGGCAGTAGAATGGAAATTCACCAAAACTTCCTCCACACGTGATTATGGGAGACCATGTAGAGTGTGACCTGGTGTTGACCACAAGCTGCTGAACAGGTGATGCGACGAATTCTTTCGTTTCCAGGCGCATGGCACGGAACCACAGCAAACGAGCAATGCTTAGCGCTCTTACTGACAGAAGAATTCACGTGGACGGCTCGTACACACACACAACAAGTGTGAATGAAGCTCAAGGTGACGTAAGACAATGTTGACGCAGTCGGTGGGAATACAATGTCCACCAAAGTGGGCTAATTCTCACTTAATTACCACAGGAAGCTTCCACAAACACGGAGAAACCTTCCTTAATCCTTCCTAGTCAAGCATTGTAGCCATAAAGTAACGGATAACTACCGATGCTGACGATGAACACAGATCATTCACAATGGCGTCCCGTTGCTTCTTAGGATCACATTGTGATACACTCTATTTACGTATCTCAAATACCAAATTATTCTTACACACTCGCACAAATTGGATTCTGACGGCAATTCACGATAGCGGGAATCAGAATGGATTGATGAGATTGATAGTGTTGCCATGAGGATGCAGATTGTAACTAAATGACCGTTAGCACAACCCCTCTATGTCCTATCAAGACAATCGTGGGCCTCAGAATGCAGACGTCTTAGCTGCCAGGCACCTAGGCAAGTGAAAAAATTGTAGAATCACCAACTCTGTTACGTTTTCATAATTAAAAACACAGATTTGGAGTCATATATTTGTTCGTGAGAGTGAATATTTTACTCAACTTCCGAGACTGCGTGCAGAAACGGCATCTAACAGCCTGGTTGACCACAGAGTCAACCAGGAAGCCCGGTCAGAGACGGACCGCTGGGATATGTTGACCTTCGCAACCGTCTTAAGATGATCTCTCTAGGTAACCTCTCACGGTAACCTCTCTAGGTAACCTTGTTATGACCCAATGTAACCAGTTCCGATTAGGGACTCCTCGCCTAGCTTATAGTGGCGGTGGACATGTCTGTTTGGCGCTCCTGGTTTGGCAGCCTGTGACTGTTCATGTTTCCGTGTGAGGCCTTACGACCGCGCCGGCTGGGGGGATGGCGATGCCCTTGCCCCCTATGCGACAGAGGGAGATGATTGGCCTGGAGTTCTTCAGCCTGGCTGCTTACTCGGCTGTGAAAGTGGCTATTTTGGACTTGCTGTGTGTTCTCCGTGGAGTGAAGCTGATTGGTGGGCACCGGGCTGCGGTGAAGTTTGGCTTGGCGGTCGTGTACCAGGATGTTGTGGAAAAGTATGAGGGGCACTAATTTCAACTCCCTGATGGTGACGGAGAAGCGACGGTGTCCGGTTGTTGTGGTTAGAATACCTACGTTGCAGTGCATAGGGCGCCTTTTGAGATCCTGGACGATCTCCTGCGTCAGCATTTTTCTACATTTGGGCAGGTGCTGAGTGTCCATCTGAATGTCATCTCTTCTGGTAGATGGAAAGGTGGCCATGCGCCTATCGACCCCTATGCCATCGTCGGTTATTCTGTTGGGTTTTACTGTCCATGTGTTCTACGCGGGCCAACCCCAGACTTGTTTCCTGTGTGGCCTCTCCGGTCACCATGCTGCGGGTTATGAAGAGCTGAAGAGCGCAGCATTTGCCCTGTGAACCTTTTCTGAGAGGAGGATTTTCGGCCGTTGGCAACTCCAGACTTCTCTCTCTATGCTGATTTCGAGTGTGGTGCTTCCCAGCCGTCTGATGACCTGGTGGTGGCGCCGGGTTCTGTCGACCACCTGGATGGAGGTGTGGGTGTCGAGGTCATGGTTTGTGTGGCTCAACCCCTCCCCCCCCCCCCGCCGCCTGCCCCCTGTCTCCCCCCGCTCCTGCCTGCTCTGTCTTCGGTTGATGGCGATAGTGGTGTGCCGGGGATGATGTATTCCTGGCTTGTGGTGAGGCTGTGTTGGTGGCTGGTGCCCCTGTTGTGTGGGTGGGGGCTTATGCGGGGACCTCGGTTCCTGCTTCTGTGCCCTCACGCGCGCCCGCATGCTTTGTTTCCCGGGCGTTGTGGGTTGTGCTCCTTGATGTCGGCGTTGGTGTGGATCGGGAATTCGTCCTTATCTTGAAGAAGGACCTTATCTGCATAAGCTCCGTGCCCTATTCCTCTGACCTGCAGTCTGGTGTGCAGTCGGCCCCTGTGCCGCCACTACCCCCTGTGCCGCGCCACCCCTTGTGCTCGTGTCTTCTGTGCTTCCATCCTCTGGGCGCAGCCTCCTGTGATGACATCTTCTGTGAGTCAGCACTCAAGTTTGCAGGATTTTCCGGTTTTCGTGCATCGACTCCATTCCAAGTCTGCTGGGAGCGCCTCCGCGGAGTAATTGGCGCTTTGGGAGTCGTATATAAGCAAGTATCTTTGGGGATTGTTCCCTGACAAATATGAGGATTAATGGGGTCGTCGCCGGGTGTTGTGTTTGTTTTTGTTTTAGGTAGATGTTTTGTCTCTTTGTTCTTTGGTGCTTCGGTGCCATATTTATTTTTGTTATATGTGCCTTGTTGTGTCCTGTTTATGTTCTTCATTACCCATGAGTTTGTTGTGTGTTGCAATGTATATATTCTTTGCTTTGGTTGTGTGTCTTGTTTGGCACGCCCCATCTTGGTGGTCTGGTTTTGCTTTTATTCTGTACTGTATTTGTGGGTATTCCCATGGATTCGTTGTTCTGTATTATTAGTTGTGTTTGTTGTGGTGCTTCGGTGCTTTTGATTTTAAGTTCTATTTATGTAATGTTTGTTGTATCACATACACAAATAACAAAAAGATATGCTGCGCCAATACCTATAGGTATGTATTCATATGAACAACAATTTTATGTAACATTTTACTGCTGCAGTTGCCAATATTAATGTATATTTATGTGTATACTATTATGTACAGGTGTATTATGTTTACATTTCACATTTCATTGTGTTGTTGTCGAAAGGTTAAATTGCTTGTTTGATGAGTGTTGGCTGGCCAGCCTGCCAACGAGTATGTGGGTGTATACTCACCTAGTTATGCTTGCGGGGGTTGAACTCTGGCTCTTCGGTACCGCCTCTCAACTGTCATTCAACTGGCGTAAAGATTCCTGAGCTTACTGGGCTGTATCATATCTACATTTGAAACTGTGTATGCAGTCTGCCTCCACTACTTCACTGTTTAATACATTCCATTTGTTAACTACTCAGAGACTGAAAAAGTTCTTTCTAACGTCCCTGTGGCTCATTTGGGAACTCACTTTACACCTGTGTCCTCTTGTTTGTGTTTATAAGGGAGGGGAGAGCACGCGTGCGTAGAGTAGCCAACCCTTGCGGGGGGGGGGGAATGTCTGCCATTATTACTCATGTGTATATATATATATATATATATATATATATATATATATATATATATATATATATATATATATATATATATATATATAATCAATTTTGTATGAGCTTAACATCTGTGTATGTTCCAGTGTGCGCTGTATTTACTTTAGTGTAATTTAAAGGCTTCTTTTCATTTCACAAAGGAGGCATGTAGTACTCCAAAGGGGCATGTATTTTTGGTAACGTTGGCATTGTTTAGTGTTTCTGTGGAGACTGACGTTTAGTGTTCTGTGTAGGCCAGTTTTCACTGGTCCTAGCCAACTGGTTGGGCTAAGATATACACTGTCGTGTTCTGTAGAGCCATTGTATTTAATAGAGATATATGTATATTACCTACTATGGTAAGATTGTGATTATTTGTGGGTAAGTGTTTCCAGTGTTATTACTATCATTTCAATTTGCAACTTTGTGCTAAAGAGACGTATCTTATATTTCTTTTGTGGCAACTTAGGCATTTTTCCCAAGTCATTCTGTTCTTTTAACTTCTGAGAGGAGTTTCGTGACCTGGTCATTTTGCCACTCATTTTGGACTTTAACTTTTGAGAGGAGTTTTTGACTTTGCCTTTTGTCAGTTCTGTTGGGACTTAGTTTTCTGAAGGCAAAGTGTTAAGTTCAGTGACTTGTTTTTGTTAATGATAAGATATTACCAACATCATTTTTTTTGTTTATTATTGTGAGTCGCTTGTGAATTTAACTGTTGATTATAGTTCATATGGTGACTTTGTTGAGTAACGTCACCATTCACACACTTTGTCCACAACTTAGATGCCAGTCACATGTTGTCTAGTGTACCAATGTTGTTAAGTTAGGTTTACTTCGTAGCATCTAGCTGCTGTGATTAGAGCTTAAAGATAACTTAATTAATTGAGAACTTTGTTGTGGTTTGGTAAGTTTTGTATATAAGCTGTGTCACGTAGATTAAGCTCACCCCAGTAAGCTGTGACTTTTCTTAGACTTCCACTTAACCCTAAACTTTTATATTGGTTTACTTGTGGCCAAGAGTTCTCCTGATTGAATGGGGGATGGTTCAACACCACAAGAATTACTTAGCGATCATCACATTACAAATCTGTCAAGGTAACCTCTTGAGGAAACCTCTGGAGGTAACACCTTGAGCGAACCTCTGGAGGTAACCTCTTGAGACAACCTCTCGAGGGTAACCTCTGATTGTAATCTATTGAGGTAATCTCTCGAGATAATCTCCTTAGGTAACCTCTCAAGGTAATCTCTTAAGGTAACCTCTCAAGATAACCTCTTGAGGTAACCTCTCAAGATAAACTCTTGAGTTAGCCTCTTGAGGTAACCTTGAGGTGGTGTTTGACGAAGAGAAGTTCCAGCTCATGCGCAACGGAAAAAAATGAAAATATAAAAACGGAAACAACGTTCAAAACTCAGGCAAATCATAACATAGAACGAAAAAGCAATGTAAAGGATTTGGGTGTACTCATGTCGGAAGACCTTACCTTTAAAAAACACAATAAAGTAGCCGTCACAACAGCAAGAAAAATGACAGGTTGGATAACAAGAACTTTTCACACTAGAGATGGTATACCGATGATGATACTATTCAAGACGCTAGTGCTCTCTAGAGTGGAGTACTGCTGCACAATGACAGCCCCTTTCAAAGCTGGTGAAATTGCTAACCTGGAGAGTGTGCAGAGATCCTCTACTGCTAGAATCCACTCAGTAAAACATCTAAACTATTGGAACCGACTAAAGAACCTAAAACTGTATTCTCCAGAGAGCAGGCGGGAGAGATACATAAAACACACATGAAAAATAGTAAAGGAGCTGGTCCCAAACCTGCACATAGAAATAACATCACATGAGACCAGGAGACATGGCAGGATGTGCAGCATACATCCGGTGAAAAGCAGAGGTGCAACAGGTACTCTGAGAGAGAACTATCAACATCAGAGGCCCGAGACTGTTCAACACGCTTCCACTACACATAAGGGACATAACTGGCAAACCCCTCACAGTGTTCAAGAGAGAACTGGATAAGCACCTCCAAAGGATACCTGATCAACCAGGCTGTGACTCATACGTCAGGCTGCGAGCAGCCGCGTCCAACAGCCTGGTTGACCAGTCCAGCAACCAGGAGGCCTGGTCGACGACCGAGCCGCGGGGTCGCTAAGCCCAGGAAACACATCAAAGTAACCTCAAGGTAAGGTAACCTCTCAAGGTAACCTCTTGAGGTAACCTCTCAAGGTAACCTCTTGAGGTAACTTCTCAAGGTAACCTCTTAAGGTTACCTCTCAAGGTAACTTCTTCAGGTAACTTCTCAAGGCAACCTCTTGAGGTAACTTCTCAAGGAAACCTCTTGAAGTAACCTCTCAAGGTAACTTCTTCAGGTAACCTCTCAAGGTAACCTCTTGAAGCAACCTTCTGAGGCAACCTCTCGAGGTAACCTCTTGAGGTAACTTCTGGTTCTTTCCAGTCTAAACAAGAGCAGGACCTCGAATAACTGGAGAAGACAAAGCACTACTCCACAAAGCAACAACAACCGAACAGATCAGGGCAGCAAAATGAATGCACCTGCTGTTGCCTCCAAGACATCCCAAGCACGACTGACGACCCCCACATCATCAAATGCCCCGTAGTTGGATGTCGCGAAGACACCACGATCCAACCCTGAGTTTCCTCGCCTACCAAGAAAAAATAAAGGCAGCCAATGACGTATCAAGAGACTGTTCCAATCATTATTGCATCCCTGACAGAGGATGCTTGACAAGCATCAGCTAGGCGTTTGACAAACACTGGGACAGACCTTCAACCCTCAGTCAAGGAAAGAAATGTTTAAAAAAGAAATCTACTGAACTTATTTCTTTCACATTTCTACAAACCCTACCTGAAAAGGTTGACGAAGTAGAAGTCGAAGACGGTGAAAAAATCGAGTTGTTTCAGCAACCAATGGCAGTCTCCACTCCAACCAAGAAAACACAAGCCGTCGGGGAAATCAGCACATTAGAAACCACAATGGACTCAATGGATTCAACTTTAACAGAATAATGGACAATCTCAAGATTATACAATGGAATATCCAAGGATTCAAATTCAAAGCACAAACACTCAGAACAGTGCTTCTTAAGGACAACACTGCTATTGTTTTACGTCATTAAACATTTAACAGGACTGAAAGAAGTATCAGTACCACAGGATATCAAGGTTCCACTTCCAAACTGCACAAGGTGGCACCAGAAGCACTTCAATACTAGTAAGAAATCATATCAATACCATGGCAATCACAGACCTGTCTGACTATGGAGAGGACGTCGAAAGTATGGGAGTTAATCTCGCTCTGAGGAACTCAATGCTGTCTATCTTCCATGTATTCAGTAGCCATCGAGAACAGGATATAGATTTCTCTGCAATCTTTGAAAGAATAGTCACTACACCTACTATCATCTCTGGCGACTTCAACGCTCATAGTGAATTACTACTTGATTCACCAAGAACCGACGCCAACGAAAGACATATTGAATACCTTTTGGATGAAGTGCCTGAAGTCAGTCTGCTTAACTCGACAGAACCATTCCATATTGGTAGGGAAAGCTGGACCTCACGTTTGTCTCCACCAGTATTTATGAGTTGTGTCATTGGTCAGTTGACCATGTACTGACTAGTGATCACTTTGCTACCAAAAACAGTTATTAATATAGCACTACCTCCTAGACCCCAGCTCCCGAGCCTGGATGAGATTTTATCAAAGCAGATTGAACGATGTTTCAGGAATCTCTCGAAACTTGGCACCAAAACTACACTCCTCCTGACAACACCAAAGAAATGGAAAAATATTTAGTAAATGCAATACACAGAGCAGCAAATCACAAAATCCCCAAGAGGAAAACAATTATCCAACAACAAAAGGACCATTGGTATTACTGAGACAGGATCAAAGAACTACATAACAGACTAAATCGTGCACGAAAGAATTTCAAAAGAGATAGAACCAAAGCTAATCTAGTACTTCTTAGAGCTGTCCGAGATCATGTGCAGGAAGAAACAACAGAAATCAGAGAAGAAAAATGGCTCGAGTGGTGTGCCAAGCTAAATCAGCTTACATCCTTAGGTGACATCTGTAGGCAGATCAACAGGGCCAAAGGAAAATCGCCTCCTGCTCCGCCCCATCATGTTCATTCAGAGCAAGAAGCAGAAACATTAGCAAATTTATTTGTCTCAAGAGGCTGTTCCACTCACCTTCCTCAAGCAACTCTGACTCACCAATAAAGACTTCAAACAACAAGATGGAAAAAATAGATGATGCTTTAGCCTGACCTGACGAACTAGACCAATCTTTCAATCTGAAAGAACTCAGAAGAGCTACAAAGAAAACTAAAAACAAAGGTCCAGGTGAGGACATAATCACTTACAACATGCTGGCCAAGCTAAGAGAGAAGAATGAAGAAGCCTTCTTGAGTCTCATCAACAGAGTATGGGTGACAAGAACTCGACCACTCTCTTGGAACAGTGCAATTATAGTTCCCATTCCAAAACCCAAAGACCCAGGAAATCCAAGACCCATTTAATTAACAAGCTGTCTGACCAAAACTGCGGAATGAATGAATTAATTGACTGGAAAGCCAATCCACTGCACCAAAATATGTTTGCTTACAGAAAAGATGTTGGAACCACAGAATGCCTTATCTCCCTCCTGGATCAAATCAATGACAAACCAGGAATCCTTATTTTTATAGACCTGGAAAAACCTTCGAGCTAGCCAATGTTCCCACTACACTGCTGCCTGGTAAATAAAGAAATCAAAGAACATCCTCTTGCCTTTGCCAAAGGAAGCCTACTTAACCGAAAAGCTGAAGTCAAATTCCAAGGAAAAGCATCCTCCTCAAAGAGGCTGGAAAATGGAACTCCGCAGTGAGGAATACTAAGCCCCTTCCTCTTCAACTGTCTCATGGAACAACTCATGAAGCTCAATTTACCAAAAGCCAAACTGCTTAACTACGTAGACAACTTTGTGGTCATCATCAATGGCAAAAAGGCCAGGAACCATGCACAAAAATGCCTAGACATCATCAGCAGGGAAGCAGAACGCATAGCAGTGAAAATAAACAGCAATAAAACCAAAGCAATGGCGGTTAAAATGAGAACTCAAAACATCAGACTAGCAATACAAGGACACAAAATTGAGTGGGTTAATTTTTTCAATACCTTGAAGTCATAATAGACAGCCAGTTGAAATTCAGTCAAGAAATTGAATATCTTTGACAACATTTTCAGCCAGAAATTCAGCTTTGTGTTCCCTGATAAGACTTTGAGAGGGTGCATCTCTACCAGTACTCAAAATGTACTACATTCAAGCAGTTAGATCACTCATTGACTATCCTGCTTTTGCTCTTACATCTCTCAGTGATAACCAATGGGAGAAACTGGAAGTGTCTCAAAATGATGCCCTCAGAACAATGCTGGGAGCACCTATATGGACACGTCGAGAGAATCTAAGAATGGAAACCAACTTACCAGCCTCAGAAAACATGATCAAACAAAGAAGAGCCGCCATAACAGCAAAACTGGTTGAAACCACCGCCAGACTGTCAAAGATAACATACACACTTTACACACAATTGCGTGATGCATCAAATGAACAAATCCACAAGGGCCGTGGCTGCAGGATCGAGTAAGTTCAGTAGAATTTCGGTTTCAACTCCTTTTGACCCTGTCGTAGCTCAGTCGATTAAGGCAGCTTCTGGGATGCTCTCGGACGCCGGTTCGAATCCTCGCCACGGCCCTTGTGGATTTTTTCATTTGATGCATCACGCAATTGTGATTTCTGTGTGTAATGAAGTAAGGGCGAAAAGGGAGAACGGCCTATTGACATAGCTCGAGTGCATGGGGGGAGTTGTGTAAAACCCTGGTTTGTGTCTTGGAGAGGCTGCAGGACCCAGTAAGTTCAGTAGAATGTTGGACTAAGTTCAACATGATGGACTCTAAGAAAAGTTTCGGATCAGCCGGGTATGTGGGCCTGCGGGCCGCTCCAAGCAACAGCCTGGTGGACCAAACTGTCACAAGTCGAGCCTGGCCTCGGGCCGGGCTTGGGGAGTAGAAGAACTCCCAGAACCCCATCAACCAGGTATCAACCAGAACTTCGATTTCAACTCCTCAGAGCGAATCCTCGTCACGGCCCTTGTGGATTTGTTTATAACATACACAGAACGTTGCACAGAAACCTTCAATATAAAACAAGTGCATGGACGGGGAAGGGAAAGACAGATCATATCAACACTTCCGGCAGCCTCCTCCATGCGAAGAATCGAGTCTAAAGATAATCACTGAATGATTATCAGTTAAAAAAAACCTGTGACTCGCAGAGGCTCAATGCAGTCATAGAACAACAAATGGAAACCATCAAAATACCTACAACAACTCACATCTTCACGTATGGATCAATTGATCAAGAAAGAGGTTTTGCTGGGATATCAGTTTACACTAACAACCATGAAGCTTACTGGAGCATGAGTAGTGGGTGCTCAACATTATAAACAGAATTATATGCCCTGAAGGAGGCCATAAACTATACAACTGAGAATAATTTACATGTCTTCATTCATATCAACTTTAAATCTTCGATTCAGGCATTGTTATCCAGTCAGCACAGAAATAATACACAACTCATCACATAAATCCAACATATAGGAAAAGACGCACACATTCTAGGACTGTCAGTCACCCTAAATCGGATACATATTCACATTGCCATTGATGGTAATGAAAAGGCAGACTCACTAGCAAAAACTGCCACTGCTCTACTTGTTGTACAGGTTAAAATACCTCCAAGCTTTTCACAGATTAAGGAGCAAATCAAGAAGAAAATACTCTCAACTATCAAAAGTCGCCACAGAGCCAAAGTAGCGGAAGGAAAATCCACTGCGATATGGTACGAACAAGCCACTGGGTACTACTCTTTTAAGCTTGGCAAAAGGATATCGAGAGACATTGTTGTAGCCATACACAGACTCAGACTTGGTTACAAATGCTGCTGGGAGGTAATGAACCCAATAGTTAAAGAGTGTCATATCTGTGGAACAGATGCAGAGGCGCCACTATTGCATTACTTACTGGAATGCGAAGCAACTGAAGCCCTGCGTATTAAACTCAACATTAATCCAATGATAGCAGCTGCATTACATGCAAGTTCCACAGTGACTACAATGATTAGAAAAGCAGTTGTAGAATGAGACACACTAGTGAACACTGTGCTTCTATATACACCACCAAGATAATGTTATTAAAATATGACTAAAACCATTGCGTTAAAACAGAAGCGAAAAAGAAATAGGGGAAAAGGAGGAAACCCCACCTCCATTTAAAACTTTGACCCAAATATCACAGTAACAAGTTTATCGCGAATAACTGAACTCAATTACGGGCTCACTATAGCCCGTGCTACGTGGATATTTCGTTTTGAGTAGCTAAATAAAAAACAACAACAACAACGTGATTAATCAAATACAAAATTCTCAGGGGAATTGACAGGGGTAGATCATTTAATATAATTTGGACGGGTTATTTAACACGGGTGGTACTCGCACAAGGGGACACGGATGGAATCCGAGTACTCCAATGAGCCACAGAGACATCAGGAAGAACCTTTCCGGTGTCAGAGTAGTTAGTAAATGGAATGCATTAGGTAGTGATGTGGTGGAGGCTGACTCCATACACAGTTTCAAATGTATATATGACAGAGCTCGAGAAGCTCAGGAACCTGTATATAATAAGCTTGACAGTTGAGAGGCAGGGACCAAAGAACCGCAGCTCAACCCCCTGCAAACACAACTAAAGGAGTAAACGCCTTCAATGGCGAGTACAACAAGAACCATTACAGTAAGCGGCCAGAGTACCGGAAGTGGAATACATTAGCGCAGGGACGCCATGGTAAAAATATTTCCTGAAGTTTGCCATGATTGTACACTGACAAAAACTTGAGAAGAAGCAGGAGTGAATGACAGTGAATGACAAAATGGTTGCCAGAGTTTAGTAAAAAATTAACAATATTTCTTCCTTCTTGTTCTCACTATTTGAGAAACGTTGTATTAGTAGTGCTGGTATATACCTGTCTAGAAGCGTACAAAATATGTCATCCCACCTTGCCTATGTGTGCCTAAGTGGATCAGCCATAGGAAGCGACGATATAGCATTGTTTTTATTATCAGCTGACCCGCCTAGTACGGGCCAATAGGTCTGCTACAGTGTTCCATATCTTTTATGTTATGTTCTTAATCACTGAACTTTTGAAGCAAAAGCTCAACAACATTAAAATTGACGTTCATTAAGTGCGAGGACAGGAGCCTCTAACGTCTGCCTTGACAGAGGATCCCACTGTGTCACACCCATAATCACACCCCCAGTCACGCCCATGGTCACACCCCCAGTTACGCCCACAGTCACGCCCACAGTCACGCCTACAGTCAGAGTAATGCGAGTTCTGAGTGCGAATCACCACCTACACCTGTGTCTGGGGCACAGCTCTCGCTATAGGAACAACATATAATGTCATCACAGGTGTGGCAGGCAGAGCAGACATGAGTGATGAACCTCTGGTGGTTGATGAATGTCTGACAATCAGCTGGTGTTGGTCCAGGAGGGTGAGGATGTGTGAGAGGGACGATACACGCATTGAGCCTCTTGGCGCGCCGCCATCTTGGAAGCCCATTCCCCGCGAATGTGAAGCCAACAAGGCCGCCCTAAGCTTATTAATAGCGTGTGTGGAGGGAAAGGATGCTTCAGCTAGCTCTCATGAAGACATTGGTTAAGGAAACGTGATCGTTACGGTTGCTCAAGGAGCCGGATCCCGCTCATGTCTTGGCCAGAAAAGATCTTCAGATGGTGGAAATCCTCAACTGATGTACTTCTTTACGATAAATTGACTCTTGTCCAATTAAGTACAGCTTGAACGAGGTTTGCGAGGTCTTGCTCACTTAGAATATCTTAGAATATAAGAGCGTCTTAGCTCTCACTGTATCTGTGAAGATGCCGCAACCAAATACATGGGTCTCTGAACATGTTCCTGCCCACATATGTTCCTGCCCACATATGTTCCTGCTCACACTTGTTCCTGCCCACACATGTTCCTGCCCACACATGGGCAGGAGAGGTTTAGCAGAGACCTGCAGGAAATGCAAACATTAATACAGAACCAAAGGAGTGAGTTAGAGGAAGCCAGAGAAGAGATAAAGAGACTCTGGGAAAATCAGAATTCAAACCAGCACAGGGTATGCAACCTCCTGGAAACAGGGGACGAAGCTGATGGAAGGCTCCTTCCAGGGGGACTCTCTTTTGCAGAAATACTGCAGAAGAGCCCAAGTGCCAAGGCCGCTCTAGAGGCAGCAGCTATGAAAGCGGCTACCTCACAGGAAGCTGCAAAATGCACTGAACAAATGCTGGAAAGGAAACGAACAATTATAGTTGTAGGAGTACAGGAACCACAGGGATCCAGTCGGGAGGAGTGGAGAAGGAGGGACCGAGCAACCATGACAGAGATCTTGGAGGGACTGGATATGGAGGAGGTAGATGGAAACATAGAGAAGATTTTCAGGCTGGGGATCTACAAGAGGGAAAGGAAATGATTGATAAAGGTAGTGCTCACGAACGAGGCAACTAGGGAGAAAATCCTATCCAGGAAGTGCAGACTTGTAAGGTTAGGTGGATATGAGGATGTCTTTCTGCAAAGGGACATGACAAGGGAGGAGAGAAGGAAGGCTGCAGAAACAAGGAGGAGACGCAGAGAAAGGAGTGGGGATATGGGAGCCACAGGACTAAGCTCAGTGTCTCCAGGAACCTCAGAAGGGAGTGGGAATCCCCCCACCAGCAGACCAGCATCCCCAGGGAGGATTGTAACAGAAACCTCCCATCAACCAACCCCTCAGCCATCCCCCACCAATCACCTGCACCTCCCCAGACAGTAAAGTCCCCCTTCAGACCGACGCAAAGACGGACCTCACCAGGGATGCTCGCTTCACTCTGGGATTCCTGGTCCGTAACTCGAGGGAATAAGCCACAAATAACACCCTTGGATACCAATGACCCCACGCACATGTGTAGTCATAAATGACGAAGTTTAGGTCCAACTTGGAGCATTGATAAGTCAGAACTATGCAATAATGATTGATTGATGAAGATTAAGCCACCCAAGAGGTGGCACGGGCATGAATTACCCGTAATTGTGTAATAATGGGATGTTGTTGTTGTCATAGATTCAGCTACTGGGAACAAAAAGTTCCAAGTAGCAAAGGCTATGATGAGCCTGTAGTGGATTTACCTGGCACAGGAGCGGGGCTGTAACTTCCAATAATGGAAGACGGAGCAGTATATGGTGAGGAGAAAGGTGAGGGGGGAAGGTGAGGGGGAAGGAAGGGAAATCCAGAAAAAGCGCCAAGCCATTAAGCCTGTATAACACTTGGAAGGGATCAGGATAGGGATTAGGAATGGGACGGGAGGAAAAGAATGGTGCCCAACCACTAGGACGGTCGGGAATAGAACGCTGACTTGCATGAAACGAGCCCGTCGCTCTACCGTCCAGCCAAAACGGTCAGACAAAGGCGGAAGAGCCTAGTCACCAAACCGCTATGCTAAGCTTAGGTCATTGGGCCCCAGGCACGTCGGCGACAATTGAGTATGTTGATTATAAACGTGTCCGATAGAGGAGTGCCTTAGATAGTCGAGGCATTAAATTGATTATTATTAGTGTACTAGCATACCCGGCTATGCGTTGCTGTGGCTCAGCAACGCATGTTCGTTGCTGAGCCACAGCAACCTTCCCCTGTCCCCCAGTCCTCCCCACCATTCCCCACTTCACCATCCTCTTTTCCTTCCCACAAAGCTCCACTCTCCTGTCCCTTTGTCCTCCCCACCATTCTTCTTTCCCCCCATCACCTCATCCCCACCATCCCAAACTCCCCCATCCCCTCGTCCTTCCACCCTATTACCCCCTCCCTTGTCCCCACATCCTCCCCACCATATCTCACTACCGTCCCCTCGTCATCCCCACCATTCCCCACTCCCTCTTCCGACGCCATCCCAAATGGTCTGATGTTCCCATCTGAAAATTGGGAACATCAAGTGATCTGATGTTCCCACCACTGAAATAAAAGAAAAACAGTCAAAAAATGAAATTAAAAAATTAAAAATATAAAAATGAACTATACTCACGATATGAACGGTGTGGTAAACAACACAGCTCAATTCCAATGCAATTCACACAAAATAATTAAACCAAAATGTAAGTAAATCAAAATCTTTGAAAATTCAATTTATCAATGCAATCAGAACCATTGAAATGAAATTGTAACATAAATAGTATAGCATGTGTGTTGCTCTTACATGCAACAGATGGCGCTGTTTTTCAAGAAAAGCATAGTTTTACCTGTCACAGGTATGGCATCAAAATTTATGCTTAAGAAATGAATGGTATGGTAAACAACACAGCTCAATTCCAACACAATGTCACACAAAATAATTCAATAAAAAAAATAATTAATCAAAATCTATGAAAATAAAATTTATCAATGCAATCGGATATTGAAATGGAATTTGTGACTAATTTTGTATAGCGTGCATGTTGCTATTATGTGCAACAGATGGCACTGTTTTTCAAGAACGCATGTTTTTACCTGACACAGTGGTGGCATCTATATAGTAGGTATATAAAACCACGCGCCGATTCGAATGCAAGGTTGTGTCAAAATTTCAAAGCAATCGGTGAAGAACTTTCGGAGATTACAGCATGTGTTGCTCTTACGTCCAACAGATGGCGCTGTTTAAAAAAAAAATATGTTTTTTCCTGTCACAGGTGAGGCATGTATATAGTAGATATATAAAAAGACGCGCTTATTCGAATGCATCGTTGTGTCAAAATTTCAATGCAATCGGTAAAAAGGTTTCGATGATTTTCCTCACATGAAAAACACATGTAAAACAAAAAATTTCAGAAAAAGCATGTTTTTTACCGTCACAGACGTGACATCTATATAGTATGCATATACAGACGTGACATCTATATAGTATGCATATAAAAACCTGGCCGGATGCGAATGGAACGTTGTGTGAAAATTTCAAACCAATCGGTGAAGAACTTTTGGATATTACAGCGTGTGTTGCTCTTACGTCTAACAGATGGCGCTGTTTTTCAAAATAAGCCTGTTTTTTCCTGTCACAGGTGAGGCATGTATATGGTAGATATATATAAAGACGCGCCTATTGGAATGCAACGTTGTGTGAAAATTTCAAAGCAATCGGTAAAGAGGTTTCGAAGATTTCCCTCACTTGAAAAACACATGAAAAACACAGTTTTTCAGAAAAAGCATGTTTTTTTTTACTGTCACAGACGTGGCATCTATATGGTATGTATATAAAAATCTGGCCGGATGCGAATGGAACATTGTGTGAAAATTTCAAAGCAATCAGTGAAGAACTTTCGGAGATTAGCGATTTAGAACAAACGAACATTTCCATTTCTATTTATATAGATATATGACATATTTCAGCTTTATCTCCCATCAAACACCTCGTGTGATGTGTCTGTCTGTAAGGTAAGATTAGTGTATGATGACATAAATATCTCGATCAGTTGAATCACAAATATACTATTTCCCCTTTAGCTTGTACGCTGCTCAAACATCAGCTAAATGAAATAGATTGAATATCAACTCTTGCAAATAATCATATATTTACATTGCCATCAACGTAGATTAAAAGTCACATTCAGATCTGTTATAATCGTAAGTCAATTAACCAGCTCTGTAGACCTGCTATTAGATCCATTACCAGATAGCCACTGCCAGTCAGGCTTTAAAAATATGCAGTGGAATGCATTCGTCCGACGGCCTCGCGTGTCCAGCTCCGTGCCTGGAGTGACGTGATTGATGACCTGTGCTGGAAAAGCCTGTTTCTATGTCAGAGTTTGACACATACATTCATCTCTTGGATGATGAGGGCACGTACACATGTCCATCCTCGCACACACTACACTCATCAGCTTGGCCTGATGTCCATCCTCGCCCACACTACACACACCAGCTTGGCCGGATGTCCATCCTCGTACACACTACACACATCAGTTTGGCCTGAATTCCATCCCCGCACACATTACACTCATCAGATTGGCCTGATGTACATCCTCGCACACACTACACTCATCAGCTTGGCCTGATGTCCATCCTCGTACACACTACACACATCAGTTTGGCCGGATGTCCATCCTCGCACACACTACTCTCACCACTTGGCCGGATGTCCATCCTCGCACACACTACACTCATGAGCTTGGCCGGATGTTCATCTTCACACACACTACACACACCAGCTTGGCCGGATGTCCATCCTCGCACACACTACACTCATCAGCTTGGCCGGATGTCCATCCTCGCACAAACTACACTCGCCCACTCACCAGCTTGGCCGGATGTCGACATCAACACACGAAAAATCAATCACAAACTAAAGCTGTCTCTTAGACAGGAGAGACTCACTCCTCCACCAAACAACAGCTGCTCCTCTCTCTCACCTTCCATCAAATTCTCCCAGAAAATGTAACTCGATCGTAAGAAAATAAATAAAAAATGAAGTCATATGTATAAAGGTGAACCAAGTCTGCAATATTGAATAAAGCAAGGAGGTCTGCAATATAGACTAAAATATGGAGGTATGCAATTTAAAAAACAATCAGGACTGCAATATTGAATAAAATAAGGAGGCTTGCAACATAAAATAAAACAAGCATGTCTGCAATATAGAATAAAACAAGCAGGTTTACAATACAGAATAAAACAAACAGGTTTACAATACAGATTAAAACAAGCAGGTTTACAATACAGAATAAAACAAGCAGGTTTACAATACAGAATAAAACAAGCAGGTTTACAATACAGAATAAAACAAGCAGGTTTACAATACAGAATAAAACAAGCAGGTTTACAATATAGAATAAAGCAAGCAGGTTTACAATCTATATAAATAAAAATGGAAATGTTCGTTTGTTCAAAATCGCTAATATCCGAAAGTTCTTCACCGATTGCTTTGAAATTTTCACACAATGTTTCATTCGCATCCAAACAGGTTTATATATGTATATTGTCACGGTAACGTTGGTGGTCGCGCAGTTTGTAATGCCAGTCACAAAATATTTAAAAAGAAAAAAGAAAAAAAAGTTAAACTGCAAAAGGTCTCTTCACACTGTGATAAACTGTAGGATAAAGCAAAGGGGAAAAAACATTTAAAAATACTTTAGTTTAAAATAAATTAAACAAATTACAAAAAATATCCAGGCTTGGCTTTAATACAAAATGTGCAAAACAAACAAGATGAACTATCAAATTTACGTTACGTTAAGGTGCAAAATAATATATGGTGCGGAGTACTGTGAATCAAGCTAAAAAGCTCTGTTACCACACCGAGATGTGTCAACAGGTCTACCCAGCGAGAGCAAACAGGAGTAATCTGAATGTTTGAGAGCTTGGTAGCCCTATATATACAGAATATCGGCCGAGCAGAGGGTGCTGATGTCTTCTTTAAACTATGAACCAGCTCCTTTAACTGCTTGTTACGGAGGGCATGGCCACCCAGCAACCCAGGTGCGAGGTGGGGTGACGGGCTATTGTACAGGAGGGGGACTGGTAGACTGGTGGTTTTGTCTAGACGTCTGGAAGTAGTTGTTATTGTTGTTGTTCTTGGCTGCAGTTCTTTATTACATAGACGTGAATGAGTAGAATAGCTTATAATGGAGTAGGCCGAATCTCTTCCTTGAGGTTTTACAGTGACAATATATATATATATATATATATATATATATATAATATATATATATATATATATATATATATGCAAACAAGCCTGAATGGTCCCCAGGACGTGGGGTGTGAGTTTTCAGTTATATATATATATATATATATATATATATATATATATATATATATATATATATATATATATATATATATATATATACATATATACATATATACATAATATACATATATACATATATATACATATATATATATATATATATATTATATATATATATATATATATATATATATATATATATATATATATATATATGTATATATATATGTATATATATGTATATATGTATATATATATATATATGTATATATGTATATATATATGTATATATGTATATATATATATATATATATATATAATATATATATATATATATATATATATATATATATATATATATATATATATACACATAAGCCTGGAAACCCACTTCGGCCAATCATCAGCCAGGTACCCACACCCACGGACAGACTGGCGAAACGACTCAACGCTTACTAACTCCTTATGTCCCTTGCGCCTTCAGCCTGAAGTCCCCCGAAGGAATTTGTTGACTTTGTGATGGTAACGAGTTGGAAATGGTGGTCGGCAGTCTTCCAACTAGCAGGTGTCAGTGCTGGGCCACATATAATATATAAAAAAAAGAAAAGGAAAAAAAGAGAAAAAAAAAGAATGACTGCGTGATTGGTAATCTGTGGTAAGGTACGGAACGTAAAACACAATAATAAACAATGGATTTAATAACAATAAAAAAACACAAATTGAAACAAATGCAAAATCTTGGCTTAATGGTAAAAAATGTCAAGTGGAAAATAAATAAACATGAAAATAGATTACGTTAATGGGGAGGAGAATTGACATACAAAGGTAAATAAAATATGAATGCTGGAATATATGCACTAACTATAAACCTCTATTTGACCACACAAGGTGAGTCACTTAGGTGTTCATAGTCTGAGAGCACACGATATTCTGACTGGCAGAAACGCAAGGGACTCCAACAATAACTGGCGAGGACTTGTGATTGGCGGGGAACCGGAGTGGTGTGTTGGTTGGCGGCCAATGAGGAAGCTGGATGGCCGCAAGTCGCTAGTTAGGCAGTTGAAGGGTTCGGCGCGTCGACCAGGTGTGTACAGCAGGTGCTGGAGTGGGGGAGAGGGAGTTGCTGGTACGTGTGGCTATCTTAATATATACGTTTAGCCACTACAAAACGTATCTTGTATATTGATGAGGACGGGATGAGATACAGAAATAGCAGGCTAAATCTCTGATAAGAGATTATCGTCACAACTCTCCCCGAAGCCTGCTGTTTCGGGTGAGTCACGTTCACTGGAGGTAGAGTGAGAGGTGGAGCTGCCTCTACCTCATGCACTCTGGAGAGGGCGTCAGCGATGATGTTATCAGGCCCCTTGATGTAGCAGATCTTTAAATTGAAGCCTTGAAGATATAAAGCCCATCGCAGCAGACGTTGGTTATTAAATTGGGCTTGATGTAAGAATCTCAGAGGGTTGTGGTCCGAATAGATGGTAGTGGACCTAGCACCGTGCAGATATGGTGCAAAGTGTTGTAAGCTCAGGACGATGGACAGGAGTTCCTTCTCTATAGTACTGTAGTTCTTCTGATGAGGCTTTAACTTGCAACTGTAGTAGCTGACAGGTAGAACCTCCTCGCCTCGCTGCTGCATTAAGACACTTCCGATGCCGGTACCACTGGCGTCNTTATCTTTGTTCACCTGGTCGTAGAATTCTATTAAGCCAGTCAGGCAAGATTTACCTCCCTGAACCCATGTTGGCGATTTGTCACGAAGTCCCTTCTCTCCAGATGTGCTACCAGGTTTTTTCTCACGATCTTCTCAATCACCTTGCATGGTATACAAGACAAGAAACACCGGTCTGTAGTTCAGTGCTTCTTGCCTGTCGCCCTTTTTGTATTTTAGGACCACATTCGCCGTCTTCCATATTTCTGGTAGGTCTCCCGTCTCCAGTGACCTAATATACACTATGGAGAGTGGCAAGCAAAGTGCCTCTGCACACTCTTTCAGTACCCATGGCGAGATCCCGTCTGGACCAACAGCCTTTCTAACATCCAGTTCCAGCAGGTGTCTCTTGACCTCCTCTCTCGTAATTTCGAACTCTTCCAAGGCCGCCTGGTTTACTTCCCTTTCTCCTAGCACAGTGACCTCACCTTGTTCTGTTGTGAAGACCTCTTGGAACCTCTACTCACCTAATTGTACTCACCTAATTGTGCTTGCGGGGGTTTGAGCTTTGCCTCTTTGGTCCCGCCTCTCAACTGTCAATCAACTGGTGTACAGATTCCTGAGCCTACTGGGCTCTATCATATCTACATTTGAAAATGTGTATGGAGTCAGCCTCCACCACATCACTGCCTAGTGCATTCCATTTATTAACTACTCTGCCACGATCGGTCGGTCCGTGTGGACAGGGAGTCGGTCGGCCGAGCGGACAGCACGCTGGACTTGTGATCCTGTCGTCCTGGGTTCAATCCCAGGCGCCGGCGAGAAACAATGGGCAGAGTTTCTTTCACCCTATGCCCCTGTTACCTAACAGAAAAAAATAGGTACCTGGGTGTTAGTCAGCTGTCACGGGCTGCTTCCTGGGGGTGGAGGTCTGGTCGAGGACCGGGCCGCGGGGACACTAAAAAAGCCCCGAAATCATCTCAAGATAACCTCAAGATAACACTGAAAAAATTCTTTCTAACGTCTCTGTGGCTCATCTGGGTACTAAGTTTCCACCTGTGTCCCCTTGTTCGTGTCCCACCCGCGCTGAAGAGTTTGTCTTTGTCCACCCTGTCAATTCCCCGGAGAATTTTGTAGGTGGTTATCATGTCTCCCCTTACTCTTCTGTTTTCCAGGGATGTCAGGTTCAGCTCCTTTAGCCTTTCCCAGTAGCTCAATCCTCTCAGTTCCGGTACGAACTTTGTGTGTGTGTGTGTGTGTGTATGTACTCACCTAGTTGTACTCACCTAGTTGTGCTTGCAGGGGTTGAGCTCTGGCTCTTTGGTCCCCCCTCTCAACCGTCAATCAACAGGTGTACAGGTTCCTGACATGCCAATAGTGTAGATATGATAGAGCCTATTGGGCTCTATCATATCTACACTTGAATCTGTGTATGGAGTCAGCCTCCACCACATTACTTCCTAATGCATTCCATTTGCCAACCACTCTGACAATAAAAAAGTTCTTTCTAATATCTCTGTGGCTCAATTGGGCACTCAGTTTCCACCTGTGTCCCCTAGAGCGTGTGCCCCTTGTGTTAAATAGCCTGTCTTTATCAACCCTATCGATTCCCTTGAGAATCTTGAATGTGGTGATCATGTCCCCCCTAACTCTTCTGTCTTCCAACGAAGTGAGGTTCAATGCCTGTAGTCTCTCCTCGTAGCTCATACCTCTCAGCTCGGGTACTAATGTGGTGGCAAACCTTTGAACCTTTTCCAGTTTAGTCTTACGCTTGACTAGATATGGACTCCATGCTGGAGCCGCATACTCCGGGATTGGTCTGACATATGTGGTATATAATGTTCTGAATGATTCCTTACACAAATTTCTAAAGGCCTTTCTTATGTTAGCCAACCTGGCATATGCTGCTGATGTTATCCTCTTGATATGAGCCTCAGGGGACAGGTCTAGCGAGGACCTGTGTGCGTGTGTGTACTCACCTATTTGTACTCACCTATTTGTGCTTGCGGGGGTTGAGCTTTGGCTCTTTGGTCCCGCCTCTCAACTGTCAATCAGCTGGTGTACAGATTCCTGAGCCTACTGGGCTCTATCATATCTACACTTGAAACTGTGTATGGAGTCAGCCTCCACCACATCACTGCCTAATGCATTCCATCCGTTAACTACTCTGACACTGAAAAAGTTCCTTCTAACATCTCTGTGGCTCATGTGGGTACTCAGTTTCCACCTGTGTCCCCTTGTTCGCGTCCCCCCAGTGATGAATAGTTTGTCCTTGCCTACCCGGTCGATTCCTCTGAGGATTTTGTAGGTTGTGATCATATCTCCCCTCACTCTTCTGTTTTCCAGTGTCGTAAGGTGCATTTCCCGCAGCCTTTCCTCGTAACTCATGCCTCTTAGTTCTGGGACTAGTCTAGTGGCATACCTTTGGACTTTTTCCAGCTTCGTCTTGTGCTTGACAAGGTACGGGCTCCATGCTGGGGCTGCATACTCCAGGATTAGTCTTACATATGTGGTGTACAAGATTCTGAATGATTCCTTACACAGGTTCCTGAACGCTGTTCTGATGTTAGCCAGCCTCGCATATGCCGCAGATGTTATCCTTTTTATGTGGGCTTCAGGAGACAGGTTTGGTGTGATATCAACTCCTAGATCTTTCTCTCTGTTCGTTTCATTAAGTACTTCATCTCCTATTCTGTATCCTGTGTTTGGCCTCCTGTTTCCACTGCCTAGTTTCATTACTTTGCATTTACTCGGGTTGAACTTCAACAGCCATTTGTTGGACCATTCACTCAGTCTGTCTAGGTCGTCTTGTAGCCTCCTACTATCGTCCTCAGTTTCAATCCTCCTCATAATTTTTGCATCATCGGCAAACATTGAGAGAAACGATTCTATACCCTCTGGGAGATCATTTACATATATCAGAAACAGTATAGGTCCAAGGACTGACCCCTGCGGGACTCCACTCGTAACGTCTCGCCAATCTGAGACCTCACCCCTCACGCTGACTCTTTGTCTCCTGTTGGTTAGGTACTCCTGTATCCAACGGAGTACCTTCCCTTTCACTCCAGCCTGCATCTCCAGCTTTTTCACTAGCCTCTTGTGTGGCACTGTATCAAAGGCTTTCTGACAATCCAAAAATATGCAGTCTGCCCACCCTTCTCTTTCTTGCCTTATTTTTGTTGCCTGGTCGTAGGATTCAAGTAACCCTGTGAGGTAGGACTTACCATCCCTGAACCCATGTTGATGCTGTGTTATAAAGTTCTTTCGCTCCAGATGTTCCACTAGCTTTTTCGCACAATCTTCTCCATCAGCTTGCATAGTATGCAGGTTAGGGACACTGGCCTGTAATTCAGTGCCTCCTGTCTATCCCCTTTCTTGTATATCGGGACTACATTAGCTGCTTTCCAAATTTCTGGCAGTTCCCCTGTTGCCAGAAATTTGTTATACACTATGGAGAGTGGTAGGCACAGTTCTTCTGCTCCTTCCTTAAGTATCCAAGGAGAGATTCCATCTGGGCCTATAGCCTTTGTGTGTGTGTGTGTGTGTGTGTGTGTGTGTGTGTGTGTGTGTGTGTGTGTGTGTGTGTGTGTGTGTGGTGTGTGTACTCACCTAGTTGTACTCACCTAGTTGTGCTTGCGGGGGTTGAGCTATGGCTCTTTGGTCCCGCCTCTCAACCGTCAATCAACAGGTGTACAGTTTCCTGAGCCTAATGGGCTCTAATGTGTGTGTGTGTGTGTGTGTGTGTGTGTGTGTGTGTGTGTGTGTGTGTGTGTGTGTGTGTGTGTGTGTGTGTGTGTGTGTGTGTATGTGTGTGTGTGTATGTGTTTAAAAAAAATCAGTTGATTAATTGACAGTTGAGACGCAGGCCGATAGAGCCAAAACTCAACCCCCGCAAGCACAACTAGGTAAAAACACAGACACACACAAAGCGAGCTGTTAGCAGCAAATGAGAAGATAAGAAAACTTAAGGAGAGCAAAGCTCAAGCTCAGCATCAGATAATCATACCAAGAGAAGATTGAAATGTATCAATAAAAGGTACTGTGACTGTGCATGCAACATTTGCAGAACTGCTTAGAAAGAGTCCAGAAGCAATGTCCACAGTGAAGGAGGTAGCCATGAAAGGAGCTACCTCATGGAGGGGAGTGGGGAACTCCCAACCAGCACCCCAGAAACCCCAGAGGAAAGGTCAACACCCTCACCTTCCTCCCCATTGAAACCCTCCTTACCCTGAACCCTCCCTGTCCCCCATTCAAATTCTCATTCAATCTTCCCTCGATCCCACCTTACCACATACCCTCCTTGTCCCCCGCCTTCCCCAGAACCCCATACCCTCCCTTTACCCCGTTCTCCCTCACTCTTGGGGGTGGAGGCCTGATCGAGGACCGGGCCGCGGGGACAGTAAAAAGCCCCGAAATCATCTCAAGATAACCTCAAGATAACCCCTTACCGTTTTTTCCCCTTCCCTATCACCCCATACCCTCCATGTCCCCCTCCCCCCCTCATCCCATACCCTTCTTCACCTCTCCCCCTTACCTTCCTCACCTAACATCCTTCCTGTTCCCCCTCCCTCTCACCCCTTACCCTCCCCATCCCCCCTTTCCCTTGACTACTCACAAATCTCTGCTCCTAAGGAATGACTTCCTCCACCAGCAGAATGACCACCAAGAAGAGGAAACAAGAATGGCCAGGAAAAAATGAGCTTCAAGGCAATGCGTATAAATATAGATGAGATTTCAAACAAATCCACTGAACTTGGAGAATGGGCATGAGATAAAAACCCAGACATAATCGCACTCACAGAAAAAAAAAGCTAACGAAAACCCTAACAAATGTAGTGTTTCTTTAGGAATACTGTATAGTTAGGAAAGAGAGGAAGGAAGAGGCGGTAGTTGAGCAGCTCTGCTGATAAAAAGAAAATGCAGTTTTGAAGAGATGGTTATCAAAGGCTGTGAAAGTTTCAGTGACTACATAACAGGTACCACAGCACTTGGGGAATAAAAACTTATAGTAGTAGTCATATATAGCCCCCCCCCCCACCAAATGACAGAAGACCCAGACAGGAATATGTTAAAAACAACATGGCCACCATTAATATAATAGAGATAGCAGCTTCTGTGGCTAGCAGGAATAGATTGGAAGAACAGAGACCCACATGGAGGACCAGACACATAACCCTGGAAACACAAACCGAAATCGTCTCCATTTTCCGCTTGTTCCAACTTGTAATAAAGTTGTTACATCTTGGCTTAACGTGTTTATGACGTATTAGAACGTTGTTACAACTTGCTATATTGGTTGTTATAGCTGGTTAGGAGGTGTTAAAATTTGTTCGAACGTTGTACCAACGTCGTAGTTTCGGTGTGTGTTTGGCGGGAAAGAGCTAAGCTGCTGGACTTGGTAGCAAGAAACTTTCTAAGCCAACACATCAAGGGACCGATAAGAGTGAGAGGAAAAGACGAACCAGCAAAGTTTGATCTGATATTCACCCTGAATGAGTCGGATCTAAAAGAAGTTAAGCTGGAAGCCCCCCTTGGGAATGAGCGATCACAGTGTACTGATATTTGAGTACCTGGTAAAGCAAGGAGTAATCTTCCCCTAAAAAGAACTAGTAAACATGTGGATTGCGTATCGAAAGGGAAATAATGAGGAAATTAGAAAATTTCTAAGAGAAATATCGTGGAACACAGAACTCAGAAGTAAAACCATACAAGAGATGATGGACTATGTCATCCAAAAGTGTCAGGAGGCAGAAAACAGGTTTATCCCAGCACAAAAGAATAAAAATGAGAAGCAAAAGAAGAATCCATGGTTTGGTAGGGCATGTATTGAAGCAAAGGAACAAAAGGGCGTAGAGGAACTTCCGAAATAACAGAACAGCAGAAAGCAGAGAGAGAGAGAGAGAGAGAGAGATACCAGAGAGCCAGGAAGATGTATGTCAGTGTGAGAAGAGAAACAGGGAGACAGAATTAAAATGATATAGCAAATAAAGTAAAGACCGAACTAAGACTGCTCCACCGCCATACCAGGAGGAAAATAACAGTGAAAGAAGGTCATGAAACTTAAAACGGTTGAGGACAGGTTCACAGAGAGTGACAAAAGATATATGTGAATAACTCAAAAAGAGATTCAATGAGGCCTTCACAATAGACCGAGATGAAGTCGTTGATGTAGGAGAGTTGGTAGTAAACCAGGAGGCCATGGACGGGTTCGAAATTACCAGAAATATGGTAAATAAGCATCTATTGGATCTGGACATCAGAAAGGTTGTTGGTCTGGACAAAATCTTTCCATTGGTACTGAAAGAGTGCATAGAAGTACTTTGCTTACCACTCTCCATGGTGTATGGTAGGTCACTGGAGATAGGATACTTACCAGAAATATGGAAAACGGCTAATGTAGTAATAATATGCAAATATTTTGACAGGCAAGAGGCACTGAACTACAGGCCAGTGTCTTTAACGTGCATACCATGCAAGGTGATGGGGAAAATAGTGAGAAAACACTAGTAGCACATCTGGGGGAGAAGTTACTTCGTGACAACCCATCAACATGGGATAAGGGAGGGTATATCTTGCATCACTGTTTAATATAATTGTACGATCAGGTGACAAAGATTAAGAAAGACAAGTAAGTAAGTAAGTAATTATCAAAAGAAGGCACCAAACCAGGAAGGCTATGTAGCACCATCAAATGTGCAGGATAATCAGAGGGTGCTAAATATCACCAAGGATGCCAAAACGAGAACAGAACGCATAAGGCGAACGATATCAAAAGTATCTGAGTCAACAAGAATACTATCAAGGGACAAGCGACTGTGAGGGACGGTCGGAAAACAAGACACGCTCGTCCCGGAAGTCAGGACATTCAACAAGGATATGCACAACCGTAGGAGGGACAATGCAATTTAGACTATAAGGAGCAGGGCGGCGCTCCATCAAGTGACCGTGAGTTAAGCGAGAATGGCCAATGCGCAATCTTGCCAGAGCCATTTCCCATCGCCGGTTACGGTGGTAGGAGGACGGCCACGAGGAAACACAACTCTTAAGAGTTCACAGTTTGTTTCCAGTAACAGAAGACCAACAAGCCTGCCAACGGGTAAGGATGGAGGAATGGATAACCGGGTAAAAACCGGAATAAGGAATACCTTTATGAGAGATGGGACAAGAGCGGACAGCTTCCCTGGCGGCAACATTCGCACGCTCATTTAAAGAGACACCAACATGGTTGGGAACCCAACAAAACTCAACCGACTTAAATTTACTGTGAATAAGAAACAGCCAATGCTGGATCTCAACAACCACTTGATGAACCGGATTAAAGGACCCAAGAGCCATGAGGGCACTACGAGATTAATAACAACCACAAAGTAAGATTGACAATGAGAAAGCAGGATACGAAGAGCATAGAGAATAGCATAAAGTTCCGCTGTGAAGATGCTAGTCTCCGGAGGTAAGCGACACATATAAGTGCAATCGGGAAAAACAACAGATTAGCCTACACTGTCCACAGACTTAGACCCATCGGTGAAGACGGAAATGGAGCGGGAGTGAGAAGAAAAGTGCTCAAGGAAAAGGCGTTTTAGAACCGTAGGAGAGGTAAAAGCTTTAGTGATGCGGGTTAAGGATGTACAAAACTGCAGAAGAGGGACTCTCCATGGGGGCAAAGAAGGAACACCACGAGGAAAAATATTAGAAATACGAACTGAAAGAGAATCCTGTAAGCAAGATAACCGAACAGAAAGAGGGAGGTGGTGAAGAGGAACAGGAACCGCATGAAGGGCAAAAGTTAAAGCACGACAGAGGCGAGAGGAAGGATGTTGCAAGGACCGCGCAAGATAGCGAAGACAGTAGCGATCACGGCGGTCCTGGAGAGATAGGAAGCCAGTGTCAACATACAAGCTAAGGACGGGAGTCGAACGAAACGCACCAGAACTGAGGCGCAACCCAGTATGGTGCAAAGCATCAAGACGGCGAAGAGTAGAAGGAGAAGCAGACGAGTAAGCAGAGCAACCATAATCGAGCTTAGACAGGATGAGAGAGGAATGTAAAGCGAGTAGAGTGCGCCAATTCACTCCCCAAGAAGTATGGGACAATACCCGAAGGAGTGTAAGGGCCTTAGAGCATTCAACACGGAGGTAAGAGATATGGGGAGACCAAGACAAATGAGTGTCAAAAATTAACCCCAAAAGCTTAGCGAAGTCCTTGTACACAATGGGGTGACCATAAATCGAGAAAGAAGGACGAAGAACGACACGCTTCGACACGCTCCCTGTAGCCCCATGTGTGTTAACACATGTCTTAGACGTAGAGAACCTGAAGCCATGATCGGTGGCCCAAGATGACACGGCATCAATCGCAAGTTGAAGCCGGCGTTGAAGGAGAGGCGAATCATCACCCTGACAGCAAAGGTTAAGATCGTCGACATAGAAAGCAGAGAAGACGTCTGAAGGAAGAGAGGAAAGAAGGCTATTGAGGGCAACCAGAAAAAGAGTAGTGCTCAGAACACTACCCTGGAGCACACCTTCGTATTGTTGAAAGAGACAGAGAGAGCGGTACCAAGCCTCACCCGAAAGGAACGACGAGACAGGAAGCTACGGAGAAAGAGAAGGAGATGATCACGAAGCTCAAAAGAATGAAGTTGGGATAGAATATGATATCGCCAAGTGGTGTCGTAAACCTTTTCCAGGTCAAAAAAGACGGCAACAACGGAGGTCCTCGCAGCAAAAGCAGTACGAATATACACCTCCAAGTTCACCAGGACATCTGTTGTGCTGCAACACTTGCGGAAACCGAATTAAGAAGGGGAGAGGTGGTGATGGTGTTCTAAGAACTACATCAGACGAACGTTAACCATACGATCAAAGAATTTGCAGACACAACTTGTGAGGGCTATATAGAGAAAGTACTTAGGGGATGTTCCCAAAGACTCTGGTTTGCGAACAGGGAGGACAACGGCATCGGGCCAGTCCTCAGGGACTGACGACGACTCCCAGATCCGATTATACAGACTCAGTAAATACTGAGATGTGCATGGAGGGAGATGGCGAAGCATCTCATAATGAATGCCATCGGAGCCCGTCGCAGTAGGTGAGCAGAGGGCCAGGGCAGACCGAAGTTCAGAGAGAGAGAAGGGATCGTTATAGGGAAGGCAAAGATGAGTACAGAACTCCAAAGGACAAAATTCAAGGACAGGTTTACGAAGAAGGAAAGATTGGGGAAGATGAAGACCAGAGCTAACAGAAGAAAAGTGGGAACCCAGTTCGGTAGCGACCTGCAACGGGTCCACTACAAGAGTACCATGGAGGTGAAGGACTGGTGAGACATTGGGAACGAACTTACCCGCTATCTTTCGGATACGCTTCCAGATCTGCGGCAGAGGAGTTTCGGACATAATGGTGGAGACATAAGACGCCCAACACTCACGTTTAGCCATACGGATGGCCCTACTGGCCACTGCATTCGCCTTCCAAAATAAAAGAAAAGAATCGGCCGTCTGCCAGCGGCAGTGTCTCGTCCAGGCTGCAAGCTTACTGCGGACACCCCGAGCACAGTCTGTATTCCACCAGAGAACGCACTTTCGTGGACCCCGAGAGGAAGAGCGAGGAATAGAGTGGAGGGCAGCATCGAAGACTGTGTCATGAAAAAGGAGGAGAGAGCGAGGGAGGGGCAGAAGGGAGAGGTCAGAGAGAGCAGCACTGAGGGTAAATAGGTTCCAGTCTGCCTCAGCAAACTGCCACCTAGGGAAGGAGAGGGGAGGGTGAAAAGACAAAAAGTTAACAAGGATGGGGAAATGGTCACTGCCATGGAGGTCATCAAGAACCTGCCACGTAAAATTTAAGTAAAGAGAAGACAAGCAAAGAGAAAGATCAAGACAGGAAAGGGTGCAAGTCCGAGAGTCCAAATGCATGGGCTCACCAGAATTTAGAAGAGACAGGGAAGAAGAGAGGATGAACGCCTCAAGAAGGCGACCCCGGGTGTTCGTTAGAACATCACCCCAAAGAGAATGACGACAATTGAAATCACCTAGCAGGAGCACAGGCTCTGGCAAGGAGTCTACTGGGCGTTTCAGATCGGGAAGAGAAAGCCGGACACTCTGGGGGAGATAAATTGAACGGGAAATCCAGGGCCATTCTGTCCTCCAGGCAGACTCGTTTACTCGTCCCTTCGTGGTCATCACCGTCAACCCCTTCGGGTTGTGAAAATTACCTTTGATGGTAGGACCCTTCTGCCCTCTGTCATTTTTGCTGGTGCCAGGTGCTCCATCCAGGAGTACATTCCCTCTCCTCGGCTCTGTAATAAGTGCAGGAGGTTTGGGCATGGTGTCCTCTGCTGCTCTAGAACTGTCTCTCTCTGTCCTTTGTGTGGGGGCAAAGGTCTCTCTAAGTCGGAGGGCACCACTCCCCAGGCTCGCTGCCTCAATTCCAGTGAGGCCCACCCTACCTTCTCCCATGTGTGTGTATACATTACAAGCTTGAGGCAGCCGTCCTCAACTTGAAGCACCGGGAGTGTTTATCTTTTCCTGAGACGAGGCACCAAGTTTGCCAGGAGGACAGAATGGCCCTGGACATCGAGGATATGACGAATATCTTCGTGGCAGTCCTGGAGATTCCGAACGCCGGTAGCAACATGGGGTGGGAGGAGAATAGTGCCAACGCAGGCATTCAACCGAGCGTTCTTGGAGACCCGAACAGGTGCCTATGAAGGGAGAAATCGTCAGGCGGCACAGAATCAAGAGGGAGGAGATCAAAGTATTTGGCCCACAAAGCGGGACCAAACAAGGCTTGATACACATCAGGATGGGAAGGAATCGAGTGAGTGCGGCCATGTCGTGGACGGCGTTGAGAACCCCAGAGGAAGAGGGGTTAAAAGGCGCAGCAGTAACAACTAGAGACTGAGCCGTGCCAGGGGACGAGGTGGTCACCACTGGAGGTTGGGGCTCGACCCAACCACAGAAGAGGGAGGGGAGCCAAGGGTAGTAGTCAGAAAGGTCAAAGGAGGAGCAAGGTCGGGGCCCAATGCAGCGGGGGCTACGGAACCCGGTTTTCCAACATGGTCCGACTTGGGGGCCTGGTCGCCCACCCCACGAGCCTCAGAAGGTAAAAGAGGAACAGAATTTGACATAAGTACGAAAAAAAACATTCATTCAAGAATGTGCCCCCACACCCAGCATGGAGCCACAATTAGAGGCAGGACACCCAACAAGAAGCTATCGCCGATCATGTCGGGGGCCCCCAGGGGTGCGACGTGAGTATACGCCCCACAATCACCACATTAAGAACCGTCAGTCCGTCGAGATCGGGTTCAGTGATGAAAGGAGGATTGACAATAAAAGGTTCCCCTCGCTCTCGACGTTGGGTACTACAGTTCTACGGGTGCAAGAGTATGCCTTCTAAAGCACCCGGGCGTCAAAAAAGAAGAAGTCCAAAAGAATAACCAAAACAAGTAAAAGGTCGGCAGGAAACGGCAGTGAAAACGGAGATGAAAAGATAATCACTCCCGGTGCTTCAAGTTGAGGACGGCTGCCTCAAGCTTGTAATGTATACACACACATGGGAGAAGGTAGGGTGGGCCTCACTGGAATTGAGGCAGCGAGCCTGGGGAGTGGTGCCCTCCGACTTAGAGAGACCTTTGCCCCCACACAAAGGACAGAGAGAGACAGTTCTAGAGCAGCGGAGGACACCATGCCCAAACCTCCTGCACTTATTACAGAGCCGAGGAGAGGGAATGTACTCCTGGATGGAGCACCTGGCACCAGCAAAAATGACAGAGGGCGGAAGGGTCCTACCATCAAAGGTAATTTTCACAACCCGAAGGGGTTGACGGTGATGACCACGAAGGGGACGAGTAAACGAGTCTGCCTGGAGGACAGAATGGCCCTGGACATCGAGGATATGACGAATATCTTCGTGGCATTCCTGGAGATTTCGAACACCGGTAGCAACATGGGGTGGGAGGAGAATAGTGCCAACGCAGGCATTCAACCGAGCGTTCTTGGAGACCCGAACAGGTACCTATGAAGGGAGAAATCCCTTCCAGTTACGTAAGTACTTACGAACCTTTACATCTTTTCTCAATCTTTGGCGGCTTTGTTTACAATTATTAAACAGTTAATAAGCTCCGAAGCACCAGGAGGCTGTAATAACAATAACAACAGTTGATTGGAAAGTTTTCATGCTTGTAAATTGTTTACTAAATGTAACCAAAGCCGTAAAAGATTGAGGAAAAATGTACACGTTCGTAAGTACTTGCGTAACTGCTTCGTGAATCCGGATCCTAATGCATAAGTTAGGTAAACAGGCAAGAGTAACTGGTAAGGTGCTCCAGTGGATAAGGGAGTATCTAAGCATGAGGAAACAGAGTTACTGTGATGGGGTGAGACCTCAGATTGGCATGAAGTCACAGCAGAGTCCCACAGGGTTGTGTTCTCTGATCTTTCCTGTCACCCCTCCCTCATCACCCCCCCTCATCAACCCCGCTCCTTCACCCCACTCTCCCTCGCCACCCCCTTCCTCACCCACCCTCCTCCTCACCAACCCCCTCCTCGCCCCCCCTCCCTCACCACCCCCCTCCCCTCCCCACCCCCCCATCGCCATCCGCCCCCCCCCTCCTCACCACCCGCGCCCTCCCATAACCACCCCCTGCCCACAACCCAGCCCCCCTCCCACCCCTTGTGCCTCCCACCCCCTCCCAACCCCCCCCTCCTCACCACCCCTCCTCGCCATCCCCCTCACTCACCCCCCCTCCTAGCACACCCCTCCTAGCCACCCCCCCTTCCCGCCACCCCCTCCCTCGCCCCCCCGTCGCTCACCACCCCCTCCGCACGCCGCCCCCGTCCGCTTACGCACCA
>WNGS01000003.1:86044-112961 GCA_020271785.1 Procambarus virginalis
ATCTGATATACGTAAATGATCTTTCAGGGGGTATAGAATCATTCCTCTCAATGTTTACTGTTGATGCCAAAATTATGTGAAGGACAGCAGGAGGCTTCAAGAAGATCTGGATAAACTGAAGGAATGGTCCAAGAAATGGTTGTTAGAATTAAACCCGAGCAAACGAATGAAATGGAGATAGGTGTAGGGAGCAGAAGGTCAGATATAAGGTATCATTTGCGAGATGAAATTCTATAGAATCAGAGAGAGAGAGAGAGTAAGACCTGTGGGTTGATATCACTCCAGACACCTTCCCAGAAGCCCCCATCAAGAGGATAACCTCCGAGCGGGCAATATGCCAGGTAGGCCAACATTGGAACGGCCTTTAAACATGTGTAAGGAATAATTCAGAACCTTGTCCAAATTAATGACACAGAAGTAGTGAGAATAATCACAACAGATGAGCCCTGAATCACCCTGCAGAGATGTGTTGACATACTAGAACCTCGGCTTGATAAATGGCTCCTAGACCTTAACCCAGTTAAATGCAAAGATATGAGCATAGAAGCGGGGAAGAAAAGACTCGTATAACAGTACAGAATGAAAGAAAGATTAATGGTATCATTGCAGAATAACGTCAGCGGCAAGCTGGGCAAAGCAAGATTAATATTCTGAAATTTGTACTAATGATCAACTCGGGTACATATATATATATACAACCTACGTGAGACTCGCGCTTGAATATGCAGGATAACTGTGGAACTCCCTCCTGAATGAAGCAATAAACAAAACAAAAAAAGACAAAATATCCAACAATCCTCGTTCTTTAACTACGAGGAAAGTCTTAAAGAAGCAACACCTAACTATGAAGGAGGAGAGAAGTAAGAGAGAAATGTTAACATCATAAAAGATAATAAGAGGAAGTGACAGAATTGACTAAAATGTTAAGCTCCGAACAACAGAATAAACGAAACCGCACAAAAAATTTACCAATACCAGGCAACTGAAATTTATATAATTGTTATTTATATAAATTATATAGTTATATAATGGTCAAATCCACGCTTGAAGCAAACTACCACTGCTACCCAGTAAATATGTTCATAACAAAATCTTTCGATTGCTAAACCAGGATTTATCCAGGTCTTTCCTGTATCTAAAATTATCTGGTATATTTTTAGTGTATTATGTTTTGTCTAGAATTATATGTTTACCATATTATTAATCACATTGTTAAATTGTCCAATAGCATACTACACTAACGTCTCCCCAGACTCTTCGCCTTCCTAGGGAATGTATATTTCTTAACATACATTTTTTTCTTAACATAAGTTTTCTTAACCTATCTTTATATGGAAGCTTCCAAACTCCAGGGATTATCATTGCAATCCTTCTCTGTGCTCGGACAAGTTAATTTATTTCCTTTCGGTAGGATGGTGAGCAAAATTAAACTGCCAAATCGGCAATGAGGCCTAACACGAGCGAGGAAATGCTGATAAATAAAGTTGGTATTTTATTGCTAACACATTTCAAACATTTATCCAATGATTTATTTAGCTTCTGGTAATGACCTTCATATCTTTTTCCTATTCAGGTTTCATCAATAGTGACGTGACCGTGTTGGGTCAGCTCTTGCCACTTGTGACGTGACCGTGTTGGGTCAGCTCTTGCCACTTGTGACGTGTCAGTGTTGGGTCAGCTCTTGCCACTGGTGACGTGACAGTGTTGTGTCAGCTCTTGCCACTGGTGACGTGACAGTGTTGGGTCAGCTCTTGCCACTGGTGACGTGACAGTGTTGTGTCAGCTCTTGCCACTGGTGACGTGTCAGTGTTGGGTCAGCTCTTGCCACTGGTGACGTGAATGTGTTGTGTCAGCTCTTGCCACTGGTGACGTGACAGTGTTGTGTCAGCTCTTGCCACTGGTGACGTGACAGTGTTGTGTCAGCTCTTGCCAGTGGTGACGTGTCAGTGTTGGGTCAGCTCTTGCCACTGGTGACGTGTCAGTGTTGTGTCAGCTCTTGCCACTGGTGACGTGACAGTGTTGGGTCAGCTCTTGCCACTGGTGACGTGACAGTGTTGGGTCAGCTCTTGCCACTGGTGACATGAAGGGGGTGTTTTGCCCAGCTGCTGGAAGAAGGCTAATGTTGTGACAATCTGCAAGAAAGGAGATAGAGAAGAAGCACTTAACTACAGATCAGTCTCACTCGCAAGCATCCCTTTCAAAATACTTGAAAAATGATAAGGGTAAGACTAGTTGTACACCTAGAAAGAATTAGGTTGGTAAGTCAGCAACAACATAGCTTTAGAGAAGGAAAATTATGCCTGACGACTCTCCTGGAGTTTAAAATAAGATAACGAAAATAAGGCAAGACAGAGAAGGATGGGTAGATTATATATTTCTGGTCTGCCAGGTAGTCTTTGATACAGTACTACACAGGAGGTTTCTATACAAACTTGAGAGGCAGCGGTAGTAGGCGGCAACGTATTAACATGTGAAAAGAATTACCTGACGGACAGGTGTCAGAGTGACAGTGAGGGGCGAGGAGTCGTACTAGCTTACAGTGACAAGGAGGGGGGGGTGCCTTAAGGATCGGTCCTGGGTCCCATTCTATTCCTAATTTGTGTAAACACTTTGACTGCAGGAGTTGAGTCTTATTTGTCAATGTTTACAGATGATGTAAAACTAATGTGGAGGATTGGAACAGATGTGGATTGTGAGATTCTCCAAGATGCCCTCAACAGGTTGCAGAGCTCGTCCGAGAAATGGCTGCTAGAGTTCAACACCAACAAGTGTAAGGTGATCAGGAGCCAGGAGACCTAAAGGCCGATACATGATATAGTTAAACTACTTCCCTATAACGACAAGAGAAAAGGATCTGGGAGGGGACATAACACCAAACCTAACTCCAGAGGCTCATGTAAATAGAACAACGACCGCCACATACTCTACTCTGGCAAAAGTCACAACATCCTTCAGAAACTGGAATGAGGAGGCTTTCAGATCACTATATACCCCCTATGTGAGACCAGTCTTAGAGTACCGTAGAAATCTTGGAACCCCAATCTAAAAAACTAATAAGGAAGATCGAAAAAATGCAGAAGTTTGCAACGAGACTCGTCCCAGTGTTTCGAGGAATAAGGTACGAAGAGAGACTGAAGGAACTAAACCTGTCGACGTTAGATAAGTGGAGAGCGAGGGAGGACCATGATATAGACGTATTCAATACTTTGTGGGGTTGACAGGATGGAAACAGAGAAATTGTTTACAATGAATATGAATAAACAAGCGGGCACGGATGTACGCTTGAGACTCAGATGTGTATGAATGGTTGTTTAGTTGTGGCTGTAGCTCTCTTGTAGCGGGGAGGAATGCAGAACATCTAGGGCCTTTTCTGTTTTATTAACAAAATATAATAATATCTACTGGGCCACGAGCTAGCTATCGAGTGTGTGTGCAGCGTCGCTGCTCAAAATGGTCTAGTTGTTGGAGTGTTGTCACACTTGGAGAAGATGCACATCTGCGCGCAGTGTTGACGCTATTGTTGACAACTGGTGCTGAGTTGAATCCTGGCAATATGCAGTCGATGAATGAAGTCACCATATGTGCAACCACGCGTGTCCAACACTGCTCGACACAATATCATCGGCATCTTCGACGATCTGCTTGACGAAGTTCTTGGTTGTGTACCTAACTAACATTTATGTACAGGAGTATTTACCTATAGTGGCCGTAAGCAAGACGACCAACACTGCCTCGGACATGCGAATCAAGGTGTTCCTTGACTCTCTGGAATACCAATTGAGTGTCTCTTTGTTTGACTTTAACATAATCATCATAGTTGTAAAGTGGCACAGGCCGACAGGATATGAGAGCGTTAGGGAATCTCATATCTGTCCCAAAGAGCACAATGTGAGGCGTGTCTGCTATGGAGGAGCTGACGGAGGAGTTTATCGAGCTTTGGACGACTGGCATATGTTCATCTCATTTGTGACTCAATTCATCGATTGACTGTTACTCTGAGTGCATCAAGTACTTTCTTGTTTGTTCTTCCAGCAAGGCCATTGCTAGCCGGTTGATAAGGCATTATATTACACTTTTTGATGGTGTACAGTTTAGCCAGTTGTTCCAAAACAGAATTATTGAATTCCGGGCCGTTGTCAGAAAGTATAACCCTAGGGGGGACCATTCCTGCAAATTATGTTATCATGAAATGCACTAGCAGTTTTGTTTGGAATCGGATCCAGTTTACAGTATCTAGAAAAGTTATCTAACATAACTAGATGTTTATTACCTTTAGAAGTTTCAGCAAAGTTCGTTTGCAAGTCCATAGAAACACGGTCTCAAGGTGCATTTGTCGTAGGGTAAGTCTGAATCGGGTTCGATCTAGCAACATGGCCTCTGTGAGCAAGGCAGGCTAGACATTGATCCACGTGATATTCAATTTGTTTTGCCATTTTGGGACGGTAGTACTTGAGGCGAGCCTGCTTTATGGTGTGGTCCTTGCCAGGATGCGCACTGTGTGGGGCATCATGGACAAGTTTCAACATGGTAGGTACAATCTACGCAGGAATAACAAGTTGATGTATCATTCTGGCAGGAGATCCAAGGATAACCTTGCGGTGGAGCACCTGATTTAAGGGCACTAGTTCCTTTGAACAGCACGAGAGGCTTGACTGTAAGAGACGTGTTCGGGTTCATTAGAAAGCTTATGATCGGTGCAAACATTGGGTCTTGTTGTTGTGCTATTTCTACATCTTGCAAGTCTAATGAAGGGTATTCAACTTGAACAGGAGCGACGTACAGGGAGAGAGCATCGGTAACTACATTATGTCTGCCAGGTAAGTATTCAAACATGGGCAGGAACTCTTGTATGGTGAGCGACCAATGGGCAAACTTGACTATTGGGTTCTTTTCTTTGAACAAGGGATTAATGACTTGGTATTCCGTCAGTACATGGAGAGGGTAGTTG
Organism: Procambarus virginalis; assembly: GCA_020271785.1. Taxonomy (NCBI): domain Eukaryota; kingdom Metazoa; phylum Arthropoda; class Malacostraca; order Decapoda; family Cambaridae; genus Procambarus; species Procambarus virginalis. The sequence goes on from WNGS01000003.1 coordinate 90,993, forward strand.
TAGATGATGTCTCTGAAATGTTTGAGAACCCACACTACAGCTAAAGCTTCACGTTCTGTTGTTGAGTAATTCTTTTCTGCTTTTGAGAGGACTCTGCTTGCATATGCAATGCATGATTTTTTCTGTCGCTAGTACTATCACAAGATAGTACGGCTTCTAACTCAATGTTACTGGAGTCAGTAACTAAGACAAACGTTTTGGAGAAGTCTGAGTACTTGAGAATGGGAGCAGATATCAAGCCTCTTTAAGTGTTTTAAACACTTTCTCCTGATCAGCTGTCCATGCGATTGGGAAGTCTTTCATAAGCAGGTGAGTGAGAGGAGACTCAATCACTGAGTAGCCAGCGATAAAATGGTGGTAGAATCCTGCTAGGCCTATGTACAGCTTTTGAACAGCTTTTGTACAGCTTTTTGTACAGCTTTTGTACAGCTTTTGTACAGCTAGGCCTATGTACAGCTTTTGTACAGCTTCAACATTATGAGGGCAGGATAGTTCTTCACAGCATCACTCTTTGAGTCAAGAGTGGTGACCGCCTTGTGGGGTGACATTATGGCCTAGAAACTTTACCTCTTTTTCAGGAAGGCACATTTGCTGAGTTTGATTTTACCAGAGTAGCTTCAGATAGTTTCTGAAGAACACGTTCTAAACTATGAAAGTAGGTTGGTACATCCTTGGACATGATTATTAGGTCATCGAGTTAAACCATGAGGGTATTACCTATCATTCATCGGAGCAAGTTTGTCAAAAGTCTAGAGAAAGTGATAGGGTGGTTGCGTAAGCCAAAGGCATGCGGGTGTACTGGTAGTGACCGTTAGGGACTGTAAACGCTGTCAGTTATCGGATTTCTGGGTCAATAGGTATTTGCCAAAAACCTTGTGATAGATAAGGAGTAGAAAAACTCTTATTCTGGCCAATGTTCTGCAATTAGTCAGTGAGCACAAAAAGTAGAAATCTATCAGGTATCGCCAAGAACAAATCCTTCTTGGGTTCTAAGATCAACGGAGCACTCCTTGGAGAGGTACTTTCTTCAATAACACCGCCATGTAACATCTCATCAATATGTCGGTCTGCAACAGCTCATTTAAAATGAGGCAATCTGTATGTAAGTAGGTACATAAATTGGACGAGTTCCTGGTTCAAGAGGCATTTTGTGAGTGATGAGGTGTTTCAGTCCAAGTTGTTCTCCTGTCAGAGCAACAACGTTGCAATGTTTGTTGAGGATGGTCAGCAACTGAGCTTGGGCATCTGGGAAGTCAGTGGGACTATGATGCTCAGGTAAGATCGCTAGCTAATTTCAATTTGTCGTATAAGAGATGTACCATTAGTTCAGTAGAGGCTTCATCCATCACTTGCATCGGTAAGATTGCCTCGTTCGCCGCCAGGGGTTCAGGCGTGCTCGCCTGACCTGCCAGTTGCTGCCTGGAGTTGTGAGGGGGCGGGTGCAGTTTGGCATGTCGGCGCCATGGGAGCTCTCCTCCCCCCCTGTTGTGCGTGCCCAGTCTATAGGCCTCGAGTTTTCTGATCGGGCAGGCTATCCTCAGGTGGGGTTGGTGCTATGTGACATGCTGAAGGTCTCTGTGGGGGATATTTATGGCGTTGAGCTGGTGACTACCCGTAGGATGATTGTTAAGCTAACGACAGAGGAGGTGTACAGGGCGTTTTTACGTCACTGCGAGGGGCGGACCTTGCCCTTGCCAGAAGGTGCAGGCACTGTGACTGTCTCCGATTGCAGTGGTGCCATAACGTATGTAAGCGTGCATGGGGCGCCCCTGGAATTCCTGGAGGGGCTGCTGAGGCGTTATTTCGGCCAGTTTGGAGCGCTCGTCAGTGTGTGGTTGCACCTGCTCTCCTCGGGTCCGCTAAACGGGTGTGCAGTAAAATATTCGCACCCTAGGAATGAGGCTGCAGACCGACATTTCGTCTCAAGTGAAGCTTCTGGGGTGCTATGTTCGGGTGTATTATGCTCGTCAGCCCCGTATGAGTTACCGTTGTGGCCTCTTGGGCCATCAGGCTGCTGGGTGCTCTGAACCTGCCACTGCGCCCGTCAACCTTTTCCGTGAGGAGGATTTCCCACCACTCCCTGTGGAGAAGGCTTCGGTGGATGTGGAAGACTCATTGAATGCTACCGTGCCTCGTGTGTTACCTGATGCTCCTCCTGTTGCTGTCGCCCCTCCTCAGGAGGCTGTGTCGCCTATTGCACCTCCAGTTGCCTCTCCTCAGGAGGTTGTGTCGCCGTCGGATGTTCGTCCTGCCCCGGTTTCTGTTCTGGATCCTCCAGTGGTTCTTCCGGCTCCCGTCTGCAAGGCTCCCACGTCTTCCTGTTGTTCAACTGTGGCACCCTCGCCGTGTGCCCAGGCTGTGCTGGGGTAGCTGTGGGACCTCCTACTGTGCTCGACCTGGTTCCCCGTGTGGATGAAGATGCTGCCGTCCTGCGGAGAGTGTCAGTTAGCCCGGTTTGTGATGACCGGGACTCTGGGTCGACATCCGCTCTGATGTTGTGAGGCCAGTGCCCAAGTGTTCCCGGCGATCTTCTGAATGAACTGATGTGGAGAATTTGACGATGGTGGGGCTTCCAGCGACGGCGGTGAGGTTCCGGTTGAGCCGCATTCTTCGGTGGTGGTGGAGGTACAAGTGCCTGCGGTTGCCAGTGCCGGTGTTTCTTCTAGTGAGGTGCCTGTGGAGCTTGCTTCTGGTGCGTCGCCTGCGTCGGATGGTTCCAGTTCTGCATGGGGGTGGTTCCTCCTGCTGGTGAGCGTTGTGACCTGGTGGTGGTGTTAAAAAAGACTGCTCGCTCTAGAGGTTCCGTGCCCCCGGCTTCGTCCCCTGTTTCATCATCCGCAGTTTTGTCGCTTCTCCTGTCTCTGGCTGTCTCTTCTGCATCTCCTGCGGTGTTGGGTGTGGTGTTACCTTTTCGGCGGCCTTCATCTTCTTCTCTTGTGTGTCCGGCGGTGGGGCCGTCTCGGTAGCCTACGTCCGCTTCTTCCGCTTCCATTCGCTATACTTTACCTCGTTATGTGACTATTGCCGCCCAGCTCTAGGAGCTGCCACTTCCACCTAATATGGTGATTCCCGAGTTTATGCATGCCCCCCGTGAAGCAGGGGGATCGTTGTCCTACCGACAGGGAGTACTTAATGTGGGAGGCCTATTAGCAGAAATATCCTCTGCGTGAGTTTCCTGAGAAATATTCGCCTCCCATTGAGGTGTTTCCTTTTTTTTAAGTGATTTTTTTGTGTGTGTGCTATGTGTTTTGGTGTTTTGTCCGTTTGTGTGCGTGGGGTGCGGTAGTGTGGGGTGCAGTGCATTTGTGTGTGTGGGAGTGTATTATTAATTTTTGTTGTAGTTATGCATTTATAATTGTACCTCTCCGTGTGGTTTCTGGGGCCTGTAGGCTTGTTGTGTGTTGTGTTTCAAGGGTTGGGTTGTTGGGTGTGGGTTTGGGTACTTTGTAATTGTACTGATGTGTTTATTGTTTTTGTTGTCGGCCCTTCGGGCCGATATTTTGTGTATTTGGTAATTTGTACTTTTGTGCCTTTGTAATTTGTGCTTTTGTGATCTGTTTGTCTTACACATGCTTGCCTGTACGCTTAAAAAATGAACGACATGCATTGCACTGTTCTTTTTATACTATTTTGCATTATGTTTGTTTTGGTTGTCGGTCCTTCAGGCCGGTATTTTATGTGTTTTTGTGATTTTGTATTTTGTTTCATTTTATTGTATTTATATGCATGCACGCATGTACAAATAAAAAATAACAATAAAAACTTGCACCGGTAATGAATAATGGGTGAAGTCTACAATGTGTGTGCCTGTTGCGAGGTGAATATTGGCATTGGTGACATTGGCAACATAAACAGCAGTAGTGTTGCTCTGTATCTGATGTAAAGACGGTTCTATGTAGGTACCTTTTATTTTACATGTATCACTGTCCGCTATTACGTGATCTATGTCAGGTACACCAGGAATTTTGACAATAACCTTTGCTAGTGTGTGAAAATGTAGTACTGTGTCTTGGAGTAAGATGCCTCCAACTTGATTAATGTTAGACTCCAGGCAAGTAAGGTAATGAACACTCCTGGGGCCCCATGCAAAGATTCATTGACCTCACTGACCTGTGAGACTGTGTGATTGCGTGATGTCCTGGTGTCGGTATCAGTAAGTGACTGAGCGGCGGCATTGTTTTGGTATAACTGGTAAAGTGAATCCTGGTCACCCCTGGCTTTTTTGTAATGGAAAAAGTCCCTATGGTTGGTGAACTCGTGTCTCATTGCGAACACATTACAAAGAAGTACTACTGTGTCACCAATCGTTGTTTCCCAACGGTAAGCATGGATAGTAATTGGGTAGTCACTCGTAGTGTTCAGTCCTAGTAAGATGTCTCCTGGGAACCGAGTATTATCAACTAGTAAACATGTCATGGCGAGCGATCTGTCATTAACTATTAACTCTATGTCAGCTTCACCCAACACTGAAGTCATTCCTCCAAAAACTCCACTAAGGTTGAGGACAGATGGTTGGCGTACGACGAGTCTGTCGGGTATGTCAAGCAAGGCGGCTTGTTTGATGATAATGTTGAGTCTAGCTTCTGTGTTTAGGAAAATTTTAACTTGTCTATCTTTCAGAGTGGCTGTAATCAGAGGCCGTTTTTTGTCTTTGTTAGGCATGTTATTACGAGACTGGTGTGGTCAATGTGGTGTCTGGAGCACATGACTGTGTAATGTCAGTGTGTGTGGGTGGTGTATGGTATCCTCCTCTGTACCATTTAACCTGATATGGGTAGGCACTGAGTATGCAGGTAGGTCGTCTCGCTTCTCTATATCATTCTGTGGACAAAGGCTGCTATGCCTTCCCCCGATTGCAAGTCATAGATTTGGTCTGGGTGTCCGTAGGTCTGGTCTGTGTTATCCATGAAGGCCGTAGTGCTGTTAGTTATCTGCGAGTCACAGTGTCCGTCTGTGTTGAGACTGTCAGTTGTCGCAAACCTAACATATGCAGTAGGTCGGGTTACAGAAGCACGTGTAGGGTTTGGTCTGCGCTAGTTAGGGGTTGCATCATGCGATTAGTTATGGGCAGGAGGAGCAGGGCTACAGCGGTTAGCTTGGACCTGTGAGACATCTCATGAGGAGGAGCCGGGCTATATCGGTTAGCTTGGTTAGTACTGCAGTGAGCTCGACAGTCAGCAATGTCATGGCCAGGCAGCTGGTGGTAAGTGCAGAATGGTGCACGAGCAGCTCGGCAATCTGAAATATCATGTCCAGGTCTGCGGTGAAATGTGCAATAAGGACGGTTGTGATAGTATGGCTTGCATTGTTATGCCCAGCATGCTGATGGTAACGAGTGTTGTTTGAAGTGCATTCTGCCTTAAGAATGGTGGCCTGGTTTGCCACAGTTAAAGCATTCTGGCGTTAGCAGTCGTGGAGGATACTGAGGAGAGTTAGTCCTGGAGTATGTGACCTGGGGTCATATGAGGTTGGAGGAGACCTGGCATGAGTCTGAAAGTTACTAGAGAAAGAACGAGTGACAACGTTCACAGGATTATTGGGACTGTTTGCACTGAAAACGCTAGAGTGCTGGGCAGAGTCCCAGTTCTTTAGTCTCAGTGGAATCTACCATCTCATCCATTAATTTCCAAATAGTGATATTTGGACCAAAGTCCTTAGCTTCGATGTCCTTCAGAATGGCCTCGGAGGCATGGCGCTGCATGGCACCAAACGTCAATAGTTTTCGCACATTGCCAATGGTGAGGCGTCCCTGTGCTTACCATCTATAAACCGTCAAAGCTGATTTCAGTAAGCTATGTAGCTTATCTAGGCGTCTGCCGAAAGTATTGCGTGGCTCATCAGGGCGCATTACTGCATTAGCTATTTGGTGAGCAATGCCAAAGGGGTCACGATTGACAGCCGATGAATATCACCTATGAAAGAATTTTTTAAAGTCGTCCTACTTGACAATTTTCGTTATGCCGTATGATTCTGCCACGAGATATGCATCACTGGTTTTATAATCAAAGGTGGACGTCGCCATACTGATATAGTCTGCAGCAGTACCCTTGCCCCTTACGCTAGCTTCTATACTAGAAAACCATGATTCCAGGAGGGCTGGATCCTTCTTACTATAAGGATGTATGTCAACAGTCTGGGTAAGAACCGTTACGGTGCTTGAGTTAGGTCCCGCTGCATTTGAGGTGTGAGCCGTGTTTGGTACCGAGTCACTGCTGGCTGAAAAGAAAATTAAATCGGAACTACCGAGAGCTGAAGACAATCGTGAATTCGCAGGCAATTCACTGGCTAACAGCTCTAAGTTACTCTCAGAAAGTGAGCGAGACCGGAGACCATACGAGTAGGTGTGCGACTGAGTTCTAGGAAAGTATCAGTTGTCCATAAGTTCACAAAGTTTATATTGTGCCCATAAAGTCTACAGTTTATTCTACTAAACAAATACCAAAGGGTACTTAGCTAGAGCTGAAGGCTGCTGGTGGTGCAATCCATTCAACGAGGGAGGGATGGTCAGTTCGTCGCAGGTCTGACGTCGTGCTTCGGCGTCGTCGACGTCGGGTGGCGGCAGGAGGCGTCAGGCCGGGCGAGAGGCGATGGCACGATGAGTCAAGGCAGGTCGCGGTGAGTCAGCTGTGGGTGCGCACTGGGTGAGGCACGGACGGGCGTGACACCCGTGGCGACGATTTGGGTCTGTTGCTGGCTGCAGTGCTGAAGATGTTGTACCAGATAGCTGGGCCGAGAGCTGGAGTACGTCGTGTGAATCCCACTAAGCTGACATCACTATGAATGGTTATTTAGTTGTGGTTGTAGCTCTCTTGTAGCGGAGAGGAATGCAAAACAAACAGCTAGGGCCTTTTCTTTTTTATTAACAAAATATAATAGTATCTACTGGGCCACGAGCTAGCTATGGAGTGTGTGTGCAACACCTCTGCTCAAGATGGTCTGGTTGTTGGAGTGTAGTCACACTTGGAGAAGATGCACATCTGCGTGCAGTGTTGACGCTGTTGTTGACAACTGCTGGTGAGTTGAGTGCAGGCAATATGCAGTCGATGAACGAGGTCATCGAGTATGTGAATGCTATTATATGAATGACATTAGAATGCACATGTGAATGAGGTCACATGTGCAACCACGTGCGTCCAACATGTGTCATAGGGATGTTAGAAAGTTTTCCTTAAAACATAGGGGTAGAGATTAAATGGAATGGCATAAAGGAGCAGAGCAGGTAGAGAGGCAAACTCCATTCATAACTTCATAAGCTGGTATGATAGGCCAAGAGTCATTGCATTAGACAACTAATGGCTAGAAATGTGGGGTCCAAGAACTAAAACTCGATCCTGCAGGCATAAATAGGGGAGTAAATAAACATACAGTACACACACTCACAGCTGTGTGTGTGTGTGTGTGTGTGTGTGTGTGTGTGTGTGTGTGTGTGTGTGTGTGTGTGTGTGTGTGTGTGTGTGTGTGTGTGTGTGTGTGTACTCACCTATTTGTGTACACCTGTACTCTGTGTGTGTGTGTGTGTGTGTGTGTGTGTGTGTGTGGTGTGTGTGTGTGTGTGTGTGTGTGGTGTGTGTGTGTGTGTGTGTGTGTGTGTGTACTCACCTATTTGTACTCACCTATTTGTGCTTGCGGGGGTTGAGCTTTGGCTCTTTGGTCCCGCCTCTCAACTGTCAATCAACTGGTGTACAGATTCCTGAGCCTACTGGGCTCTATCATATCTACACTTGAAACTGTGTATGGAGTCAGCCTCCACCACATCACTGCCTAATGCATTCCATCCGTTAACTACTCTGACACTGAAAAAGTTCCTTCTAACGTCTCTGTGGCTCATGTGGGTACTCAGTTTCCACCTGTGTCCCTTGTTCGCGTCCCCCCAGTGTTGAATAGTTTGTCCTTGTCTACCCGGTCGATTCCTCTGAGGATTTTGTAGGTTGTGATCATATCTCCCCTTACTCTTCTGTCTTCCAGTGTCGTAAGGTGCATTTCCCGCAGCCTTTCCTCGTAACTCATGCCTCTTAGTTCTGGGACTAGTCTAGTGGCATACCTTTGGACTTTTTCCAGCTTCGTCTTGTGCTTGACAAGGTACGGGCTCCATGCTGGGGCTGCATACTCCAGGATTGGTCTTACATATGTGGTGTACAAGATTCTGAATGATTCCTTACACAGGTTCCTGAACGCTGTTCTGATGTTAGCCAGCCTCGCATATGCCGCAGATGTTATCCTTTTTATGTGGGCTTCAGGAGACAGGTTTGGTGTGATATCAACTCCTAGATCTTTCTCTCTGTCCGTTTCATTAAGTACTTCATCTCCTATTCTGTATCCTGTGTCTGGCCTCCTGTTTCCACTGCCTAGTTTCATTACTTTGCATTTACTCGGGTTGAACTTCAACAGCCATTTGTTGGACCATTCACTCAGTCTGTCTAGGTCGTCTTGTAGCCTCCTACTATCGTCCTCAGTTTCAATCCTCCTCATAATTTTTGCATCATCGGCAAACATTGAGAGAAACGATTCTATACCCTCTGGGAGATCATTTACATATATCAGAAACAGTATAGGTCCAAGGACTGACCCCTGCGGGACTCCACTCGTAACGTCTCGCCAATCTGAGACCTCACCCCTCACACTGACTCTTTGTCTCCTGTTGGTTAGGTACTCCTGTATCCAACGGAGTACCTTCCCTTTCACTCCAGCCTGCATCTCCAGCTTTTTCACTAGCCTCTTGTGTGGCACTGTATCAAAGGCTTTCTGACAATCCAAAAATATGCAGTCTGCCCACCCTTCTCTTTCTTGCCTTATTTTTGTTGCCTGGTCGTAGAATTCAAGTAACCCTGTGAGGCAGGACCTGCCATCCCTGAACCATGTTGATGCTGTGTTACAAAGTTCCTTCGCTCCAGGTGTTCCACTAGCTTTCTTCGCACAATCTTCTCCATCAGCTTGCATGGTATGCAGGTTAGGGACACTGGCCTGTAATTCAGTGCCTCCTGTCTATCCCCTTTCTTGTATATCGGGACTACATTAGCTGCTTTCCAAATTTCTGGCAGTTCCCCTGTTGCCAGAGATTTGTTATACACTATGGAGAGTGGTAGGCACAGTTCTTCTGCTCCTTCCTTAAGTATCCAAGGAGAGATTCCATCTGGGCCTATAGCCTTTGTCACATCCAACTCTAGTAAACACTTTCTTACTTCCCCGCTTGTAATCTCAAACTCTTCCAGTGGTTCCTGGTTAGCTATCCCTCTCCTAACTCTGGGATTTCTCCTTGTTCTAGGGTGAAGACCTCTTGGAATTTCTTATTCAGTTCCTCACATACTTCCTTGTCGCTTGTAGTGAATCCTTCTGCCCCTATCCTTAATTTCATAACCTGTTCCTTTACTGTTGTTTTTCTCCTGATGTGGCTATGCAGCAATTTAGGCTGAGTCTTTGCCTTGCCTGCGATGTCGTTTTCGTATTGTCTTTCCGCCTCTCTTCTCATCCTGACATATTCATTCCTGGCAATCTGGTATCTTTCTCTGCTCTCCAGTGTCCTGTTATTCCTATAGTTTCTCCATGCCCTTTTACTTTGTTGCTTAGCTAGCCTACATCTCTGATTAAACCATGGGTTTCTCATCTTCATTTCACTGTTTTCCTTTTGGACTGGGACAAACTTGTTTGCTGCTTCCTTGCACTTTTGCGTGATGTAGTCCATCATATCTTGGGCCGTCTTTTCCCTGAGCTCTGTTNGCGTGAAGCTGCCTGAAAGAAGGAAGAAAGTGAAAGAGTTGGCCTTATACAAACAGCGACTCGAATACAACGCGACCACGACAAACGACAGGCAGAAGAAGCAGCTCTAAACTGTCGTGACCGAGAACTCACGAGGGACGCTGCACACCAAGCTCAACTCCAACAAGCGGCAGCTAGTCTTCCTCCCAGTTTCAATATCTCCCATGCAAGTAAGTTAATGCCCCCGTTCCTCGAAACGGAGGTTGATGTGTTCTTTACCACTTTTGAGACCCTTGCTGTTCAACTTAATTGGCCTGACGACCAATGGGCTACCCTTCTCAGAGTACATTTAACAGGTAGAGCAGCAGTCACACTCAGCACTTTGGCTTCGGAAAACGACTACACCACCCTGAAACAAGCTGTGTTGGACGCCTACCTTCTCTCCACCGAAAGCTATCGACGAAAGTTTCGTGACTACGTCAAGGCAAGTACCACCACCTTCTTAGAATTTGCTAACACCAAACGAAGATATTTCATGAAATGGCTGGAGGCAGCACATGTCTCTACTTTTTCAGAACTTGTCAACCTCATACTGGTTGAAGAATTTTTGAGACGTGTACCTCCTCCTGTCCGCCTATACTTAGCAGACAAGGAAGAGACTGAATTAGTGAAGTGTGCGAAGTCAGCTGACACTTACAGCCTCATCCACCGGCTGACTCCAGATCCTACCAGAAAGTCTTGGTACAGTTACGAGAAAGCGAGCCCAGATCAAGGTACCTCTCAACTGTACTGCAGGTATTGTAGATTATATGGACACTCCATTGACAAATGTAGCAAGTCCCAATCTAAAGGTAATGTCGAACCCCCTAAGTCTAAAACTACTCACCCTAAGTCCGGTAAGCCTGTAATGAATGTTGGTGTTCATGCTAATGATCTCTCTCTCTTTACCAAGCATCTCTATCCAGGAACTATCTCTACCCGTGGTTCAGATTCAGAGGGACGTTTCGGACTTAAGATCCTAAGGGACACAGCGGCTCTACAATCGATCGTTTTGAAATCGGCTGTGCCCAACGTCGCCTACACAGGAGAGACTGTGTTCATCACTGACCTTACTGCTACAACTCCTTATCCACTTGCCCGAGTTTACCTGGATTGTCCCTTCGTGACCGGTGAAGTCCAAGTCGCCGTCAGGGAAAAGCCTTTTCCCATGCCTGGAGTGCAACTTCTCCTGGGCAACGACTTGGCAGAAGACCAACAACCAAACAACCTGATCATCAAGGACATATCCAAGGTAAGCAACTCTGTGGTGGATAACCCGATTTTTGAACATTTCCCAGTAAAGGTTCAAGAGAGTGATGAAGGTTCTCCTCCTGTTATGGTGACCACCCGTGCTCAAGCTGCACGTCCACAGCCAGCCGACTCTACTGCTACCGCTGTCCCTCAGGACCCTTCGAAACTACCCCCTAACCTGACCACGATGGAGTTCCGTAAGTTACAGAGAGATGATCTTACATTGACACCATTATTCTTTCAGGCTGAAACCCAATCCGACAGTGTTCCTGGGTTCTTTATGGAGAACGAAATACTCTATCGCAGGTATAGACCCAGTAAACTGAAGGACGAGGACGATTGGGCAAATGTTGAACAACTAGTGATTCCCACCAGCCTGCGGCCCACGATTCTACACCTGGCCCACGGCGCTTTGTCACACTATGGGTTCAACAAGACTTACCATGGAATTCGACAAGACTACTACTGGCCAGGTATGGTAAACGACGTCAAATCTCATGTCAAATTATGCCACGTGTGTCAGTTAGCCGGGAAACCGAACGTTTCCATTCCCAGAGCACCCCTGATACCCATCCAGGTGCCTGAGGAACCGTTCCACAAGCTCATTATCGACTGCGTTGGTCCTTTGCCTCGGACCAGTGCAGGCAACTCATATATCTTAACCATCCTGTGTCCTACCACCAGATTTCCGATAGCAGTTCCAGTAAAAAATATTACAGCTGCTACAGTGGTGAAGAATCTACTGAAAATCTTCACCCAGTATGGATTTCCGAGGGAGATTCAAAGCGACTGTGGTACCAACTTCACCAGTGATCTCTTCAAACGGACTCTGGAGGAGTTCAACATCAAACAGGTACTGTCCAGCCCCTATCATCCTGCTTCACAGGGTTCTCTCGAGCGTAGTCATCAAACCATCAAGGCACTCTTAAAAAAGTTCTGTAATGAGACCTCAAAGGATTGGGATAGGCAAATTGATCTAATTATGTGTATTTTCAGAAGTCTTCCCAACGAGTCACTAGGAGTATCTCCTTATGAGATGCTCTACGGACGTAAGTGCCGTACACCTCTCAAGGCTTTCAAGGATTCTCTACGTGATGACACCTTCAGTGAGCATCAGAGTGTGCCCCAGTATCTCCAAAATCTCCGACACATTCTAGAGAGGGTCCATTCCTTTGCTAGCAACAACCTACAGAAAGCCCAGGAGAGGATGAAGACTCGTTACGACCGGCACTGTAAAGTAAGGAAGTTTACACCAGGAGACTTAGTACTTGCCTATTTCCCTATCCCAGGTTCTCCTTTACAGAACAGGTTCTCAGGACCCTACCGTGTTAAGGAGTGCCGGAACAACTTCAACTACGTTCTCGAGACACCCGATAGGCGGCGGAAGACCCAGTTGTGCCACATTAATTTACTCAAGCCCTACCATGGGGTTCCTCCCACTGTGTTAACCAATTTCACCTCATTTACAGGTCCATACAGCCACAGTGAGACCTTCCCTGCTTCTCCTTCCGAGAGCACTGACACTGAGCCAGCGCTCTCTAACTCGGAAATCCTTACTAACCTTCAACATCATTTTCAGGACGATAATAGTGCTCCACTAATCAAACTCGTCAGAGAATATCAAGAGTTGTTTCGAGATGACCCCCAAGAGTGTACTGTGACTCGGCACGACATCCAACTGCTACCTGACACCCAGCCGATTCGCCAACCATTCTACCGAATCAGCCCGAGCAAAACGGAAGTCATGCGGGCTGAGGTACAGTATCTCTTGGACCATGGACTGGCTAGCCCCTGTGAGTCCCCCTGGGCCTCACCATGCATCCTGGTACCCAAACCTCACGGCAAAATCCGTCTGTGTACGGATTATAGGAAGTTGAACCAGGTCACAGTGAAGGACGCCTACCCAATACCCAGAGTAGACGACATTTTGGATGCCATTGGTAATGCCCGCTACCTGTCTCAGGTAGACCTACTAAAGGGCTACTACCAGGTGAGTTTAACGGAGCGAGCTAAGGTACTGTCCGCCTTTATAACCCCCTTTGGTCTCTACAGGTACCATCGCCTTCCCTTTGGACTCTGCAATGCCCCAGCCACCTTTCAGAGAGCTGTCAACCGCGTCATCCAGGGCTTGGAAAACACCTATGCCTATCTGGACGACATTGTGATAGCATCCGACACCTGGAGCGAACACCTGCTCCAGCTACAACGATTGTTCTACAAGCTCCTGAAAGCCGGCCTCACCATCAATTTGGGCAAGTCCACCTTCGCGAAAGGTAAAGTGCGGTACCTGGGTCATGTTATAGGGAGTGGCAACCTGGCTCCGTTAAACATTCACATTCGAGCAATCCAACAGTATCCACAGCCTACTACCAGGAAGCAGCTCCTGCGCTTCCTTGGTCTTGCTTCCTATTACCGTAGGTTTGTGAAGAATTTTAGCACTGTTGCAACCCCATTAATCACCTTAACCAGTCCCAAGCAACGGTATAATTGGACCAGAGAGCAAACCGTTGCATTCGAACAACTCAAATTCCTCCTCTGTTCTAATCCCATTCTCGCCTCACCAGATATCAAGAAGCCTTTCATCCTCCATGTCGACGCCAGTGGTACCGGCATCGGAAGTGTCTTAATGCAGCAGCGAGGCGAGGAGGTTCTACCTGTCAGCTACTACAGTTACAAGTTGAAGCCTCATCAGAAGAACTACAGTACTATAGAGAAGGAACTCCTGTCCATCGTCCTGAGCTTACAACACTTTGCACCATATCTGCACGGTGCTAGGTCCACTACCATCTATTCGGACCACAACCCTCTGAGATTTTTACATCAAGCCCATTTAATAACCAACGTCTGCTGCGATGGGCTTTATATCTTCAAGGCTTCAACTTAAAGATCTGCTACATCAAGGGGCCTGACAACATCATCGCTGATGCCCTCTCCAGAGTGCATGAGGTGGAGGCAGCTCCACCTCCCACTCTACCTCCAGTGGACGTGATTCACCCGAAACGGCAGGCTTCGGGGGAGAGTTGTGACGATAATCTCTTATCAGAGATTTAGCCTGCCATTTCTGCGAATCACTCCTGTCCTCATCAACGTACAAGATACGTTTTGTAGTGGCTAAACGTATTATAAGCTCGCCACACGTACCAGCAACTCCCTCCTTCCCCCCCACTGCTGCACCTGGTCGACGCGCCGAACCCTGCAACGGCCTAACTAGCGACTGCGACCATCCAGCTTCCTCATTGGCCGCCAACCAACACTCCACTCCGGCTCCCCGCCAATCACAAGACCTCACCAGTTATTGTTGGAGTCCCTTACGTTTCTGCCAGCCAGAATATTGTGTGCTCGCAAGCTGTGAACTCCTAAGTGACTCACTCTGTGTGGTCAAGTAGAGGTTCATAGTTAGTGCATATATTCCAGCATTCATATTTTACTTACTTTTGTATGTCAATTCTCCTCCCCATTAACGTAATCTATTTTCATGTTTATATTGTTTATTGTTTTTGCCAGTAAGCCAAGTTTTTGCATTTATTTCAATTTGTGTTTTCTTATTGTTATTAAAATCCATATTTTTTATTATTGCTTTTCGTCTTTACAACCTTACCACAGATTACCAAATCACGCAGTCATTCTTTTTTTTTCTCTTTTTTTTTCCTTTTCTTTTTTTTTATATTATATGTGGCCCAGCAATGACAACTGCTAGTTGGAAGACTGCCGACCACCATTTCCAACTCGATTACCGTCACAATATTGTGTATATAATTTAAGTGCTAACCTCTAGTAGAGGTAGGATTACAGCGTAGTGAGTGCAGAATTTTTACCCTAGGCTACCATCAGTACTTGCTCACAATTTATGAGCCAGTGGTGGCCAATTAACAAGTCACCATGACTAATCCCCAGAAAGCAAAGCGTGCTTTAGTAGCAAGTAAACGTCAACTGACAAGAGATCTCGACCAATATGAACAGTTGTTATATGAGCCTGTAATTAATTATCGTCGGTTGAAAATACCAATATTGCAGATTCAAACCCAATTGCATATATTGAAAGCAAATAGCAAATCTTACCAAAATCAGATCCACGACATAGTAGTTGAAGATGTGGAACCATTCCTGTCTGACCTAGCACAATATGAAGAAGAAACTGAAGCCAGGTTGGAACACTTACACAGGATAATTGAATCTGAACAAATAGCAAGTACATCAAATATAGTAGATAATGTTATGGATAATCTGGATCTTTTTGAGAATAAATGTCAAGCCAGATTAGATCCTTTAATCAACAAGGATAAAGCTTCACCCACTACAGCTTCACCCAATATTATGCCACCAGAAATTAAGCAGTTCTCAGACAATTTATCCACAGTCTCTCTGGATTCTGAAAACTCAATACCTGAGGCTACTAAGTTAACATGCCTCCAAACTGAAATTAGAGGTGAAGCTGAACCAGTAGTAGAAAATGTAAATGAAAATAGCGACAGCACTAATTTCCCAGTGCAGCATCCTAGGAATAATGTTGACAATGAGAAAACTGTCATATATCTAGTACTACAATTGCTGGATTTACCTCAACCTGATCAGACTGCTGACTCATTACAATCCTCCAGCATGGAGTTTGAGTCACTACTAAGAACATTCAGTCTTAAGGTTGATATAACTACTAGTGAATGGATGACCAAGTAGTCCTTCAACGAAAATTGTCCAGCGATATACTAGATGAATTATATGCACATCAACATAACACCATCCTGACAGTACAGGACATCACTGAAGGTTTACATTCCATCATAAACAAACGACGAGCAAATGAGGAAGTTAAAGCCTCATGCAAGCCTTCAGAAATAGAAAAAATAGAAAATAATAGTCAATTAAAGGGTAAAACAACTACCCCAAATAAACATCAGTCAATTACTTTAACATCAAGTTGCAGAAAATCTGGCAATGGAGCAGAATCCTCCAAGCCTACTGTTACTAGTTCACCCAAACCGGTAACTTCCAAACGTGCAGTAGGCTGGGGGACATGTATGTTCTGCAAAAAGAAACATTCAACATACTGTTGTGCTAATTATCCAACCAGAGACACTCGTATTGAGCGACTCCAGGAATTAGGGAGATGTTCAAGGTGTCTCAAGTCACACAACATAGACTATTGTGATACCCAATTCAACACCTGCAACAGGTGTATTTTATGATCTCAGCCTGCAGGAGAAACGAGTCTCCCCCTTGAGAGTTATTCAGCAAGCCTGACCTAACTGGAAGGTCCAGGAATCATAGAGATGATAATACATAGGTAAGATAGTTTGGTTGATTTAAATAAAAATTTGAGATTATGGGCAATGGACAAGAAAACAGATAAATGACTGGTTAGGAGATGTGGACAATTGGCTGGAGGTGTGAGGCTCGCTTTGGGAGGGCTTTGACCTCACTTGAGGCCAGACATCGCAGGGGGAAAGCCGCGCTTCGTCGAGCTCCCGCCAGAAGGGAACCCTAGTGATATATCTCCAAAGAGAAGAGAAGTGTGCAGACGTGCCAGCTGTGGAGTCGAGCTGAAGACGTTGCGGTCTCAAGTCCTGCACGGCAGGGAGAGTATTAAGCCATCCAGAGACAGTTTTGTGGGCTGTGGGAAGCGCCCTGGTCAGACGTTGTCAGAGGGAGGAACGCCCTCGACCAGATAATCTGTGGTAAGCCCGATTTAAGCCAGTTCATAGTGTTTGCTTGTAGTTGGTCGTGTGCCCAGCGACAGTAGCAATGTTTATTTACAAGTTAAACATGTTTTGGTATAGCAGAAAGCCTGAAATAAGAGAGTAGAGTGGGAGGAGCGTGGAGCGACATCCGTCTCCTCTGAGCCCTGGCAGGCAACTGAAGGAGCCCGGCTCCTGATGGCTGAGGCCCCTCCCAGAGTGAGTGAGGCCCGTCAGGCGAGGTGGAGCATGGACCCGCCCCAAAACGGGGGAGTCCACTCTCACTATCTGTAGAAGACAGATAGAGGTTGGAGGCAAAGATATTGTGTGATTAATTTTGTTTATGTGTTAAAGGGAAAACAATTTATTGGAGTGCAAATGGGTAGCAGGTTTGTCTTTGGGGAAGAAGTTGCTGAGGACTTCGAAGCCAGCACCAAGGGAGTGGTTGATGAGACTCCAAGACAGGGAAGGAGAGGACCTCGATCTGTGAGGAGAAGCAGTGAGGAGGAGTGTCACGTGCTTCTGTAGAGGTGGTGAAGTACCACAATTATTCGAGGAAACTTTATGGTGCAGCAGCCAGGAGAGCTGTGGATGATCCTAGTAGGAGTAGAGAAGCACCATAGTTGTTCAGGGAATCTTCATGGTAGCAGCCTGGAGGAGCTGCAGAGAATCCTGGTGGTTAAGCCCTGAGGAACCTGAAGTTATCAGGGTAGTGAAATAGTTCTAAATGATCACTTGTAGGGAGGCGATAGAGTGTTTGTCATTAGCGTGAAAGACGCAGTGAGAGGTGAGTGATCGTTTGCCATTTTTGTACCACAAAGTGTTTATACTGAAGTTTTGAGTTACAGACGCAGGCAGGAATACCTACAGATATATATATGTATTCTAAGACTGATAGAATGATCGATTGATTCGTTGAGTGGCACGGATCATGTATACTTATACATACATGTATGTTATTGCATTCATATGCTGATTTACCTTGTACATGTTTATAGGTATATATACATGTGTACATTCTCTTGCTGGTAGTGTAACAATATTTTGTAAGACTTAATCTACTTGAGGAGGTTGATAATATTAGGTAATACCAAGAGATAGGATACCACCTAACAAGTTGATGATAAGTGTTCTGATGGTGTTGGAGTGCAACCTGATTATAATAGTATAGTGTATAGGATTCATTATTATTATATGTATGCGTGTATTGTATATGTACTTCGTCCAGTAAATGTATCCAAATTTGCTGGTGTTTGCACTTGTCCCAGTGAGGCTTCCCAGGAAATAGTAAAGGAGAGAGAGAGAGCAAGAAACAGGAACCACTGCTATGGACAGGGCAAGACGGAAGTCTAGTAAGACAAAGGGGATTGAGGAGTCATATCCCATAAGGAGAGAGTGGGGAGTCACAGCGGCTCGAGTGGGTGTGTGCACGTGACAACAAGGCTGAGTGCTGGAGCCACATCCCCTAAACGTGTGATGTTGAGCCCCTCTCCTAGAGCCTGAAGCGCCTGGTGTGATCTAGTGGAATATAAGCACTCTATCGAGTTGTGGGTTGAGTGGTCCGTCAGCGATAATACCACCCAAACCACCACCGCAACAAATTGGGGGCCTGTGTCCGGGAGAGTGAACTGACACACCCACACCCTGTCCAAGAGTGGATTTGTACACCCCTTGTTGAAAAAGATAAACTGTGTGACCGCAGGTGTATTTTCTCTCTCTCGGGAAGACTCACAGGACAAGATGGATAAGGAGCAAGCATTTGTGGAATCAGGCAAGCCTGAGGACATGGAAGGTTGCACGAGGGATCAATTAAAACAGATAGCAGAAAAGTGTGGCATCAGGTTGAAAGCATCTAAAGTGGCTGGGATGAAGGATGTCACTGCGACCAATGCCACTGAACCCACTGCAGTCTCAGAACCATACTTAGCTTTAGTGATGGGTTATTCAATCCTCTGAATCAATTAACTAAATTAAACCCCAATAAATCTGACGACTGATTTTGATACATTTATTATTTAATCAAGATGAATTCCATGGGCCTCAGTGTTTATATATCAGTGACCAGTTACCTGAACAAGCTTCAAGTTATATCTAATGTCACTGATCTCACTGCAGTCCCTGAATCATACTTGACTGTAGTACTTGATCACATTCAGTCTTCTGGATTAAATAATATGTAATTAGGCTTGAATTTAGCAGCCCCCGGGGAATTATGTCGGAAAATCCGACACCATTTAATAATATTACATACAGGCAGATAAATTGCTGCGTTGTATACACAAGTACCCATAGAAAATGTAACTTGTAGTGAGTTTCCGTCTATAGAAAACGGATGTCATAGCCACATACTATTATAATTCACCAGTATTCTGCTGGGAATTATTCTTAAATACATTAGTCTTTGGACTTTTACCATCATAAAACATCTTATTTTAATAAATTTAATTATCAGTATCAAAATAGAGTAATGTGACCCTTCTATCAAGGTTACTGACATCTCTACAAAGTGAGGGAGGCTGTCCGTGAGGAGAGTGGGTCAGCCATTGTTGTCACCTCCGAGACAAGACACATGGAGCAATTTGGCTCCTATCATATCTGGACAATGCGGCCAGTAGCGTCAGTAGCATGGAGTGTCAGCTATTGTTGTTAAGACCAGAGGCACACAGGGGCAAATTCGGCTCCTGTTAAATTCTCCTGGACGAAGTGTAGTGGAGATCAGAGTGTGGTCTTTCATTATCAACACGCAGTCAACAATAAACAAGCTAAGTGTTCTGCGAAACCATTTATCTATTCTTTTTTGGTCATTAATGTCAGTAGATAGGGTGAGCCGGTTAGAATACGAAATCGCTCCAAACTAAGGTAATTAAGTCTTGGTCTTTATTTGGTTTAATGTACAGTGTTTTCTCTGATATAACTGCATATATTAGGATTCTGGCTTCATAAGCTAGCGCCTCTTTTGACAGGTAAAGAGAGGAAGCATGCTTTGTGTATCAGTTACAGGGTGATGGAAGCTACCTCAACGAGGAAAATTTGGTGTCTACATACCTAGTTTTATCTGGTGGACTAAGGCCTGCTGTACAATTAGATAAAGAACTCTTCAATGTTTAACAATATATGTACGTTTAATACTGTAGCTTTGATGGCTGTCACATAATAAATTCAATATGAACCCGACCACCCCCCCCACTAATGTACAAGAATCGATTTGTGAGATTACTTGCCGAAATACAAGTCCACTTAACATCATACAAATTGCTCGAACGTATATAAATTGGACGACTAAATATAAATTCTATATAAATCTTATAAATTAAATGATATATAACATCTCACAGGGTCGATTTCCCACAGTCCATGCAGAGCCATATGATTTAGTAGCCCTGCACTGGCAAAATTTGGAGTACACTGTGGAGATTGTCTCCAAGAATAGAGAGGTTGTAATAAATTAATTGCAAAGCTCATCGGTACCTCGATGCTAACGGGTACTGAAACGGTCTAATAACTGGGCATTCAGTGATGTAGTGCGGGAGATCGTGCTCGTAGTTGTGAGCAGGAACTATGCTACCAATCGCAAATATTGCTTATATCAAATGCCTAAAATCTATGGACTTGTGCAGAGACATTTACAAAACAGACTTAAAAAATAATGCCGAGGTGCTGATTCCCCTTACCCCCTCCCCCCCCCAATTTGGTTTGAGGCCCCAACCTAGACCACCCAGTGACATTCCTGGCTTTTATATGGACCACAGAGTTTGCATATTACCAAAATACAACTGAACATACTCATTCACATGTAGCTCTCGAAAGCAAACCTGGTCCCCCCTCCCCACTACCCACATTCCCTGTCTGCCCAACCCCACGCGGAGTTCACCACCCCCGCCCGCACCACCCCCGCCGCGCACCACCCCCCCATCGGGGCCGCAGCACCCCCGCCCGCAGTCACCCTCCTCCGGTCACCACCCCCCCAGCCCTCGCCACCCCCACCACCACCCACCATTTTCTCCTCCACCTTCACCCCCCGCCCGCCACCACCCCCGGCGGCACCCACCCCCCCTCCTGACCACCCCCGGCCCCGCACCACCCCGTCCCGCATCACCGCCTGCGGCACCACCCCCTCCCTCACCACCCCCGCGCTGCACCACCCCCGCCCTCATCACTCCCCTCCCTCCTCACCCCCTCCGTCACCACCCTCCTCGCCGCTCCCTCCTCCGCTCCACCCCACTTCCTCACCCACCCCCATCCCGCACCACCCCCGTCCCGCGCCACCCCCGCCCATCACCACCCCCTCCCCTCCCCCCCCCCGTCCCTCGCCACTCCCTCTGAGTCCCTCACCCACCCCACGTCCCATCCCTCACCCCCTCCTCTCACCCCCGGCCCTGCCCCTACCCACCTCCCCCTTCCTCCTCCCCCCCCTCCCCCCACCCCACCTCCCTCCCTCCCCTACCACCCTCCCTCGCCACCCCCCTCCCTCCACCCCCCCCTCCCTCTGGTCTCCTACCCCCCATTCCCTCGCACCACCCGTTCCTCTCCTCCGATGGGGGTTCCCTCCCTCTCCCTCGCCACGGCCCCTCCCTCACCACCCCCTCCCTCACCACCCCCCCGGTCACTTTACGCAACCACCAAATTAATGACACAGAAGTAGTGAGAATAATCCACAACAGATGAGCCCTGAATCACCACCTGGCAGAGATGTGTTGACATACTAGAACCTCGGCTTGATAAATGGGGCTCCTAGACCTTACCCAGTTAAATGCAAAGATATGAGCATAGAAGCGGGGAAGAAAAGACTCGTATAACAGTACAGAAATGAAAGAAAGATTAATGGTATCATTTGCAGAATAACGTCAGCGGCAAGCTGGGCAAAGCAAGATTAATATTCTGAAATTTGTACTAATGATCAACTCGGGTACATATATTATATACAACCTACGTGAGACTCGCGCTTGAATATGCAGGATAACTGTGGAACTCCCTCCTGAATGAAGCAATAACAAAACAAAAAAATGCCAAATATCCAACAATCCTCGTTCTTTAACTACGAGGAAAGTCTTAAAGAAGCAACACCTAACTATGAAGGAGGAGAGAAGTAAGAGAGAAATGTTAACATCATAAAAGATAATAAGAGGAAGTGACAGAATGACTAAATGTTAAGCTCCGACACAACAGAATAAACGAAACCAGCACAAAAATTTACCCAATAGCCAGGCAACTGAAATTTATATACTTGTTATTTATATAAATTATATAGTTATATAATGGTCAAATCCACGCTGAAGCAAACTACCCACATGCTACCCAGTAAATGTTATAACAA
>WNGS01000003.1:123388-169675 GCA_020271785.1 Procambarus virginalis
GAAGGAGGGAGCTAGGATAATGAGGACCTGAGGAGGATGTACTAGTGATTAAGAAGAGAAATGACCGGAAAATGACAGACAAGGGAAAGGGGAACTATCAGGAGAAAGTGCCAAGCCATTTAGACTATATTTGCATTTGGAAAGGGTCAGGATAACAATTTGGGAAGAGACCGGTTGGGGTAGGAATGGTTCCCAACCACTTGGACGGTCGGGGATTGAACGCCGACCTGTACGAAGCCAGACCGTCGCGCTATACCGTCCAGTCCAAGTGATTGGGCGAAATAGAAAAGAAACAAAAACAAATTAAAGTCAAAGCAGAGGAGTTAACTGGATATACTGAACAAAATTGGCTGAGAAATGAAGATTCAAAGACTCAACCAGAACTTTAGAGGGAGGAGAAAGCCAGATAAGCCGGTTACCTTTGTAAGGACACAAACTCATACTCACGCACACACAATTCTCCTCAGAGGAATTGACAGCGTAGATAAAGATAAACTGTTTAACACAGGTGCTACGCAAATAAGGGGACACATGTGGAAACTTAGTACCCAAATGACTCACAGACACGTTAGAAAGAACTTTTTCAGTGTCAGAGTAGTTAACAAATTGAATGGATAAGGCAGTGATGTGGTGGAGGCTGACTCCATATACTCTTTTAAATGTAGGTGTGTGACGCCTACATTCAGTGACTCAGTGACAGAGGCCAATAGACTCAGGAACCTTTACACCAGTTGATTGACAGTTTAGAGGCGGGAAAAAAGAGCCGAAGATCAATCTCCTCTATCACAACTAGGTGAGTACACCCATACATGCGTGCACGCACACACACACACACACACACACACACACACACACACAACACACACACACACACACACACACACACACACACACCACACACACACACACACACACCCACACACACACACACACACACACACAACACACACGCACACACACACACACACACACACACACAGCATGTAGTCCATATCTAGTCAAGCATAAGACTAAACTGGAACACACACACACACTTTTGGTTTGCCACCAGACTAGTACCCGAGCTGAGAGGTATGAGCTACGAGGAGAGACTACGTGAATTAAACCTCACTTCGTTGGAAGACAGAAGAGTTAGGGGGGACATGATCACCACATTCAAGATTTTCAGGGGAATCGACACGGTTGATAAAGACAGGCTGTTTAACACAAGGGCACACGCACTAGGGGACACAGGTGGAAACCGAGTGCCCAAATGAGCCACAGAGATATCAGAAAGAACTTTTTTAGTGTCAGAGTGGTTGGTTGACAAATGGAATGCATTAGGAAGTGATGTGGTGGAGGCTGACTCCATACACAGTTTCAGGTGTAGATATGATAGAGCCCAATAGGCTCAGGAAACTGTACACCTGTTGATTGACGGTTCAGAGGCGGGACCAAAGAGCCAGAGCTCAACCCCCGCAAGCACAACTAGGTGAGTACAACTAGGTGAGTACACACATTCACCCTGCGTTATGTGTGATTTCCTCCGAGGCTATAGGTCCCCCTTCTTCCAGCCAGAGTGGTACTCCTTCCATATATATATATGTATATATAATATATATATATATATAATATATATATATATAATATATATATATATATATATATATATATATATATATATATATATATGTATTATTAAATATGACCGAAAAAGTAAGATTAATAATTCTAACACGAATTGTCTCTATTTTCCTTATGTTTCTTTTTACTGGTGACGGTGAATGAAAAATCAATTCTCCAAAATTCATTTTTATTTCTAGTCTGACGCGACACTTGAGCGCGTTTCGTAAAACTTATTACATTTTCAAAGACTTTAGTTTATCTACATGCAACTTATACCAGAAACAACATTGGCTCTTATACCTGCATTTGGGTGAGGTGATGTAATACAATAGTGGGGTGAAAAACAAACTTTCAACAAAACACAGAACATGGAATACGGGGTATAGATTTGCAGAAGTTAGGTACAAATAGAACTGCAGAAGGCCTATTGGCCCATATTTCTTGATGTTTCTATATTGGAGCGGAGTCTTGAAGAGGGTAGAATATAGTTGTGCGTTAATTGGCTGTTGATTGCTGGTGTTGACTTCTTGATGTGTAGTGACTCGCAGATGTCAAGCCGCCTGTTGTCGCTGTATCTATCAATGATTTCTGTGTTCTTTGTTAAGATTTCTCTGGTGATGGTTTGGTTGTGGGAAGAGAATATATGTTCCTTAATGGAGCCCTGTTGCTTATGCATCGTTAAACGCCTGCAAAGAGATGTTGTTGTCTTCCCTATATACTGAGTTTTTTGAGACTTACAGTCCCCAAGAGGGCATTTGAAGGCATTTGTTATATATGTGTGTAGTGTAGTGTTATATGGAGGACCTATGGCAATTACACGACCAAGAGATGGCTTCCTGAACCTTGCAGGAATCAACCTCACTGAGGACCAAGTCACTCTCCTAAATCTGGGTATAAACTGTCACGTTATGTCCAGACCAAGTGCGTTGGCCCGGAAAGTGGAGTTGGAGATATTGTTGGACGACATATTTGACCTCGAAGCACAAAAGAAGGTCACCACCAAAGACACCTTACAAGCAGAACTTATTGCAGAAGGAGGAAAGAATCGAGGCCACTACTTCTAGAAGCACCATACTGACCCCCGAGGTCAAAGCGGCAGCTAAGAGCCTTCGTGAGAACAAGGAGATAGTTATCAGGAGAGGCGACAAGTCGCCAATATACGTCATCCTTAAGAAAGACGAATATCTGGCGAAAATGAACTTCATACTCTCTGACCAAACTAAATTCCAATGGGTAACGAAGGACACTACAGCCGAATTGAAAGCAAAGGTCAACAAATTGATTGAAACTGTGAATGCCAAGAAATCCGGACTCCACCTGCCAAAGATTATTGGGGAATAAAAACCTGGATATGCGTATGGAAATGTCAAGACACATAAGCCTGGAAACCCACTTCGGCCAATCATCAGCCAGATACCCACACCCACATACAGACTGGCGAAACGACTCAACGGCTTACTGACTCCTTATGTCCCTTGCACCTTCAGCCTGAAGTCCCCGAAGGAATTTGTTGACTTGAATTTGTTTGTTGAATTTGTTGGGAACACGGGCCACAGGGATAAGAGCCTCATTGGACGGAGAATCACTGTTTACCAACGTACCTGTGGATGAAACAATCGGGATGATAAAGGACCGAGTGTATCGTGATCCGGCCTGTACTCCTCTTGACATACCAGAAAATATCCTGTGGAAAATACTCCAAGCTTGTACTAAGGAGGCACCCTTCTTGAGCCCGGATGGGCACATGTATAAGCAAGTAGATGGGGTCGCCATGGGTTCTCCCCTAGGTGTCCTGTTTGCGAACTTCTACATGGGTACTATCGAGAAAAAAGTCTTAGTCGACTTGAACTTGAAACCGGCCATATACTGCAGGTATGTTGACGACATTTTTACACAGGTACCTGATGTCAGACATCTGCAGGAGCTGAAAGAGGCGTTTGAGCAGAATTCTGTGTTGTGTTTCACTTACGAGATGGAGAGGATGGAAAGCTACCCATTCTAGATGTAACAGTCATGGAAAGGAGCGGAGGTTTCCACACTGCAGTCTACACTAAGGAAACAAATATAGGAATGTGCCTAAATGCCAACAGTGACTGCCCAGACAGGTACAAGAGGAGTGTTGTTAACGCTTATGTCGACCGTGCTCTCAGCCACAGCTCAGAATGGAAGCAAGTCGACGAAGAACTCTGTAGGGTAAGGCAGGTCCTAGTCAACAACGGCTTCTCCAATGTTTCATTGAAGACATCATAAGAAGGAAAGTGAAACGCAATGCAACCTCTGAAGAGACAACTAATATAATACCTATACCCCCTATTAGACTATTTTACAGGATCTTCTTCTCCACAGCACATAAAACGGAGGAAAGGGTCCTGAAAGATATTGTTAATAGAAATGTTATCCCTACAGACAAAAATCAGAAGATACAACTAACGATTTACTATAAAACCAAAAAAACGGCCAGCCTTCTCATGAGAAACTCTCCAGACACGAAGCAGAACGCTCTAAAAGAGATAAACGTCGTCTATGCCTTCAAATGCCCTGTTGGGGACTGTAAGCCTCAAAAAACTCAGTATATAGGCAAGACAACAACATCTCTTTCCAGGCGTTTAACGATGCATAAGCAACAGGGCTCCATTAAGGAACATATATTCTCTTCCCACAACCAAACCATCACCAGAGAAATCTTAACAAAGAACACAGAAATCATTGATAGATACAGCGACAGCAGGCGGCTTGACATCTGCGAGTCACTACACATCAAGAAGTCAACACCAGCAATCAACAGCCAATTAACGCACAACTATATTCTACCCTCTTCAAGACTCCGCTCCAATATAGAAACATCAAGAAATATGGGCCAATAGGCCTTCTGCAGTTCTATTTGTACCTAACTTCTGCAAATCTATACCCCGTATTCCATGTTCTGTGTTTTGTTGAAAGTTTGTTTTTCACCCCACTATTGTATTACATCACCTCACCCAAATGCAGTTATAAGAGCCAATGTTGTTTCAGGCATAAGTTGTGTGTAGATAAACTAAAGTCTTTGAAAATGTAATAAGTTTTACGAAACGCGCTCAAGTGTCGCGTCAGACTAGAAATAAAAATGAATTTTGGAGAATTGATTTTTCATTCACCGTCACCAGTAAAAAGAAACATAAGGAAAATAGAGACAATTCGTGTTAGAATTATTAATCTTACTTTTTCGGTCATATTTAATAATATATGTCTACAGGAAAGACTGCTACCAAAATATACCAATATATATATATATATATATATATATATATATATATATATATATATATATATATATATATATATATATATATATATATATATAATATAATATAATATATATATATATATATATTATAATATATATATACATATAATATAAATATAAATATATATATATATAATATAATATATATATATATATATATATATATATATATATATATATATATATATATACATACATATATATATATATATATATATATATATATATATATATATATATATATATATATATATACATATATATATATATATATGTATATATATATATATATATATATAATATATATATATATATATATATATATATATATATATATATATATATATATATCACATTATTATGTGTGATATATATAATTATGCCGCATTGTGACTATTGTAATTTTCCTTTCTACGCAAATATCTTCTACCATCTGGAAGGTGACGATCACTTTATCTTTCTATTTTATTTTTCAACGATTCGTCAGCAATATGGCGTCTTTCGTAATCCACACTATGCACAGCAAAACAGATATGCTGAGCTTACAAGCATAACCAGACATTTCTAAGTGTGGGTTAACCATACTTTACGATTCACCTAACCTGCTTAATCGTAGGGAGCTTGGAAGAATAAGGTGAGGTGATTGATGCCTGACAACAGTTTCTAGTCGTCCACCAGGTCTGCAATCTCCCCTCTGGGTTAATGGAAGTCCATCAAACACCTGCATGCTCAAAGTCTGAATCATCTGAATGTTGATTACTGATTTTGAGCAATTTGAACATTGAGATCTTTTAAGCAAAATTCTTACCCAATATTTTACCCTCTAATGTAGTATAGTATAGGTACGTTGATGATATTCTGTGCCTGAGGCCGGTTAACCAAACATATTTTCTCAATCAACTTAATTCCTTTGTTCCTTCAATTAGATTCGCAAGTAAGAATGAAGAGAATGATCTTCTGCCTACTTTAGACTTAATGATTCATATAGTCAGCAGATGTTTTAAATTAAAATTGTACAGGAAATTTATCAATATATGTTTACTCTAATCGTCATAATACAGTTATATATTTTCACTATTTTCTGGAACGTTTCTCAGAGCCCTGAGGGTTTGCAGCCCGGATTTTTTTAAGAAGAAAAAAAAAATATACGAATAAAAAATATACGAATTTGGGAAGATGTTTCAATATCCAAAAATCTTTCTTGGATGTCTCGTTTGGGCACGTTAAAAGGACGTAACACAAACATACATCCAAGTCTAAACAGGAACTTAAAAATAAACTGCTTTTACCGTATTTTGAAGGACTAGCAAAACTTGCTCCTGCACTGAAACCTTCAATATTACCCAGTGTTCAAAAATAAAATTATGGTTAAGTCCACTTTAATTAAGAACTCGTCCTCGTCTGTAGCAGGTAGTGTGTACTCCATCGCTTGCAATGAGTGTAATTATGTTTACTTCTGCAAACTGGTAAACCTCTTTCCTCACACTTAAAACAACACTCTTATGCTATTCGTACAGCCCAGCACTTTAGTGCATAGTATTTACATTCGAGTTTATGTGAGCATTCTTTCGACTTAGAAGGCCAAATGCATTGCTCAGAGTAAGGGTTTCGTTGAATGAAATTCGACTAAGTTAGCCTTGATCAAACAATGTAACAACAGCCTTAATGTTAGCCCTGGCATATACAAATTAGATCCCATATAAGCACCAATATGGCACATCAATACAATGTAACATCCATTTGGCATGTTTTTTGTGGATTTTTGCAACCGCCGGCACTTTTGGGGCTCAAATTCTTTTTTTTTATTCCACTATGAGTAGAAACATTTGTTCTATTTCTTTTATCTAGTTCATTCTATTTATTCTTTCTTCTTTTTCGCTATAAAGTAAGGTTTCATCTCCATTGTCTGGTGGTCAGATGACCTGTTACCCCCCGAGGACTTGGCACCTGTGTGTTAGGTTTACCCTCCACCACTTCTCTCCTCACTCTCTTGCTCTGAGGAAGGCAAGTTGAGGTCGAAAACGCATTCAGCATTCTATAATTTTTTAAATTTTGTCTCAAACGATTACAAAAATTATTGCTGCATAATATATACCCGCTGATGCTGTGAAGATGATGAGGAGAAAGTGAAACCCCCTCACTTATATAAGTCCATTGCATCTTGTCACATTCTTACTGGAATGTGAAGCAACTGAAGCCCTGTGCGTTAAACTTAACATTAATACAACGACAGCAGCTGCATTAGATGCAAATTCCACAGCGACTACAATGAGTAGAAAGGCAATTGAAAAATGGGAAACACTAGTGAACATTCTGCATCTTCATCCGCCACCAACATAATGTTATTAAAACAAGACTTAAACCAGTGAGCTAAAACAGAAGCGAAAAAGAAAAGAGAAGAAAGGGGAGGAAACCCCACCTCCATTTAAAACTTTGACCCAAATATCATAGTAACAAGGTCATCACGAATATCCGAACTCAATTACAGGCTCACTATAGCCCGTGCTACTTCAACATTTCGTTCTGAGTAGCTAAATCTAAAACAACAACAACAACATTGTCACTCTCATGTTTACCTGATGGCTGGTGCAGTATGTGGTGTGTTCTGTCATGTTATGGAAATTAACGGAGTATAATTTAATCCTAATTGGCTATTGATACACAGCTTGGTTTGCTTGATGCCTCGCCGATGTCCAGTCTTCTGTAGTCACTGTCCTGTCGATTATTTTAGTGTTACTGGTGAGTATATCTCTGGTTATGTGTAAAGAAAATATGATCCTTAATAGGTCTTTGCTGCGTGTGCATTGTTAGGTGTCTTGAAAGGGATGTTGTTGTCTTGCCTATATATTGAATTCGTTATGGTTGACAGTCTTCATGTGGGCATGTGAAGTCATAGACAACATTGGTCTCATTCAAGGGGTTTTGCTTGGTGTCAGGAGAGTTCTTCATGAGCAAGTTGGCAGTCTTCTTGCTCTTATAGTATATTATTTATTCATTCTTATTGTCGGTGTCAGAAGGGGTCACATTTCTATCAATAATGCTTTTCAGGATCTTCTTTTCCCTTTTGTGAGCCGTGGGGAAGTTCCCGTAGAATGCTTTAATAGTAGAGACCGATGATGTACTATTGTCTTTTGTATCTGAAGTCACATGGAGGCTCACCTTCTCACTGATGATTTCCTAAACATTTCCGCTACAGTATTGATACTCTAATGGATTCGTCAGCCTCTTTTACCTCTTTCGTTCCTCTCTGATCTCCTCTTGTTAGTTCTCTATGGTTAGTCCTCTTTTCTATGTCCTCGTCCCCACGGTCGTCTCCCATATACAGATATTACCGACTGACCAGGTAATTGAGGAAACTAATTATGACAGGTGTGTGTGTGGCTTCTCTTTTGGCTTGAGAACATCCCAATAGCTACACTTTCTTGCGTCGTAACGAAAATAATCCAGCGACAACTGTGGGTCTTTGACTCTTTCACCAACTCGGGTCATAGTCTTCCCCAACTCTGATGTTGTTGTTGTTATAGATTCAGCTACTCGGAACGGGTTCCAAGTAGCACGGGCTATGGTGAGCCCGTAGCTTACCTGGCACAGAAGCGGTGCTCAATATCCCCCCCCCCAACTCTGATGTTGTTGTTATAGATTCAGCTACTCAGAACACGTTGCAAGTAGCATGGGCTTTGGTGAGCCCGTAGCTTACCTGGCACAGGAGTGGGGCAAGTAGCGCGGGCTATGGTGAGCCCGTAGTTGACTTACTTGGCACAGGAGCGGTGCTGAGTTAAACAATCAGCCACCAGCGGTACCGCTGCCCAGGGAGGTAGTGGTAGTTCGCTAAGTTTTTCGATCTTCTTCAGAGCCTCTGTGCTTACATTAGCCCAGGCATGCAATGTGGCCCCGCTCCTGACAGTCATGTCAGTCAAATCATTGCCCGTGGTCTTGGTGTTCGCTCTGTTCAAGGCATCCCTATTGGTACAGCTGCTGGAGCAAGACTTTCTCCCGACAATGGTAATCAATCTGCATAAGTCTGATTTGTTTTATTAAAAAAAACTATTTCGTTTACTTTCCTTTCTGAAACCAAACCAAATTCTTGTTGGTGGGGCGGTATTAATACGTAACGGAGTAACGATATCAACGCCTTCTGGATAGAGCATTCGATTACATTTCATAGTTCCCTGGTGAAAGGTTGCCATCCTATATTCTCCCTGTATACTTTCTATCTGGATAGTGACTATTATGTTCCCAGAGGTGACGTGGAAAGTCTATTACACTGCGAAAATCAGTTCACCTCGGCAGTCCCGAACTTATGACTTGGTATTATGGCTGGAAATGGGAACAAACCCATTATTTGCATCTGTGCAGGTGGAAATAATGTTGGAGGAGTTAGGAGTGAGGCACTGATACAAAGGTTTAAGACTGTCGGAAAATTCGACACTATTTAATAATATTACATGCAATATGCAGATAATATTGCTGCTGTTGTATACACAAGTTAACCAATAGAAAATGTAGCTTGTAGTGGAATTTTCCGTCAATAGAAAATGGGATATCATTGCCACATAGTGCTATAATTTCACCAGCTATTCTGTTGGGAATTATTCTTAAATACAGTAGTCTTTGGACTTATTACATCATGAAAACACCTCATTTGAATTAACTTAATTATTAGTATCATAATAGAGTAAATGTGACCCTTCTACCACATATTGACATCTGGACAAAGTGAGCCAGGAGCGTCAGTGGTGAGGAAGGTCAGCCATAGTTAAGACCAGAGTCGTTGGAGCAAATTCCGCTCCTATAATTCTCTTGGACGAAGTGTTATGGAGATCAAATTAGTGTTCTACCATTGTCAACACGTTGTCAACAACCACAAAGGAAGTGTCTTTCCGAAATCTTATCTAAGTCATTATTGGCCAGTAATGTTATGTTAGATAGGATTATTTCCGGTTAGAACACGAACGATCGACTCAACACAGGTAATTAAGCCTTGATCCTTATCTTATATAATATACAGTGTTTTCTCTGATATAGCTGTCATATATTAGGATTGCGGCTTTACAGCTAGTGCCCTTTGACTGGAACAAGAAGAGGAAGCAAGAATTAATCTTGGTACATCAGTTACTTGGGGTGTGGAAGCTAGCCTCTCACGAGGATAATTTGGTGTCTACATGCTAGTTATACCTGGTGGACTAGGCCTGCTGTACAATATGATAAGGCACCACCTCAATTTATATACTAATATATGTAGTTTAATACTGTAGTTTGATTGGCTGCATATATATAATATAATATAACCCCCCCCCCTTAATGTGTACGGATCGATTTATGAGAATTTGCAGAAATATAGTCTACTGAACATCATCCCAATTGCTATCGAAATATATAAATTAAATAAATATAAATCTCACAGGTCGGTTCCCATAAAGACAGCCATAGAATTAGTTAGGAGCAAGGGAGGAATCCCAATCATATGTTGCATTCTTGCAAGAAAGGGAGTTGGAAATGAATAACCAAGCAGGGCACTTGGTGTCAATTGACGACTGGACAAATATTGCAAATCAAATGCAATGTCATTCATAGATAACTGGGAACACTACTGTGCAAGAAATGACATGTATACTCGGGATGGGGTGCATCTAGGGCTGGGGTTGTTTCTATTTAGAACTCGTTGGAACCTGTGGTTGGAGGGGTTTGTTTGGGTTTAAACTGTCAGTGGGTAGTGGTATGGTGGTATGGAAACTGACATGAAGAAAGGAGGTATTAAAAGTATGTGTTTGGGGGGGGGGTTAAACAAATTGGCAAAATGATAAGGGAAAGAGTAGGGCCTAAAATAACGATTCACTTAGGGTATATTTCACTAACAATAGGAGTCTAAGAAATAAAATCAGCGATTTAAATGCTCTTGTCTGTACTGAAAAAAATAGATATTATTGCACTTACCGAAACGTGGATGAATGTAGAAAATAGAGAACTATTAGCTGAATATCATATAAACGTATATAACCTATTTCACACAGATATTTACATTAGACGAGGAGGGAAGCAGCCATATATGTTAGGGAAAATTTAAAATGTCTGAAACAAGGAATCAAAACTAAGCCACACACAGAAACTATTTGACTAGAATTAAACGAAAAAGCAAATATTCTTAAAAATAGGAGTTATATACAGGCCACCAAACATAAACAGAATTGAAGCAAAGCATCTATGGGATGAAATATCTAGAGCATCTAGATCTAAAAGTATTTGTGTCGTGGGTGACTAATTTTAGTGGAATAAACTGGTTTAACAGAACAGGGAATAATGAAGCAGAAGATTTTCTAGAAATAAGTGACGATTGCTTTCTTATGCAACACATTAAGGAACCAACGTGGGAAAATAATATTTTAGATTTAGTGTTAACTAACAGGGAAACACAAATTAATGACATCGAAATAAGGAGTGAGCTAGAGAACAGTTATCACAAAGAAATCAGATTTAGTATAAAATAGAGTAGATTTGTAGGGGTAAATTCTGTTAAAGTGCCAGGTTTTCGAAAAGCTGATTTTAATAGCCTAAGAACTCTCTTGGGTGAAATAGATTGGAAAGTCTTGTGCATGGGGCGGGGGGTTCTCCGGCCTTGGAGCGAGACTTCAACCCAGCGATGGGTGATGTAGAATGGGATTTCTATGTGGATTCAAAATATAACCTGTTTTAAAATATTCTAAGCAAAGCACTGGATTATATTATACCATTCAAATTGAATAGAACGCATACTAATGACCCGAAATGGATAACAAAGAATCTGAACCACACATAAACTTCAGCCAAACAAGTTTATGTGGGTGGGGATGAGAATAGGTTGGCTAGTTTAGGAGTTATAGGGAGGATGTTATTAAACAAATAGTGAAACTTAAACCACACAAATCCCTAGGGCCGGATGGAGTGTTTGCCAGGGTGCTTAAAGAATGCAAAGGAGTGCTTTGCGAACCACTGTTTACTATATTTAATAAATCAATAGAGTCAGGCAGAGCGCCAGAGTCGTTGAAGATTGCTAATGTGATACCCATTTTTAAGAAAGGAGATAGATCACTAGTGTCAAACTGTAGGCCAATTAGCCTCACGTCTATTGTGGGAAAGTTACTTGAATCGATAACTGTAAATGCCATTCGTCTACATCTTGAAAAACATAAATTAAAAAATGATTCACAACATGGTTTCACAAATGGCCGTTCAAGTTTAAAAATTTGCTAGAATTTTACTCCAGCATAGTTGAGGCAGTTGATAGTGGTAAGGTTTGTGATGTTGTGTACCTTGACTTTAGCAAAGCTTTTGAGCCAGTGCCACATGCAAGACTGATTATAAAGATAGCGGCACTTGTATTGGAGGTGCTATATTCGGTTCGATTAGGGCATGGCTATACCAAAGGAAACAGAGAGTTTGTATAAATGGGGTTAAGTCTGAGTGGGAAAATGTTGTAAGTAAAGTGCCTCAAGGCTCTGTCCTTAGAACTCTGTTATTTACTATACATATAAATGACTTAGATTCAGTTATGAGCAGCAATATTTGCAAATTTCCCGATGATACAAAAAACGTGAGGGAAATAAACACGGAAAAATGCTCACTATTACTTGAAGATGATCTTAATAAGGTTTTGAAATGATCAAAACCTTGGCAGATGCAGTTTAATGCTGACAAATTTATGGTTTTGAGG
Organism: Procambarus virginalis; assembly: GCA_020271785.1. NCBI lineage: Eukaryota > Metazoa > Arthropoda > Malacostraca > Decapoda > Cambaridae > Procambarus > Procambarus virginalis. The sequence goes on from WNGS01000003.1 coordinate 135,964, forward strand.
CTAGGTAATGATGATAGAGTTACTAGATAAGAGCTAGATGGTGTTGAAAATGCGAAGTTGAATTGCAAAGGGGATCTGGGAGTTATGATTAGTAAGAATTTATAACCAAAAAATCAATGCCTAAATGTTCGTAATGAGGCAAATAGGACACTGGGATTTATTATTCGAAGTGTTAGAAACAAGACACCTGGCGTTGTTCTTCAGCTATATCTTGCTCTGGTTAGGAATCAATTAAGATTATGCAGTTCAGTTTTAGTCGCCGTACTATAGAATGGATATAAATTCACTTAAGAACATAAGAACACAGGTAACTGCAGAAGGCCTATTGGCCCATATGAGGCAGCTCCTATATATAACCACCCAATTCCACTCATATTCATGTCCAACCCACGCTTGAAATAATCGAGGGACCCCCACCTCCAACACGTTACGCGATCATTGGTTCCACAAATCAACAACCCTTTTATGCGACCAGTATTTACCCAAGTTTTTCCTAAATACCTATACCTATAGATATAGGTAGAAAAAGAGCGTAGTACAAAAGAAATAAGAATGGGGAAGTCAGTTTAGAACAAGAATTCTTATAAATGGTTAGAAATGTTTAAAGAGAGATAAGGAGGACAAAAGAAACTATAAGTTCACAAGCAGGACAAGCAAAGACAAATCCTATAGGATTTTTTCAGCTATATCGAACAAAGATTAGGGAAAGGCCCTGCTCTTTCCTCCATTATGTTACTTCAGTACGTCTATAACATCAAAATACTACATTCAAGAGTAGTATATATATAGTAGAATACGTATCATACCGGGGGTATACGTACCCTACACTCGCTCTCCCCCCCCCCTTTGCTGGCAGCGAGCTACCCTCGTCGATCACCAAACTACCACTTTCAGCCAGCACGCTTCCCATTGGTGAATCGGCGACTCCACTCGACTTCAGCGCCATCTGCATAGCCGATGACTAAGCGTGCACTAGCAGTTGGCTTTAGAATATTGTGTGCTCTCAAGGCTGAAACTTCTATCTAGCATACGCTCTGTGTATTAGTGGAGGCTTTCAGCCTGCCAATATTCTCAACACCTTTAATTCATTTTTTGCCTTGTTCATTGTAGAGTAATGTAACCATTATTTTATTTTATATTGTTTTTTATCTTTGTATTTTTGTTTAATTTGCACTGTACATAGCCAAGGGATTATCTTTGTTTATATTTGTTTAAACGTCAATTAAAGTTTCATTGTTCATACGATTTCTTTTGCGTGTTTTTCCCTTTTTACTTGACCACAGGAGGCAACAGCCAAGCAGTCAACTTTTTTTTCTCTTTTTTTTCTACTAATGTGATTGGCATTTACACCAGCCATTGGGAGGACTGCCATACACCTACATTTTACCATGACAATAGGTTTATTAAAAACTGTGACAGGTCAAATAACGGATATATACTCCTGGAATGTGAAGCAACCAACAACCTTAGAAGAGCTTTAAGAGTCCCGAATCTTGCAGTAGCACCCTGAAACCATCCACACAGCCACTCTTTTGGTAAAAAAGGTGTCTAGCAGCTGGACATCCTCATAAATACTCTTCAAGCAGTGTCCTACCCCGCGAAGCCTGACGATTAAATGCGACCTCAGAGCACTGAATAGATTTACTGAACAAAAAATTGTACCACTTACGGGTTATTCATCCCCATGCCACCTCTTGGGTGGCTTAATGAATCAATCACTCATAACGGTTAATGACGAAGAGATGAGTAGTATTTTAATAAAAAAATTATCACTGTATTTACTAAAGAGGAAATTAACAATATGCCTTCAGCCGAACAAGACTATGTGGGTGGGGACGAGGACAGGTTGACGAGTTTGGCAGTTACCAGGCATGATGTTATTAAACAAATAGTAAAAATCAAACTAAACAAATCCCCAGGGCCGGATGAAGTGTTTGCCAGGGTGCTTAAAGAATGCAAATAGGAGCGTTACGAGCCACTGTCTACCATATTTAATAAATCAATAGAATCAGGCAGAGTGCCAGAGTCATGGAAGGTTGCTAATGTGGTACCAATTTTTAAGAAAGGAGATAGATCACTTGCATCAAACTATCGGCCAATTAACCTAACATCTATTGTGTGAAAGTTACTTGAATCAATAACTGAAAATACAATTCGTCTTCATCTTGAAAAACATAAATTAATATATGATTCACAACATGATTTTACAAATGGCTGTTCATGTTTAACAAATTTGCTAGCAATTTATTCCAGCATAGTTGAGGCAGTTGATGGTGGTAAGGATTGTGATGTTGTGTACCTTGACTTTAGCAAAGCTTTTGATACAGTGCCACATCAAAGACTGATTAAAAAGAAAGAGGCTCATGGTATTGGGTGTGCTATTTTAAGTTGGATTAGGGCACGACTATACCAAAGAAAACGGAGTCTCCGGTCTCCGTGGTGTAGTGGTAAGACACTCGCCTGGCGATCCGCGAGCGCTTTGTCATGGGTTCGTATCCTGGCCGGGGAGGACTTACTGGGCGCAAATCCTTAACTGTAGCCTCTGTTTAACTCAACAGTAAAATGGGCACGTGGTTGTAAAAACGATTCTTCGCGGCGAGGATCGTATTCCAGTGACCTGCCCGAAACGCTACGCGTACTAGTGGCTGTACAAGAATGTAACAACTCTTGTATATATCTCAAAAAAGGAGGTGGGGGTCACTTGATTGTTTCAAACGTGGGTTGGACATGTATATGATTGGGATTGGGTGGTTATAAATAGGAGCAACCTCGTATGGGCCAATAGGCCTTCTGCAGATACCTTTATTCTTATGTTCTTATGTCCTGTGAGGACAAGTGGCCGCCATCGGTAGTTGTGGCCCGACGTACCTGGGGATTTGGCCAAGAGGTGTTACAACACGACAGTAGTGGCCGTCTGCTAAGAAGTGCTGGTAGTGTGTGTTGTTAGAGACTTCTGCCAGGGTGTTAGAGACACCTGGAAGTAATTATTTGTGACCTCTGTCAGCGTGTTGCTGAAGACCTCTGCCAGTGTGTTGCTGAAGACCTCTGCCAGTGTGTTGCTGGAGACCCCTGCCAGTGTGTTGCTGGAGACCTCTGCCAGCGTGTTGTTGGAGACCCCTGCCAGTGTGTTGCTGGAGACCCCTGCCAGTTTGTTGCTGGAGACCTCTGCCAGTGTGTTGCTGAGACCTCTGCCAGTGTGTTGCTGGAGACCCCTGCCAGTGTGTTGCTGGAGACCCCTGCCAGTGTGTTGCTGGAGACCCCTGCCAGTGTGTTGCTGGAGACCCTGCCAGTGTGTTGCTGGAGACCCCTGCCAGTGTGTTGCTGGAGACCCCTGCCAGTGTGTTGCTGGAGACCCCTGCCAGTGTGTTGCTGGAGACCATTGCCAGTGTGTTTCTGGAGAGCGGATGTGGGATATTGGGACATAGGGATGATACTGTGTGTGGGACTGGCCTATGTTGAGGAAGGTGAACTTGCTGGTGATTACCATTAAGCTTGGACGACGTATACGTGAAGATAGTGGATTCACCGGGATTTGAAGAACACTGCAGATATATTGAGTGTCCTGTGTGAAAGTGACACTGTGTACATGTTACGGCCACAATGGGTCGCAACCGGGTTCTTTGCTGGTGGAATTAAAGTTCTGGTATCCGGCCCAAGTTAGTAGTGGCTTTCAAGGAGTGAGCTCGGCAGTGCAAGTAAAACACAATGGGGTAGGTGCATTGAATACAACACTTCATCATTATCAATATATCCACGTATAATCAGTTTTCCATCACCTCATATATAATCCTAAACAAAGTATTACTACACTTAATATGTACACAAGTGTCTCTCTCATAGGACACTAAACACTCCTTGATGCTCGATCGCTGCAGTCTTGTCAGCTACCGTGTTTCCTCAACACACAGTACCGTCCTCAACCAGAACTGGGAAACACCAACTAGCCTACCCTAGCCATGGGCCAGCCAAAACAGTCTCACTAGGTGTTCTTCATGCACGCCCACAATCACTCTCCAGCCTGGAGCTGGCAGAAAACGTCAGCCTCGTGCTGCTGGGCCTCTTCACGTACAAATACAAGGGTAGCGAACCCCTGGCAGGAGCTTCTTGCAACTCGCTGGTTATACTCCTCCATAGCACCTTACTGTCAGTCGTCTCTTCCGTTAGCCAGTCCCGGGTACACCGAATTCTGTCACTGCCACTTCACAGGCAGACAGTAGAACACTACACAGTTCTTCTCTGGTGGTGGCTCACTGCTTCCGTAAAGCAGAATGGAGTAGAGAGCTATTGGCTGCCCTGGGTAGACTGACTGTCCTCGTACAACAGCAGCCCTACGTCGACTCTGTGGATACAGACACGTCATCAGTACACTGGTCAGTACATGGGACACTAGGAAACATCACTTACTTACTCTGACATAGACATACAACTCCTCCTATAACAGATGGCGCTGATTTTCTAGGCGCCACCTCACCAGAGGTCAGCACCAGCTACCTCTCGAGCTGACTAGGACAGAAATCTAGCGCCTCTTGCTGGTATAATCCTGTCACCACTAGATGGCGTCGTCCATTTTGTGTGGGATTTTGGGAGCGGACTCACAGATGGCATTGACGTCGCTGCTCCATGCTCCGACGATGGAATCGGGTTCGTAACAGTACACAAGTGCAGTTATACTTCAATAGATAATATAATCTGAAGGTATAATTGCGTCGTGTTTACCCCTCTTTATTCCTTGCACAATTACTTGTTACCGCCAGTTATTGAGAACTTACCGTTGACTCGGGGTAGGATCATAGAAGAAGAGGATCTAAGGCACATTACACAGAAAGAACCAGATTACTGGCTCGAGCAGGCCGTAACAATAGCCACTTGTATTCTTGAGTCTAGTGCCCCTTTACACATCACCTAACGATGATTGTAAATTTTCCTTTCATAAACTCTTTTTTAGAATTCTAGGTATTTAATGTATTTTTTCCCGTTTCAATTACATCATATATAATGGGGAAAGAATATGAGCCAAGTTTTTTAATGTGAACACCTGTGATTAGAAATCAGGGAGCGATACGAGCGTACAAAGAGATCCCATTAACGTGAAGTATCAATGAAATAGTCAATTTCTGTGAGTGATCCGAGGTTGTCGTTTGACATTAGAGATACATAAAACCTAACATTTTCCTCCTTTTCCTTTTTACCTAAAAGCAGACATATATACCTGTGAAGAAAAGTAAACAAAAGTTTCGTATAATTGATCGCTGGTAAGTGAGAAAATTAATAAAAAAATTAAGACTGATGCTTATAACAAATCTGATAGTAAATAATATATTTGATTAAAATATCATTAACATAAAATTAACTACTATTCATGTTAATAAGATATCAGTTATAATACAAAAAATGACACCGAAAAGGATAAAAATGGAGTTCATCTAAGTCAATAGAAACCAAAACACAGTAAAGCAACATTGTAGGAGAGGATCAACACGCCGCCTCCTGTACCCTTGGTGACAGCCTCTCCTCTCGGAAACACATTTGGCTAACTTATACGTCAATGTAGCGAGTTTTAAGTCCTAACTTGAGATAAGATATCATTAGTTTTTCCCCCNGGTTTTAGTATCCTGAAAGATTTGATACCAAAATCAACCTTTAGCCCGAATACTTAAGAATTAAAGTTATATTTTCAATCACAGCTGTTTCAAAGACCACGTGACCTTTATATTACCGAATAAAGAATTATTTCTAAAATAAATAAAAGTTCGGGAGAGCTGGAGAGATTGAACGACCCCATCCCGACCACGGCAACTCACGATCTGGTTAACTGAACAGTGGAACACGTCTGTGGTGAGTGATCTGATCGCTGATTGGTAGGCAGACTAGCCGCCTCGATCAGTATTGGTAGCGGAAATAGTTAAATCTAAATTAACAACTACTTCCGTTTTACATTGTTTAGAGATTGGGGAGACAGATACTGATATTATTCGGGTCCCCCAGAGGGGTGGATAAGTTAAGAGACCCTGAACTAAACCAGTGTTGCAAGTTCGCCCTGATCATGGCTCCCGGAGCTCCCCGGAGTACCTCTCCCTCAAGTGGCGGGGCATAGAGTACTGAGCTCAATGACGGACCTAAGCAACCTGCTGCTTCACACTCAACAGGTTTCTCGCCTTCACAGGACGTATTCCTCAGTAAGGTGAATCTACATTCGGGTTAAAACAGCTCCCACGCCCAGTGCACACTATATACTTTGCTAAACCCACCCATATCGTACCTGGTGCTGTTGTTGTTGTTGTTGTTTTAGATTCAGCTATTCAGAACAAAGAGTTCTAAGCAGCACGGGCTATGGTGAGCCCGTAAGTGAAGGCTCTTTAAAGCCATTATCTGTATAAATAGCTGATACAGGAGAACTGGGGATGGGGCTGGTTGTACCGGTTATAGAGCTGGTGGGGTTAGTGTAGAACTCTTTCCATTTTTTCTTTGACTGAACTTGTTGTTGTTGTTGTTTTAGATTCAGCTACACAAAACAAAAAGTTCAAAGTAGCACGGGCTATGGTGAGCCGGTAAGTGGAGACTCTTTGGAGCCATTGTCTGTATCAATAGCTGATACTGGTGATCTGAGGATGGATGGGGGTCTTCATGGTGGATTTCAGCCTCGGAGGGCTGGCTGTAACAGTTGGTGGGTTTATGTTGACAGCTAGGTCTTCCGCTTTTCTTTGGCTGAGACTTTGGCTGAGCCATGCTGTTGTTTGGTGAGGTGGCCTCCATGAGGAAGTCTTGTATCGAGTAGGTATCGAATTTGTGTTGTGGCGGTGGAGCTCCTACTAAGATTTCCTCGTCTGAAGAGTACATAACCACTGTAGTAGGTGATTTCTACTTTCGCCTCGCAGCCTGAAGTAGGCTCAGGTGTCGTGGACTAGTAGTAGAAGCTATCTCAGGAGCATTGGTGGTGCTGTTATTATTTGTAGACAGGACGTCTGCTAGTGCATCTGCTGAGATGGTGATGATAGGAGTATTGGGAGCTGGTGGAGGGAAATACCTCTAATTGTGCCACCCAGGTCTTGGGTGGTTTTGGAGTCTGTGTTGAGATCGACCTCTTTGGCTGAGCCTTGCAGCGAGTTGTAATGCCTGTGCTGTCGTCGGTGTTTGGTGAGGTGGCTTCCATGAGGAGGTCTTGTGTCCAGTAGGTGATGTATTTGTTCTGCAGCGGTGGAGCTCCTACTTAGATTTCCTCATCTGAGGAGTCTGTAACATCCGTAGTTGGTGGCTTTGTCTTTCGTCTCGCAGCCTGAGGTAGGCTCAGGTGTCGGGGATTAGTGGTAGAAGCTATTTCAGGAGCGTTGGTGGTGCTGTTAGTATTTGAAGACAGCACATCTGCTAGCGCGTCTGCTGAGATGGAGATGGTAGGAGCGTTGAGAGCTGGAGAGCGAAATACCTCTGTTTGTGCCGGTCAGGTCTTGGGTGGTTCTGGAGTCTGTGTTGGGATCGACGTTGTGGTCGTCCTGGTGGTAGTGGAGGCAGTGAGACTTGCATCCGTAGCGATGATGGTGTCCTGGCCGTTGGCTAGGTACAGCACATTGAGTTCCTTGACGAATAGTCGATTGTCTGGTCAGGCAAGCCTCTCTGCTAGTCAAATAAGACAAGGAATAATGCCTGCATGTGATGCAAGGGACTGTGAGCGTGGTGGTTGGTTCTTAGGTTCCAACCTAGGAACTTAGGTTGCTTAGGGTGCTTAGGATGATTCTTAGATCTGTTGGGTGGAGTCACTGTTTGGTAGCACTGGTACTGTCGTAGTCCGCATCTGGCTTATAAAAGGGAGGCTCGCAACTGGTCAGGTTCAAGATCTAAGGTCGTGGCAGCTTGCCTCTGGGTGGTCGACGGCATGATGGTCTTCTCTTTAATCTTCTTCAGTACCTCCTTCCTTTTTGTGGAGAGGTTGGAGGTGGCAGTGTGCTGTTCCCCACAGTTCGTGTATTTCTTGGTGATGTCGGAAAAGTCCTTGTAGTTGTAATAGCCGGAGCATGAGCTGCACTTTGCCGTTTGTTCTGGGCATTTCTTGGAGAAGTGAAGAGAACTGAAGCACTATGTGAAGTGCTCATAGCTGAAGCACTTGTAGCACTGTCTCACGTTGACGACCTTCTCCATAGCGTTCTTCTGTTTCAAAGATCAACTTCATCCTGGGTCGAGTGGAGTCGTTAGTCCTGATGAATATATCTGTCTTCGCTCTCAGAGTAGGGTTTACTTCGTTGACTTGCCGCACCATGGTGTCGGGTACCTCACCCACTAACCAGCAAACTAGCCTGTTCACAAATATCGTTTTCTGGGCAATGATTTGTCTAGTCTAGGAGGAATTGGTGAGAGATTCGCCTCTAGTTTTGGGACCCGGCGATCCGGATCCAGGATCTTATGTAGATCCACTTTTGCTGCCACGATTACCGTGGCCTCTTTACTATGCATATGGACGTTAACTAGTCTCACTGATGTTGCCTTGCCAATGGCTGCTGCAATTTCGCACTCAGATCGCTTGTTGACTTCGAGGAGTCGCATTTTCACTTTGAATGTCATGCACCTGGTGATTTATTGATGCCAGATAAAGATTAAGCCACCCAAGAGGTGGGATGGGCATGAATAGCCCGTAATTGGTAAAATGTTTGTTCAGTAAATGTATACAGTGAGCTGAGGTCGCATTTAATCGTCAGTCTGCTATCGTGGGGGGGTGGGGGGAAGACTCCTTGACAGTATTTATGAGGATGTCCAGCTGCTGGGCACCTGTTTTTGACCAGAAGAGTGGCAGTGTTGATGGCTTCAGGGTGGTTAATGCAAGATTCAGGGACTCTTAAAGCTCTTCTAAGAGTTTTAAGAGTCGACAAACCACAGTCGTTGGTTGCTTCACATTCCAAGAGATAGTGAAGTAGTGACTTTTCTGTGATTGTTTGGCAGAAGATGCATTCTCTCTGTCGGGGTTCACCAATCTCCCAGTTGCATCTGTAACCTAGACGTAGTCTATATAACCGAACTGTGGGTTCCTTTTAAGATGATTAACTTTTCTAACTTGGTGGCCTGAAAATACAATATTGCAGAGGACGAGCTTCAATATCCCAACAGCTCATTTCACCCCTAGTGATCTGTCATTTTTGTTCTTTTAATTCATATTGATGCATGCCAATCAACAAGGTAACCATATTATTCAAGAAAGTCCAATTTTTTCTATTAATACCCTATTATATGCAAACATGCCATCCATTGTAATTACATGAATAAATACACACTTACAGTCTATTCATATGGATTATCCAGTGTGTTTACGTCACATTGAAATATATTAGTAATTATTATTAATACAAAAGCTATGTTTTTATGGTAAGTCACACTTATAAAAATAATAATTCAGCACCATTCACCAAAAATGCTATACACATAATGTGGGAAATTTCACCCAATATCTTGAGGTTATCTTGAGATGATTTCGAGGCTTTAGTGTCCCCGCGGCCCGGTCCTCGACCAGGCCTCCACCCCCAAGAAACAGCCCGTGACAGCTGACTAACACCCAGGTACCTATTTTATTGCAAGGTAACAAAGGCATAGGGTGAAAGAAACTCTGCCCATTGTTTCTCGCCGGCGCTCGGGATATATATATATATATATATATGACAATGTCAGACCACGGAGGAAAAATGAAACAGGAATTTCCTTAAGTACTTTCGTATATTAATACATCTTCAGAAGGAGTACTTTCGTATATTAATATACGAAAGTACTTAAGGAAATTCCTGTTTCATTTTTCCTCCGTGGTCTGACATTGTCACATTTTAAAATCACGTGTTTAATTTCGTGATATACGCACATATATATATATATATATATATATATATATATATATATATATATATATATATATATATATATATATATATATATATATATTATATCTATATTATATCTATATTATTATCTATATATCTATAGATAATCTATAGATATCTATAGATATAGACACTATATCTATATTATTATCTAAGAAATGTATTATTTATATATCATATCTAAATTATATCAAAATCATATGAGAATTATATCAGAATCACTACAGATTCATTACATCCTACGTCTGGATCCTACATGACAATGCCACCAATGATCACATAGACCATAGGGCACTTGGTGCCTACGTGACTTTGTACATGATTTCTCAGGGATCTAAAAGATTTGAGAAGAATATCATGATTAACAAACTATTGCAACATCAATCGATTCCGGTGAGGATTAAATAAAATCCTTAATAAGTATCATAGTTGTATCCAGTACTACTTATAATCTTTAAATCATATATCTAATTACATTATAATCATATATTATCTCAATCATATTTCTAGACAGTAAAAATAACCAATCAATATTCATTGAAGGCTACCTCGCTCAGGGAGCAGGGTGGACGATGAGGGAGAGAAGCGCCCACCACCACCTGAGCCAGAAAGCGTTGTTTGCAGAGTGAAAACGTGTGACGGTGCCCTGCGAACAATTTTCGGTATAGGACACCTTACTAACTTGTCATTATCACCAGTGATTACACTCTAGAACTGAGAGAGTACCTGGTCAATATCTACATGGAAAAATTCCTAGTACTTTATCTAAATAAGAGTGTAGAGTGGAGCACACTAAGTGACGCCGCCTCCACCTCCACCATCAACTTCATCTTATCCAACAGCAAAGCTATTAAGGACATAATCAATTAGCAACGCTACCAGAATAATAAACAGCAAAGTCTGACAGTCTGACAAATTGTCAGACGGCATCCTACACCCAGACGTAAGTATATTGAGTTATTGTGGTGTGTTGATTGGCCATTTGCATGCTCGTATAACCTTGATATATCCAATAAGTCTGTTTATCGTTACAGAGCGGGGCGATGCCCCATATTTCAATGAGTATTTATTAATCTTTCAGCAACTGAACCTTTTCAATTTATCTAGACACTCATTCACCAAAACCTCAGTCACTGAAGCTTTTAATTTATCTTGACACTCATGAGGTACACAACAGTCGTTGAAAGTCAAGCTCAACTAAAACTCTTCATATAAATTGAATATATCTACACACACACACACACACATATATATATATATATATTATATATATTATATATATATATATATATATATATATATATATATATATATATATATATATATATATATATATATATATATATATATATATGTATATATTAGTATATTTTGGCAGCAGTCTTTCCTGTAGACATATATTATTAAATATGACCGAAAAAGTAAGATTAATAATTCTAACACGAATTTCCTCAATATTTCTTATATTCTTTTTTAAAGTTGATGGTAACTGAAAAATCAATTCTCGAAAGTTCATTTTTATTTCTAGTCTGACGCGACACTTGAGCGCGTTTCGTAAAACTTATTACATTTTCAAAGACTTTAGTTTACACACACACAACTATAACTGAACAACTGAACAGAGTTTAAACAGCTTTGACTTTCTTTTTTATACCTGCATTTGGGTGAGGTGACATGTTACAATGGTTTTGGATGAGGTGAAAACAAACTCTCAACACAACAGATAACACGAAACAATGGGTATAAGCTAAAGGGAAGAATAGAAGTAACTGCAGAGGGCCTATTGGCCCATATTTCTTGATGCTTCTTTATTGGAGCGGAGTCTTGAAGTGGGTAGAATATAATTGTGCGTTAATTGGCTGTTGATTGCTGGTGTTGACTTCTTAATGTGTAGTGCCACGCAGATATCTAGCCGCCTGCTATCGCTGTATCTATCGATGATTTCTGTGTTATTTGTTAAGACTTCTCTGGTGATGGTTTGGTTGTGGGAAGAGATTATATGTTCCTTAATGGAGCCCTGTTGCTTATGCATCGTTAATCGCCTGGAAAGAGATGTTGTTGTCTTGCCTATATACTGAGTTCTTTGGGGCTTACAGTCCCCAAGTGGGCATTTGAAGGCATAGACGACATTGGTCTCTTTCAAAGCGTTCTGCTTTGTGTCTGGAGAGCTTCTCATGAGAAGGTTGGCAGTTTTCTTGGTTTTATAGTAAATCGTCTATTGTATCTTCTGATTTTTGTCTGTAGGGATAACGTTTCTATTAACAATATCTTTCAGGACCCTTTCCTCTGTTTTATGGGCTGTGGAAAAGAAGTTCCTGTAAAATAGTCTAATAGGGGGTACAGGTGTTGTGTTAGTTGTCTCTTCAGAGGTTGCATGGCGTTTCATCTTCCTTCTTATGATGTTTTCAACGAAACCATTGGAGAAGCCGTTGTTGACTAAGACCTGCCTTATCCTACAGAGTTCTTCATCAACTTGCTTCCATCCTGAGCTGTGGCTGAGAGCACGGTCGACATAAGCGTTAACAACACCCCTCTTGTACCTGTCTGGGCAGTCACTGTTGGCATTGAGGCACATTCCTATGTTTGTTTCCTTAGTGTAGACTGCTGTGTGGAAATATTGCATGTACACTCAAAGTATGGCATTTACATATAGTATGACATTTACACAAAGTATGGCATTTACACAAAGTATGGCATTTACACAAAGTATGGCATTTACACAAAGTATGGTATTTGCATAAATATAACAAATTGCTTATATGCTCATACAATAAAAAATGCACTTTCACTAAAATTACACAATTTCATAAACATAATTCTCACAAAATACCCACACAAACTGACACATAAACCAAATACACTTTCACACTTGGTCATGAAGACCTATTTTTTCAGATAACATATACAAAACTTACACAATACACAATTTGTACCAAAATATAGTTGCATCAGTTCTACTTCAGCAATTAAAACACAACTTGCATAAATACATTATATGCACTAAAATGATTATAAAATATGTGCAATAATTCACAACTTGTGTAAATATTACACATCTGTGCACGATTATTACACCCAAACTTGCTATATAATTGCACAACTTCCACAATGACAATCAATCCGTAACAGGTGCAGATACATATTACCTCCAAATACAGATACACAACATGCACAATTAATAAAAACTTGCACAATTATTGCACATTTTCTTAATTATTACACATTTTTCATAATTATTACACAACTTGCATACATACAATCAGATACATATCCAGCACAATTCATATGATACATAACTAACCCAACTATGTAAATAGACATCTAATACAAATACACAGTTCAAACAAATACAATTACAACATATATACAATTAATACACAACTTGTACAAATATAATCAATACACAACTAGCCCAAATATAATCAATACACAACTAGCCCAAATATTAACAATATATAACTAGCACATATACATTAAATACACAACTACACAATTCCACAAATTGACTTACAAAACATGTACAATTAATACACAACTTGCACAAACAATATACAATTTGCGAGAATATATTCAGTACATAATTACAATCATCAGACAACTTCTGCAAATTATATAACCTGCACAATTAATACACAAAGTATGCAATTATAATAAATGTGCTATTTGTACCAATACAGTCACACCCAACTTGGTCAAACAATACACAATTTGCATAATTTTTTCTAGGTATGTTTTGGACCTCATTTATAATATACTGAGTTTACCAATTCCTCAAAAAGTCAGAATTTCACATATATGAATGGAACATCTGACATCCAATGAACTCAATATTAAAATGCACATGCAGTTTCCAGAAATGTTTACACATTATTAGTGCTTAACTATTCATCTAGCATATGTCCATTGTTTTTAATGCCTGTTAATACCCCTTGTTGCATCCATTCCAATCAAGTCACCCATATCATTTTAGGCAAACCATCCAACAGACTTATTAGTTCTAGCCTTAGTTATGTTAGGTTAGGACTGGTCAGATTAGAAGAAGTCAGATATTTCTATGATAATTTAAGCAAATTAACTATATCCTATCAAAATGCATCCTATTAGAACCTAAATTTATCTAAATCTAGCAAAAATTCTACTTATACTACACAATTTTAACCAAATTCAATCAAGCAAAAGATAAACTAACTAAATATAAGCATCCCATATCCTCACATGTCAGCCTATGTTACCTTTGTCCATCGATTACATGAGCTAGCTATAACTCGAACTCAAATAGACTAATTTACACTATTATATAAACAAGCTAGATCATCACCCCTAAGATATTATAGGACCCAGGACCAGGACCACAGCACCCATATCATCATATATATCCCTATGTTGCCTTTGTCTATCCATTACAAATGCTAGCTATAACTAACCCAAATTGGGTAATTTACTATATTTTCTGAACAAGCTAGTTCATTACACTTAAGATATTATATATCCTTCCCTACACAGCACTACTTAACCTTCCCTAGCGTATCCAAAGGTAGATTTTAGGTAAGTTTGCAAAATTTAAGCCATCCCACCTAAATTTAACCTAATTTAAGATAATTTCCACCAAATTTACCCAAATGTACCTAAATTTAGGTAATTTAATAGAATTTTCACCAAATGTACCCATATACCATAACATAGCACTACTAAAGCCCAATTTATCTAAGTTTTAACCTATTCCATCTAAATTTAATGTATATCTCTAATATTCATCATGCAGTCTTGGCACAACATACCCCCATTTTCTAAAAACAATTCATAGAGTGAGTGCTGTGTTCATCTAGCGATTTCTAATATCCTAATGTATTTTTCAATCATCAATCCTACCAAACCAGACTTTACCTAACCTATCCTAACATAACATTAGCTAAATTCATCCAAATTACCCCAATTTAAGCCAATTCCAGTAAATTTATCCTAATTATAACAAACCAAATCCCAAAATTCTAGTAAATGTACCTAAGCACAAGATGCATAGAGTTAACCCCAGAACAGGAGTTAACTGTTAAAGCTGTTAATGTATGCTTCCAACTTAAATTCCATCCTGGTTTAATGCTGATTTTGCTGAAATATTATTATTAGAAGTGTGTCGTTACTAGGTATTTTCCTCATATTACCACAACCCAACAACCTTGGACCTAACCTCTGATACAATATATACTTACAAAAGTGTTGATTTTGCATATGTACCTAAATGGCTGTACTTAACCTGCAGGGGTCATTGTTGAATATTTCAACTTTATTGATCAGAAAAAGGGTAGTGTTTAGGTATAAACCCAAATTACCTGTACCTAACCATACCTGCTGGGATCTTTGTTGAATATTATATCTATATTCTTAGAAAAGTGATGTTTTTGGATATGAACCTAACTGTCCCGCCCATAACTAGCTTGGATTTATGTTCAATATTGTAGCTATATTGTCGGGAAGTGTCTGGTTTTACACATCGACTCAACCACCCTGCACCTATCCCCCCTTTACCTAACTTCAAATATATCGTGTTTTGCGGAGAAAGTATTGTTTGTGCATCAACCGAACTGCCCTGGACCTAGCCTTTGATACTTGGATCCTGGTTCAATATTGCATTATATTCTAAGCCATGTGTATTTTTCCACATCAATACAACAATCCCATCCCAACCTAACCTCTATTTCCTGGGGTGGAAAAATGAAAATGTGTTAATAATGAGCATTTTATCTACATCAGTTCAACTTAACCATCCATAACCTAACCTAACCGTATATATTCCAGGATCTGAACTCCATTTTACATCATATTTTCAGAATCAGATATAATTCACAATATCAATAAAATTACCATAACCCAATTTTCCCTAACCTAACCCATTTTTAAGGGGGTTTAAAACCCCTCTGACCTTGAAATCGATCAACCCATCTGAACGAGTTTCTTCAGTACTTGCCGCTAACCAGTCTCCAAGTATGTAGTGTAAAGAGGCAAAACAAGATAACAAATGAAAAGAAAGCTGGAGGAAACTCCACTGGCTATATCTCAAATAAAATATTGGTATATAAAATACTAACAATAGGAGTTTCTCAGAGTTTCTGAATGCACCAGAACCACCTGCGAGTCTGGTGCAGCAGAACCACCTGTGAGTCAGGTGCAGCAGAACCACCTGTGAGTCTGGTGCAACAGAACCACCTGTGAGTCTGGTGCAACAGAACCACCTGTGAGTCTGGTGCAGCAGAACCACCTGTGAGTCTGGTGCAACAGAACCACCTGTGAGTCTGGTGCAACAGAACCACCTGTGAGTCTGGTGCAACAGAACCACCTGTGAGTCAGGTGCAACAGAACCACCTGTGAGTCTGGTGCAACAGAACCACCTGTGAGTCAGGTGCAACAGAACCACCTGTGAGTCTGGTGCAACAGAACCACCTGTGAGTCTGGTGCAACAAAACCACCTGTGAGTCTGGTGCAACAGAACCACCTGTGAGTCTGGTGCAGCAGAACCACCTGTGAGTCTGGTGCAACAGAACCACCTGCGAGTCTGGTGCAGCAGAACCACCTGCGAGTCTGGTGCAACAGAACCACCTGTGAGTCTGGTGCAACAAAACCACCTGTGAGTCTGGTGCAACAGAACCACCTGCGAGTCTGGTGCAGCAGAACCACCTGTGAGTCTGGTGCAACAGAACCACCTGCGAGTCTGGTGCAGCAGAACCACCTGCGAGTCTAGTGCAACAGAACCACCTGTGAGTCTAGTGCAACAGAACCACCTGTGAGTCTGGTGCAACAGAACCACCTGTGAGTCTGGTGCAACAGAACCACCTGTGAGTCTGGTGCAACAGAACCACCTGTGAGTCTGGTGCAACAGAACCACCTGTGAGTCTGGTGCAACAGAACCACCTGTGAGTCTGGTGCAACAGAACCATCTGTGAGTCTGACTCAACAGAACCCTCTGTGATTCAGGTACGCCTGAACCATCTTTGAGTCAGATGCACTAGAACCATCTGTGAGTCATGGATATAAGAACTATCTGTGAATCAGGTATACCAGAACGATCTATGAGTCAGATGAATTAGAACCATTTGTAAGTCAGGAGCACCATTACATTTATGAGTCATGAATGTGGAATATTTTCCACCAACCTTATAGAATAACATATTTTAGTAATTGTATGTGAAAGCCCATGGGCCAGGCATGACTATTCATAGAACAAACCAGGCTCTCTCGAGACACACAGATTGTCAAAGCAGCATATTACGACCATTTTGTGAACTCCATCCCAGAGAGGCCTCTCTCTATAAATGAATTAATACCAGGATATGTAATTCCATCTAACAGCTATAAGCATATCTTTGTAATATGCTAAAATAAATGCATATTCTCAATAAATAATTCTTTAGCCAAATACATTTGGTTAACGTTTGTATAAATAGATCATTAAAAGAGGCAGAGGCCTCTTTTATAGACGCTTTAGGGTGGATCGTAGTCAGTTTCCCAGACGCTGGTTCATCAGTTGTAAACATACTCCTCTGTCATGAAGGCACACTCCACGATGTTCAAGCTGCTTAATTGTCGCCGTTTAACATTTGTGGACCTGATTGGTGATGTAAACTGCACATACAATGTGCAGAATAAGCGGGATACACTATTTAAAGTGTTATAAGTGTGTCTTGCAACAGTGAGAAGTGTGTGGATACAACGATGGCACAGCTACATCGCTTCCCTCCCTCACACACACAGAGTAAAGAATACTCTGCCACAACAGTAACACACTCTATTTTAAGTGATGCAAGTGTGTCTTGCCGTAAAGAAGCAGTGAGAGGAGTGTGCGAGTACACCATCGCCACAGCTGCAATTCCTCACTCCCTCACACAGTATAAACATTACTCCAACACCATGATGATATTCCAGGAAGTTCAAGCTGCTTAATTGTCGTCGTTTAACAGCCATGCACTTGATTGACTGGTGGTGTCAACTGCATGTACAATGTGCCTAATAAGCAAGAAATTCTGTTTAATGTGAAATAAGGGTGTTTCTTGCCAAGAGACAGTGAGAGAGGAGTGTGTGATACACTGATGCCACAACAGCGACGCCTCACTCCCTCACACACAAATAAACAAGATGCTACTCACCTTATTGGGACACTCCATGGCCGTACAAGCTTAGTTATTGCCGTTTATCTTCTGTGAACCCCTAGTTGGTAGTGTAAAATTACACATAAATGTGCATTAACATTGAGGCACTCTAATTTTATGAAACAATTGTGTCTTCCCATAAACTGTGAATGGATTGTGATCAGCACCAGACTCCCTCTGACCTGACCTGACTTGACTTGACCTGAAGCCCTCTGACCTGACCTAAAGGGGCCTGACAGCTGAGTGGACAGTGCTTCGGATTCGTAGTCCTGAAGTTTTGGGTTCGATCCCCGGTTGAGGCAGAAACAAATGGGCAGAGTTGTTTTCACCCTGATGCACCTGTCCACCTAATAGTAAATAGGTACCTGGGAGTTAGACAGCTGCTACGGGCTACTTCCTGGGGATGTGTAACAAAAAGAAGGCCTGGTTGAGGACCGGGATGCTAAGCCCCAAATTCATCTCAAGATAACCATCTCAAGGTAACTCCAAGCCAGAAACCATCGGAGTTTAGGCAACACCAATTCGAACATCTCAGTAGTGAACAGCACTACAAGCTCCGGCCTTACAAGCTGGCTAAGTCTTAGTACTATAAGACAGAGTTCCGTAACTGCATCTTACCAAAATAAAGGGAGGTTGGCGGTGTAGTAATTAGAGATTGGATTCAATGTCTTTTCGTGCCACTGAACCTATTATATTGCAAGTGTGGTTATCACCTTGAGCTTACGAGCTCACCTCAGTAAATGAATTACCTGAAATTAAATTAAAACCATATTAACTAATTCATCAGTTTTTGACAAATATTTGATATTTTACAATTACTTAAAGACAGATTAAAGTATACATTTGCAATAGAAAAATTGATATAATTTGTTACGGTAATCTCCAGTTTAAGCAGCAGATCCTGCCAGTTCCCTTTACCGCCTATTCACCAACGTATCTGCATACTCCAACATAAGGAATCAACATCAACGACAACAACAATATGTGCTCAGACCCCTCAGTGTCTAGACAAGACACACCCCCCCCCCCCCCGGTTTCACCCTCTAGTACCCAAGACACCTGGACACTTGCAGACACCTGCAGACACCTGGACACCTGCAGACATCTGGACACCTGCAGACACCTGCAGACACCTGGACACCTGCAGACACCCAGTTCCACTCGCCGGTCGACCAGCCTAATTGCTTGTTTAATGGCCGGCCGATGGTTGCCCACAACATCTTGAGGTTATCTTGAGTTATCTTGAGATGATTTCGGGGCTTTAGTGTCCCCGCGGCCCGGTCCTCGACCAGGCCTCCACCCCCAGGAAGCAGCCCGTGACAGCTGACTAACACCCAGGTACCTATTTTACTGCTAGGTAACAGGGGCATAGGGTGAAAGAAACTTTTGCCCATTGTTTCTCGCCGGCGCCCGGGATCGAACCCGGGACCACAGGATCACAAGTCCCGCGTGCTGTCCGCTCGGCCGACCGGCTCCCCCAATCAGCACCATCTTTGCTGACCTGGCCTGCATATAAAAGGAGCTCACCGACGCCCAGTCTTCCGACAAGTTGCAGCCCCGCTCCTGTGCCAGGTAAATCCACTACGGGCTCACTATAGCCCGTGCTACTTGGAATTTTTTGTTCCCAGTAGCTGAATGTTAAACAACAAGAAGCCCAGTCCTCAGAACACTCTTCGTGCTCTAAGCTGCAACATCTACTCTCGCTCCTCTGGGTGTCAGAAGACTCGAGCGGCTCTTGTATAAAGTATAATTTGCACCTCTCTTTTGCTTAATGTAATAACTCACCTGTGTTTATATTTCTTTTATATTTTATATTGTGTTTTTGCCAAGTGGATAAGGGGCTTTATTTTGTTTGTTATTTAATTTATTTTTGTTATAATAAATGTTTTAAGTGTTTATTCTCTTTGTTTTACCCGCAACTTTCACACAGTAGAGGACCTAAGCAGTCTGATTTACTTTATTTTACTTTGTTTTGTTTAATGTGAGACTGGCACAAAACCAGCCAGAATAGCCACTGCTCTATTTTTAGATTAACGTCACACATTACATAATCTTGTCATTGTTTATAATAATTCATATGTGACAAGATTCCAGATCAAAGGATAGGCTTAAGTAATTTATAACCGTATCAGTACTGCTGCATTATACATATTACTCTTTACCAAGTGGTAAGTGTAGATTTTCTCCTTCAACAGGTAAATGAAAGCAGCCCCGTTGGTGTTGGAATATATGAAAACTGAGCCACTTTGGGAACACATAATAAATACAGTTCACTTCCCCAAGGAGAAAACAACAGTTTCCCAGAGGCTAGTTAGTTCCTTATTTTGGGAGTCAGAAGTTAAAAGAAATCCCACAGTGAGCTTTAAAACCATCTGTGAGTCAGGTACACCAGAACCATCTGTGAGTCAAGTACACCCTAACCATCTGTGAGTCAAGTACATCTGAACCATCTGTGAGTCAAGTACACCTGAACCATCTGTGAGTCAGGTACACCAGAACCATCTGTGAGTCAGGTACACCTGAACCATCTGTGAGTCAAGTACACCCTAACCATCTGTGAGTCAGGTACACAAGAACCACATGTGACTCAGGTACGTAAACCAAGGAACAAAATACATATTCAACCTAAAAAAAATTATAATTCATTATAATCGATCGAGAATTACTTATAATTTTAAGCCTATGCCCATTTCAGTGACCTTGTTATCGGGCGCGAGTAAGTTGAACCTCTACTCGCCTAATATGTCACATTTTTAACGCAATCGTCCAAACACGCGAAAATTGCTCTTTTGTTTTTATATAAACTAGAACACCGTATTGTTGATGTTCATTGAGCATTAGCATCTGAATATTGGGAAAGCTGCTTTGGATCGATGGTTGCTAGTTAGACGTCAAATTGTGATAAAAGGGAGTCAGATTCTTCGGAGGAAATTGCAAGAATCAGCCACTTGAACTTATTAAAGGTAACGCCTAATGTCCTGATCTATAGAGAGTAGTATGGGCTTACGTAGAAGTGGGGGAGGGGCCAATTACCAATTGTGGCAAAGTTATTCATGAAATACTTTGAGACTGAATTTATTGACAAAATCAATGGGAGCCACGAGGATGAGTCAAGCCAAGCACACGCCCTAACCCACTAAGCCGCAATTTGCAGGTTCGAAACCTCCTAAATGCTCTTAATGATTCCCTCATTGATATATCACGTTAATGTGATATCTTTGTGCAGTGAATATTTTATCATAAACCTTATTTTCCCAAACATTTTGTGGTTGAGATATGGTAATGTGTACAGAGTGAACACAGAAGAAAACTGTTCTATTTTGTGATAATTTGAGTTACATCCTCCAATTAATCTTTATTAATTTAATAATTTATTATTTATTAATAATTTAATATTCATCATTATTAATCACCTCACTGCCAATCACAGCTAGTCTCAATCCTTCACTCATTGATATAGACACTTTATGTGTTAAATAAAGGAAAATGTGTCTCCTGTATGTTTCATTCGCCTCCATTTCTTTCTTCAATCAGAAATATTAATTTTATGCATTGGAAAGAAATGACAGAAATTATCATAATTAATCACACCAGATATAACACAGATATGTCTTAACAGCAAGTTTTGAAGGTCATAACTCGTGTGTGACTGACAGCGGCAGAATAATGCCACGCAAGTAAGGCCAGTCAAGGCAATATGACCCTTCGGAGGATTGCCAAATTTATGAACCTATAATTCCCAGAGAATATCAGAATAACGCAGCTTCACCCAATTAAACGTCAACCTTTTGGTATCTGTCAAGTGACATTTCAGTTTATACTGGATTATTATTATTTCGATGCTCAGTTAGCTTGCAGACGATGAGTCACAACAACGTGGCTGAAGATATGATGACCAAACCATCATACCAGAAGATGGAGAAGCGACGACGTTTCGGTCCGTCCTGAACCATTATCAAGTCCTGTGATAATGCGATAATAATTTAATGACATTAGAAAGCTCTATCAGCTTATTAGTGTCCCAAGACGCACGATATGCTGTCAGTTATCTCTGCTTAATTTATGTACGATTAGTATGTAACTATTCTCCATCCTTGATTACAAATTGTGAAGCAACTGCAGGTTCAAGTGAATTGACTAGAAAAATTGAGTACTCCTATGTGAACTGTTATTTTGTGATTACTTTTAGCAAACGAGAAACTTAATAGGAGGTGAATGACGTTCTATAATAACATGTAAAATAGCACTGTTGAATCGTTAATCTCGGAGCCTACAGCCAGAGCAATTCTGGTGTTTAAAAAGTTTTTATTAAATAATTTCCAGTACAAATACTAAATGATGAAACCATTTTCCTTAAGGGGAATTGGTCCGGAGGTCTAAGCAATTCACACAACTATGTAAAGTGACCCAAAATCAAGATTAAGGATTATATAATAATAATGATGGCATTGTGACTTTCTCTTGAGTAAGTAATGTTCTGAAATTATGTGTAAACTAACTTTTCTTTAAAGTATAAACGTGTATTAATAAAGTTTGTGAATTTGAGATTGAACTTGAATGCATAAAAAAAATTACAAGAAGTAAAATAATGCGTCTTGTAATAAGATAAACAAATACCACGAGGAGAGAACAAATGGCACCAACAGCGCGTCTCCTTACAACAACACGGGAACCTTCAGGTGATTTTCACCAAACAACCACTTACACAAACATACAAAGTTCACTAATGGAAACTGTCAACCTTAACAAATATGGGTCTTATTTCTGCAGATGTCTCCATCCTTTAACAGCTATGTGTCCGAGAAATCAATTACAAATACTAGAGAAGAGTGGAATAGATATTATTTATAATACAGATATTATCTACAATATCTATCTGAGGTAAATATTATAAATGCCCCGGGAGTTAAGCAGATATTCAGGCATTACTTCTCCAGACAGGGAGACCAACAGCGCCTCACTGCAGCAGCCTCGCCCGACATAGTAGTCCATTACTGTAAATTGTTCTCCACTCGGCCGCGAAATTGTTGTTAAAATCCTTATTTATCTTGCCTTGGCTGAAGGTTTCGTATTTATTTTGTTCGCTCGACCGTTCCCTGATGGACACCCCTGAAAATTCCTCACACAATCACCCCCGAAAATCTCTTGTGAAAAGAGGACGACATTGTTGTGGTGTTTGAAGCAGATGGACTATCGTACACCGGTATGGAATGGTAAAACATCTGTCAATGACACTCGTGTCATACACAACATGCTATACATAAGGAACATTCTTACACACAAGAACAACTGCAACATATTCCCTCGTGTGCTCTATGCTACATTTAGACCAGTTGTGGAGGCTATATAACCAAGGAGTCATCTTGATATTCTACGAGGCCTCAAACTATCCTACGAAGAGCGTTTAATTTAGCACCACGATCAGTAAATGTCATTCGAATAATCAGAACCAAAAATAGAATCATGTCTGAAATGTTTTGTTTTAAGAAACATTTCTGAATGTTTCTGAAAAGTTGGTTAATATGCTCACCATTGTACATCATTGTAAAGTTGGTTAAGGTGTACTTCATTGTAGAGTTGATTAGGGTGTACATCATTGTAGAGTTGGTTAGGGAGTACATCATTATAGAGTTGGTTAGGGAGTACATAATTGTAGAGTTGGTTAGGGTGTACATCATTATAGAGTTGGTTAGGGAGTACATCATTATAGAGTTGGTTAGGGAGTACATCATTGTAGAGTTGGTTAGGGAGTACATCATTGTAGAGTTGGTTAGAGTGTACATCATTATAGAGTTGGTTAGGGAGTACATCATTGTAAAGTTGGTTAGAGTGTACATCATTATAGAGTTGGTTAGGGAGTACATCATTGTAGAGTTGGTTAGAGTGTACATCATTATAGAGTTGGTTAGGGAGTACATCATTGTAGAGTTGGTTAGTGTACATCATTATAGAGTTGGTTAGGGTGTACATCATTGAAGAGGGGGTTAGAGTGTACATCATTGTAGAGTTGGTTAGGGTGAACGTCATTGTAGAGATGGCCAAGATCTAAACCATTAATTAGTTTTCCTCGTATAGGCGAATAAGCTTCTGCAGTTTCCTTTATTCTTATGTTCTTAGGATGTCATCCATTATACCATTTACTAAGATGCAAACTATTAAAGGTTTACTAAGATGTAATCCACTATAAAGTTTACTAAGATATAAACCATTATACAGTTGGCAAAAATCCCTAGAGCTGGACGAGGATCGAACCAGAGACATGGGTTACGTCAGACGTGCGCCTTAACCTATTGGTTCACGATATGCTATAAGTAATTTAACCTGGGATCCGCCCGAATCCATCAAGAGTCCTGAGGCACTGAACTGATAGCCAATCTAAGTTTTTACAAATAATCTGCATACACTTTGGTGAAGGTTATGGAGTTCTCATCCAAATGCTCCTCTCAAATACAATAGGAAATCACAAAAACAATGATACATTTATGTGAAAATCATTGGAGCAGTATATATATATATATATATATATATATATATATATATATATATATATATATATATATATATATATATAATATATATATATATATATATATATATATATATATATATTTTGTGACGATAATCTCTTATCAGAGATTTAGCCTGCTATTTTCGTATTTCATCACGTCCTCAACAATATGCAAGATACGTTTTGTAGTGGCTAAACGTATATGTCAAGACAGCCACACGCACCAGCAACTCCCTCCTCCCCCCACTCCAGCACCTGCTGTACACCTGGTCGACGCGCCGAACCCTTCAACTGCCTAACTAGTGACTTGCGGCCATCCAGCTTTCTCATTGGCCGCCAACCAACACGCCACTCCGGTTCCTCGCCAATCACAAGTCATCGCCAGTTATTGTTGGAGTATCTTGCGTTTCTGCCAGCCAGAATATCGTGTGCTCTCATACTATGAACACCTAAGTGACTCACCTTGTGTGGTCAAATAGAGGTTTATAGATAGTGCATATATTCCAGCATTCATATTTTACTTACCTTTGTATGTCAATTCTCCTCTCCCATTAACGTAATCTATTTTCATATTTATTTATTTTTCCACTTGACATTTTTTGCCATTAAGCCAAGATTTTGCATTTACTTCAATTTGTTTTTTTTATTGTTAGTAAAATACATCGTTTATTATTGTGTTTTATGTTTTTACCTTACCACAGATTACCAACCACGCAGTCATTCTTTTTTTTCTATTTTTTTCTTTTCTTGTTTTAATATTTAATATGTGGCCCAGCACTGACACCTGCTAGTTGGAAGACTGCCGACCACCATTTCCAACTCGTTACCGTCACAATATATATATATATATATATATATATATATATATATATATATATATATATATATATATATATATATATATATATATATATATATATACCCAGAGGCACTGGCAGTTTTCTTGGTTTTATAGTAAATCGTCAATTGTATCTTCTAGAAGATACAATTGACGATTTACTTGATTGTATCTTCTAGATACAATCTAGATACAATCTAGATACGATTCTATCTTCTAGAAGATACAATTGACGATTTACTATAAAACCAAGAAAACTGCCAACCTACTCATGAGAAACTCTCCAGACACAAAGCAGAACGCTTTGAAAGAGACCAATGTCGTCTATGCCTTCAAATGCCCACTTGGGGACTGTAAGCCCCAAAGAACTCAATATATAGGCAAGACAACAACATCTCTTTCCAGGCGATTAACGATGCATAAGCAACAGGGCTCTATCAAGGAACATATAATCTCTTCCCACAACCAAACCATCACCAGAGAAATCTTAACAAACAACACAGAAATCATTGATAGATACAGCGACAACAGGCGGCTTGACATCTGCGAGGCACTACACATCAAGAAGTCAACACCAGCAATCAACAGCCAATTAACGCACAACTATATTCTACCCACTTCAAGACTCCGCTCCAATATAGAAACATCAAGAAATATGGGCCAACAGGCCTTCTGCAGTTACAGATCTATTCTCCCCTTTTGCTTATACCCATTGTTTCGTGTTCTGTGTTTATTCTCACCTCACCCCAAACCATTGTAACATGTCACCTCACCCAAATGCAGGTATAAAAAAGAAAAGCTGTTTCAACTCTGTTCAGTGTGTGTAACTAAAGTCTTTGAAAATGTAATAAGTTTTACGAAACGCGCTCAAGTGTCGCGTCAGACTAGAAATAAAGAATGAATTTTGGAGAATTGATTTTTCATTTACCGTCATCAGTAAAAACAAACATAAGGAAAATTGAGAAAATTCGTGTTAGAATTATTAATCTTACTTTTTCGGTCATATTTATAACATATATATATATATATATATATATATATATATAATATATATATATATATATATATATATATATATATATATATATATATATATATATATATATATATATATATATATATATATATATATATATATATATATATATATATATACGGACAAGGAAGGGAGAGGGGGACGGACACGTGGTGAGCAAGGTCCTACACTTGAACCAATTTCAACGTGGATCACGATGCCTGAGCCAGCCAAGACTTGATCTATGTAGGTATGAATACCTGCTGAAGGCCCGGGGGTGACAAGAAGAACCGTATCTCCTTCATTCCCACACAATGAACGTAGAATGTAACGGGGAGGGGGGTTGGAATAAGAAACAATAAAGTAAAGGAAAAGAGAGAAACGGAGGGAAGGGGTTAGAGAGGGGATGAAAAGGGGGAGGATGGGTGGATAGAACATGGGGGAGTTGAAGCAGGGACTGAGGTAGAGAGGAGGCGGGCGGGAATAGAAAACGGGGAGAGGGGACGGAAGAGAGGAGGCAGGAGGGAGAGAATGAAGGAGGAGTAGTAGAGTGAAGAAGGGGAAATTAAGAAAGGGTAGGGAGAGTAGACAGAAACTTATTCTATCTATGATGTTATACTATACTGATATTCCATGATGTTCTAATATTGCTGCCACCACCTGTCATTGAATTCTAAATTCACTTCCACTTAAACAATGCGACAGGAACACTGCTTAATTTAGTTATCTCTTACTTCAGGGGACATTGACTCAAAAAGAGGACTAAACCAAAGTCAAGCTTGTTATTCTACACACAGATATTTATTGAATCAAATTATCTTCCAAACATTTCAATTTCCAGCAACTGATATTTAACACTTTGACCGTCTATTATTTAACACAATATTGACCAAATTGAAAAGGGGGGGGATCACCCACTCCATACGCTCACACCATACATGGCTAAATGGTTCAGACTCCACTAGCTCGTCACCACTGACACACAATTAATATCTAGACAATGCATAACTGAACTCTCACCTTCTTAACTCAGACGGATACACCCTAGGGGTGACTGACACCTGCCTAGGGTGAAGATTGCAGGAGAGACTAGTTGGTCACCTTCCCTCTCTCAAAGCTGATCCCTCACTGACTCAACCACCCCTCGCTGGCCAAGCGAGTGGGTGGGTACTCACTAGACACCAGAACAGAGCTTCTTTGTTGAAAGTACTGCCGCCAGCCCAAGCTAAGCTGGCTCACCTCCCCTCATACCGCACGCCTCCTCACCAACACACACCCACACGCACGCACACACGCATACACACACACACAATTACAACTCACAATTATACATGAAACAGTGCAAAACTACTTGCACTGTTACATATCCCCCTATCTCCCCCAAAATGAAGCTTTTTGTAGTGGGACCCAATCAAGATTGAATCACACTCGAAAACTTCATTTAGTGGAGACATAAAATAAAAAGTAAAAATAAACATATCAACACATGGCAAAAAAATATGCAAGAAAATACATCCTAAGTAAAAAAAAATGATAAAATCCTAGCTAAAAATATTACAGTACAATTTTCACTGGGTTTGTTTGTTTAAACAAATATTTTTCAATAATTTTCCAGTAGCCTAAAATGTCTTTTAAAAGTCTCTGAAGATGTGGTACCAGGAAACACGATATGCAGGCAGGAATGAGGGTCGTAGCAATGCTTCCCGATTCATCAACTTCCGGATGCTGCTCCTTCAGGCGCCACAACAACGCTGTTAACCGGGGTCAGAGCCAAGAGCCTACTAGGTGCACTATACCGCTTACTCGGCAGCCCCCGTCACGTCAGGGTCAGCCCACGCCGAGCATCTACTGGCCAGCGTTTTTGGGGTCCTGGCGCGACCATTGGGGCGGCAATTTTCACTCCCAAACTACAGACCCGCGCTGCTCTTCCAGCGACGTCCTTCTGCCCACATCCATCAACGGAGTCTTCGGTCTGTACTGTCACGCTGCCTCACACACGGCCACAAGATGATGTGTCTGCCGGCAAGTGGCAGCCAATGAAGGCAACCAGGCTGGTCTTGACACAGCGTCCTGGCGTGTAGTGCTCCCAACACCAAGCACCAGACTAAGGGCCAAGTGTGAGCATCTTCTTGGGCCCCACTAGTGACCAATGACCATCACTAGGGGCCGGGCGCCACCCGTCACAGGCTGGTCGTACACGAGGGCCCATGCATCTTCTTCTTTTCTCTTCTTTCTTCTCTCTTCTTTCTTCTTCCTTCTCTCTTCTTTCTTCTTCCTTCTTTCTCGTTCATCCAGTGGGGTCGTCGACAGGACAACCTGGGGGTCCACTGGGGTCCAATTGGGTCGCCTGAAGTTAGTAACTGGCAACATGGGGTCCACTGGGGGTCGTCTTAATAATAACAGACAACCAGAGTCCAACGTAGTCAGCTTGGGGTCCACTGGGGTCTACTGAGGACAGCCTGAGAGGCGGGTCCTCCATGAGTGCAGACTGGGGTCGTACTTGAGGCGTGACTGAAGGTGTCACTCTTGAAGCCTCTGTGTGGGGAACGACCCGAGGGTCGTCCCGGGGTCCGTCTGGACCTGTAGTGCCCCACCCCTGGTCCATAGCTGGTTGGTGGACGTCTGCATGAGGGATGACCTTGTGAGAGAGTACTGCTCCGCCCTGGTGGTCGCGGAGGTTGTTGGTAGTCAACACTCTCGTCCTCCCCTGGGAGTCTTCAAACATAACTCCTCCACTCCAACCTGAGAAAAGAGTGTAAGAGCCACAGTATGCTGTCCAGGACCAGGTGTCAATAGTTAAATGTGCTAAAACGAGCATAGTCTTCCCCAAGCCAAGTATAGTCGAGCAATGGACTGACTGATCTTTAAATCCTAACATAATGAAAATTAACTCCATAAAAGCTACACCTCTAGCTCTGAACTTCTCCCACATTTAACAAAATACACAATAAATCCCTTATACTATGCAAAATCTTAGCCTGACATTTAATTCCTAGGTTTCTAATTCTAAATAATTAATTCTAGGGATAATTCTAATTCAGATGAACTCTCGTGATGATTAAACTACGATTGTTCTTCGGTGAGCCACGACCGGTAGCTACGTCTGACCCGCCCTTGGGGAAAAACATCCAACACTAGCGCCGTCCTCCCTAAGACACAATTCTAAGACTACTCTCGTGATGATTAAACTACGATTGTTCTTCGGTGAGCCACGACCGGTAGCTACGTCTGACCCGCCCTTGGGGAAAAACATCCAACACTAGCGCCGTCCTCCCTAAGACACAATTCACGACTAGAATATTTGAGGTCAGCCTCGCTGCAAACATGACATGACCCCCTTTATGATGATAACTCAGCCACACTCTAGGCGACAGTACGACGTCTGCGACCTTACCGTTAAAATCTAGAACTCGAGGCACCTCGTAGTAACCTCCGAAATTATCAGTAAGCGTCCTTCCCTGATAATTTCACAGACAACCTGCCGAACAGATTGCTGTACAACCTATAACTGTGGTTGCACACCCCTGAAAGCTATGCAGAGAAACGAGAACTAATTTCTGTCCATAGATTTCAGAGCGAAGCGCATACCCCAAACTTTCCTCTAGTTTCCCGTATGACGCACTTAAATCATAACACTTACAATACGTGTGGCTCCGAGCAACGAATCGCGAGCCGCTTACTCCTACGCTTATTCCCTACACTTAATTATATACACTAGTACACCCAGCAAGGTCAGTGTCACCAACACCGCCTCACCAGACTGCTTCATACACAAGCAGCCTCTTACACAATGATAATCTCAACATTACCACTAAGTTTAACAAAAACTTATAAAGATTCTTTAATTTCAATGAAAATTACTCTACATTTTAATGTATGGCACCCGTGATGTTAACAAAATCGCCAAACTCGCGAATTAAAATGAAAATCGCCAATATAAAAATCGCCAAAATACAAATCGCCAATATAAAATCGTCAAGTTAAAATCGCGAAAATCGCCAATTTTCAAGTCACTAAGTTTCTTCTACTAGTAGCTGGTCTGAGCTCGCAAGACACGTGAGTCGAGGATAATTAATATCCTAAACCGCTGGCACCATTGTAACGGGGGGGGGGGTTGATTTGATTTGTTTGGAGACAATCAGAAAAAAGTAAAGGAAAGAGAAGGAGAGAGACGGAGGGAGGAGAAGAGAGGGGATGAAGGGTGGAGGATGGGTGGATAGAACATGGGGGAGTTGAAGCAGGGACTGAGGTAGAGAGGAGGCGGGCGGGAATAGAAAACGGGGAGAGGGGACGGAAGAGAGGAGGCAGGAGGGAGAGAATGATGGAGGAGGAGTAGTAGAGAGATGTAGGGAGGAATAAGGAAAGGGGTGGGGAGAGTAGACAGAAACTTATTCTATCTAAATTCTCTATGATGATATTCCATGATGTTCTAATATTGCTGCCACCACCTGTCACTGAATCTAACATTCACTTCCACTTAAACAATGCGACAGGAACACTGCTTAATTTAGTTATCTCTTACTTCAGGGGACATTGACTCAAAAAGAGGACTAAACAAAGTCAAGCTTGTTATTCTACACACAGATATTTATTGAATCAAATTATCTTCCAAACATTTCAATTTCCAGCAACTGATATTTAACACTTTGACCGTCTATTATTTAACACAATATTGACCAAATTGAAAAGGGGGGGGGATCACCCACTCCATACGCTCACACCATACATGGCTAAATGGTTCAGACTCCACTAGCTCGTCACCACTGACACACAATTAATATCCAGACAATGCATAACTGAACTCTCACCTTCTTAACTCAGACGGATACACCCTAGGGGTGACTAGCACCTGCCTAGGGTGAAGATTGCAGGAGAGACTCGCTGGTCCCTTACTCTCTCAAAGCTTGTCCCATACTGACTCTACCAGCCACCCCCAACGTGAGGGGAAGCCGTGTACTCTCTTCCCCATGCCCAAATAAGGACTGAGAAGCAAAACTAACCCTTATAGGACCTAGGTGGGTCCTGCAGTACACAAGGCCCTCCTTGTTCGTACTGCCATGACAGCGGACACCAGCCAGTCCACACCTCCCTCCTACCATCTCGCTCCACAACACACGCACGCACACACGCATACACACACACACAATTACAACTCACAAGGTCTCTGTACTTGTGGATTTTCTGGGTCTCCCTGAAGGTGGCTGCCCCACCTCCCTCCGCTGAGCTGTAACGTAAATAGGTATCAGCCAATGTAGATGCACAGGTGTAATCCCATACGACCAGTTTACCTATATACCTATATACCTATTAACCTATATATTTATATATATATATATATATATATATATATATATATATATATATATATATATATATATATATATATATATATATATATATTTATATATATTTATTTATTTATATATGCAAACAAGCCTGAATGGTCCAAAGGACTATATGCAACTGAAAACTCACACCCCAGAAGTGACTCGAACCCATACTGCCAGGAGCACGCTGCTGGCGTACAGGATCCCTTAACCGCTCGACCAACACGGCCGGACAAAAGAGGATGGTAGCCGAGGCCATTTCCATCCCCCCGCCGGCACTTGGTTGGTAATCTTGGGCATGGTATTTTATCAAATCACCTCATTCTTTGGGGGCACACTTGAGGAACACAAATGCGAACAAGCCTGAATGGTTCCCAGGACGATATGCAACTGAAAACTCACACCCCAGAGGTGACTCGAACCAATACTGCCAGGAGCACTCTGCTGGCGTACAGGATCCCTTAACCGCTCGACCAACACGACCGGACAAAAGAGGATGGTAGCCGAGGCTATTTCCATCCCCCCGCCTGCACTCGGTTGGTAATTTTGGGCATGGTATTTTATCAAATCATCTCATTCCTTGGAGCACACGTGAGGAACACAAATGCGAACAAGCCTGAATAATGCCCATTCAGGCTTGGATATATGAATAGAAACAGCCTCGCCTACCATCCTCTTTTGTCCGGTCGTGTTGGTCGAGTGGTTAAGGGATCCTGTACACCAGTAGAGTGCTCCTGGCAGTATGGATTCGAGTCACACACACACACACACACACATATATATATATATATATATATATATATATATATATATATATATATATATATATATATATATATATATATATATATATATATATATATATATATATATATATATATATATATATATATATATATACGGACAAGGAACAAGGAAGGGAGAGGAGGACGGACACGTGGTGAGCAAGGTCCTACACTTGAACCAATTTCAACGTGGATCACGATGCCTGAGCCAGCCAAGACTTGATCTATGTAGGTACGAATACCTGCTGAAGGCCCCGGGGGTGACAAGAAGAACCGTATCTCCTTCATTCCCACACAATGAACGTAGAAATGTGCGTTGTCTGAGCTTTGTGTATGGCGAGGCAGGTACAGTGTATGGGTGAGGGTGAGGGGAGGGTCGCCACCGTCTCAGTGCCGCCACCCACCAGCCCCCATGCGGGGGGAGGGGGGAGTGAGGGGGGGAGGCTCTCGAGCTGCCTACAGTGGTGTTAGTGGAAAGTTAGTGCGTTCATAAGCAAATCGGTGAGTGTAGTGTTAAAAACAAAGTGCACTAGTGATTTCCCTGAGTGTTGATAGTGTGTAACAAGTGTGATTTCCCTGAGTGTTGACAGTTTTTTTTTTTTTTTATTATTATTTTTTTTTTATTTTTTTTTTTTTTTTTTTTTTTTTTTTTTTTTTTTTTTTTTTTTTTTTTATTGTTTTCTACCACAGACGTGGCCACACATTAACAATGCTAACCAGCATATATACATTTTCTTCTGTCCTCCATAGACAGGGTTAGAGATGTGTTAAACATATATTTGAAGGGTTTATTGAACAATCAACCACTGAAGGTGAGTCGGTGCTTTAAAAATGCTAAGCTAACCTATATACGTAAATACATAGATACACAGTGTTGACAGATACACAGTGTTGACAGTGTGTAACAAGTGTGACGGCGGCCTCCCTCGCGTGCCCCCCTCCACCACCCCCGCCCGCCATCTTCCCCCACCCTGCTACCTGCGCCCAACCCAGCCAGCCGCCCATCAACACACAGCCTACCCACACACGGTGCCCAGGCCATGCCCAACTGCCCCAGGAGAGTATAATGCTTGCCGTGTTACTCTCCACCTGGGAAGGAGAGGGTGCACTCAGTGGGCAGCCAGGCGTCATCACATCTAGGCATGGCACATGTCGCACCTGACACACAGCCTCTTTCCAGCCAAGAAGATGACTCCCAAGAGTCAAATTACCCCTTAGGCGGGTGGTCAAGTCACTTGTCCCGCCTGTTCCCC
>WNGS01000003.1:199000-221327 GCA_020271785.1 Procambarus virginalis
CCTCATTACTCTTAATTATTATTACTGTATTGTCTTATTCTTTAATCATTATAGCATCCAGTTGTATAAGGTGAGATTTGTATGTTATATGATATATATTATTAGAATGTAATAGTGTGCTTGAGTTGCATATTATTTGTATGAGGCCTTCGTGTTACAATTCTCATGTGTTTCTCTTGGGGGTTGATCAGGTTGGATATGTGAGTAGCGTGGGAAAGTATTGTCAAGCGAGTGTTTATGATTTAACCTTGATTTATAACTCCTATTTAATTGTCTGTAAATGCTATAGTATAAACTAATGTAATGGTGTACTCTTATAATTAATAATATGTTGTTATTTTGTACTACCATTTTTTATTAGTAATTCCACAATGTTGTGTGGATGGTTGGTTGTTTGTTGGTAGACGCTTGGCCTGTGGACAGACGTGTGGGTTAGTAGCGTGGTGGCTGTGTTCGAGGGATAACATGTATTAAGTTATGTCCTTGATTTGTATATTTAGTCATTCAAAGTTTTTATTTCCTGGTCAGATGATATTGTATTCTCTCATTTAAGTGCTTTTAATATTGCTCATTGCTCGAGAAGTATTTCATTTTAATTTGCATGCTGATAAATATTTCTGGCTATATTTACGTACCATTTAATTGTTATGTTGTCCCCCTTAGCATAAATATATTGTTCCCCATTTTATGCAGTGTTTATCTTATTCCCCTAGACGATGATTAGAAAGGCCTATACTAATTATTTTATGTACACTGCTGGGAGAAGAACTTTATTTAGTCTCGAGGGTGGTAACACCTGTCTGGGCAGTCACTGTTGGCATTTAGGCACATTCCTATGTTTGTTTCCTTAGTGTAGACTGCAGTGTGGAAACCTCCTTCCTTTCCATGACTGTTACATCTAGAAAGGGTAGCTTTCTATCCTTCTCCATCTCGTAAGTGAAACGTAACGTAACACAGAATTCTGCTCAAACGCCTCTTTCAGCTCCTGCAGATGTCTGACATCAGGTACCTGTGTAAAAATGTCGTCAACATACCTGCAGTATATGGCCGGTTTCAAGATCAAGCCGACTAAGACTTTTTTCTCGATAGTACCCATGTAGAAGTTTGCAAACAGGACACCTAGGGGAGAACCCATGGCGACCCCATCTACTTGTTTATACATGTGCCCATCCAGGCTCAAGAAGGGTGCCTCCTTAGTACAAGCTTGGAGTAGTTTCCTCAGGAAATTTTCTGGTATGTCAAGAGGAGTACAGGCCGGATCACGATACACTCGGTCCATTATCATCCCGATTGTTTCATCCACAGGTACGTTGGTAAACAGTTCTTCTACGTCCAACGAGGCTCTTATCCCTGTGGCCCGTGTACCCCGCAGTAAGTCAACAAATTCCTTCGGGGACTTCAGGCTAAAGGCGCAAGGGATATAAGGAGTTAGTAAGCCGTTGAGTCGTTTCGCCAGTCTATACATGGGTGTGGGTATCTGGCTGATGATTGGCCGAAGTGGGTTACCAGGCTTATGTGTCTTGACATTTCCATATGCATATCCAGGTTTATATATTCCCCAATAATCTTTGGCAGGTGGAGTCCGGATTTCTTGGTGGACGTAGCTTCTCAGATGGACAGAGCGCGTCTCCTAGCTGTGCAAGCCCCCCATGCTGGGGACTTCCTGTTGGCAGTCCCTAATTCCGCCTTGGGCACCCGCCTGGATCATCGGGACCTAAGTTTTGGTGTTGCTCTGCGCCTTGCCGCCCCTATCTCCACCGAGCACCGGTGTATTTGCGGCCAGGCACGGGCAGACCAATACGGCAGCTATGGTCTCATCTGTCGTAAGACACAGGGAAAGATTGCCAGACACGAGGCAGTCAATGACATCATCAAGAGAAGTTTGGCTACAGCTGGGTGTCCAGCACAAAGGGAACCCCAGTTGTGCAGACCTGACAACAGCCAAAAACGCCCAGATGGAGTCACCCTGCAGCCATGGAGGGAAGGTAAACAGGTCGTGTGGGATTACACCTGTGCATCTACATTGGCTGATACCTATTTACGTTACAGCTCAGCGGAGGGAGGTGGGGCAGCCACCTTCAGGGAGACCCAGAAAATCCACAAGTACAGAGACCTAGAACGTTGTTACAGGTTCGTGCCGATAGGCTCAGAGACTCTGGGCGCCTGGGGTAAATGTGCACTCAAGTTTTTAAAGGAGGTTGGTGAGGAACTCATTGGGAAAACTAGAGACCCACGAGCAGCCAGTTTCCTGTTCCAGCGCCTCAGTGTCGCGGTGCAGAGGGGAAATGCGTGCTGTATCCTGGGTACGCACCCAACCTCCGAGGAGCTGGACGAGGTCTTCGAACGCTGATTGTTTAAATGTTATATATTTGTGTGTGTGTGTGTTCTCTGTAAACTGTAGCATTGCAATAAAATAAAACAAAAACATACAAAAAATAATGGGGGTGGTAGGAGAAGAAAAGAATTAAGTATTCGGTGAGAATCCACAAGATCTTCTCTGAATGCTCTTTGTTTTCTTCTTCGAGGATGTGGGTCCCTGCAATTGCACCTGAGGTGGTACCCCCAAATATATATATATATATATATATATATATATATATATATATATATATATATATATATATATATATATATATATATATATATATATATATATAAGTAGAATATTTAAAGCCAGACAGGCCCACTTATCAGACAATGGGGGGCACTTATGAGGCAATGGAATCAGAGGCGGGTGCCAGATAATCCCACTCCATATTAGGTCATCAAAGGTGGTTGTGTCAGTGGTAAAAAAACAATGTAGATAGGTATTCATTATGTTCTTTATACAGCAAAGTATGGTGATATATCTAAATAAAATGTTTATATATAATCTGAATAATAAACACAGGTGAGTGCCAGTTACACCCTCTATGGAGAGGGGGGGGGGAGTAAACAGGTTCTTCTCAGTAGGGTGGTCCCTCCGTACCCTCCTCATACCTAATGGCCTTGAGTGACAATAGGAAGGTCCCCCCCCACCCCGTACCCTCGCCTCGCACCTGACTGTGGTGTAAGGGGGGTTTAGACCCACGCCCCAAACTGGTCTTAAAGGTGCTTATATTTAAGGATATATATATATATACTCAAAATAAAAGAGGGTGAAAAGAAATAACCCATATGTTTTACACATTATATTAACAAAAGTACATAGTGTCTTAAACATAGTCATAATCTAAATCCCCCCTCCCCCATAATAGTGTTTAACTAGAGTCCTCCTCCATGCCCACAGGTCTGTTGTAGGGTCTTCCTCCCTCTCCTGGGATGATGATGACTCATCATCAACCAGAGGGTGAATGGGGTGTTGTGGTTCTTCTTCTTCCTCTCCAAGGGGGGTACTGACATCACAGCGTTCACTCTCACTGGAAGGGTGTTGCCCTTCCTCTCCTTGTGGCTCGATGACGTCATCACTTTCACTTCCAGTGGTCACCCCATGGGCTGAGGCGAAAGGGTGGGGCTCAGATGGTATGTCTGGATGACCATAGCCTAGGCTTTTGTATTTATTTAGGTAAAAGCGTTTATCATCAAATGCGCTTAAACCCCTCTTAGTATTATGGGTGGTGACCATTTGTCCCCCTACATTCCTAATTTGGGAATATTGAAAAATATTTACTACTCCATTACTGCGTAGGGTCTCTTTAAAATGGTTATGTGTTAAAGATCTTTGCACAGCGTTGGGGATGCCCTTGGCGGTAATGGAATTAGAATTGTCATGCAAAAGCAAACTATACATTTTTGGGCTTGAGAGCTACAACTTCAAGGATGTGTCTGTCTGAAACCTCTGACTTTAAAAGTCCTAAAACACCCTTTTAAGAAGGATCATACAAGGGGTGAGTTTCTGGGAAGTTACTAGTATCCATTCACGACTTAAGGGGTTCTCTCCCCATCTCGTTAAAGACATCTTCAGTCATTAAACTGAAGATGAAACTATCTGTATCACTGTATATCAGTGGTGCCCTATCTGTATAGTCCTTCTTAAGTACCCTGTACCAAAAATGGTACAAACTGTATTTTGCTAGCTCAAGAATCTGAGACCCAATGTAATTAGGGTGGGTAATTTTAATGAATGGTATGGAACTGACAGACAATAATTTATTGTCACCTAAATGTACCATACGTTTAAAGCGTGGATTCTTCACCTCTCGCAGAAAGACCCTAGCAGAAGTCACTAGTTTGGTGTCAATGGCATAACGGGCTGGGTTCAGTAGCGTTTTACCAGAAACACTATTAGTTAACAGTTTAAATAGTGTTTTCCTATCGTTACTGGTGGAGGCATTTCTATTGTTAACGTTCGTGTTAACAAATTCCGCCATAAAATCTTACTGGTGGAACTCATAAATATCATGTATAGTCTCTACTTCAAGACCTATCTCAATAAATAGCTGTAAGAGGTGTAGAGATATGAAATAATGTTTTTTAGGGAGATGATCCCCAACCAGCTTAGTATTTTTTTTAGGGAGCTTTGTAATGTTATTTGTTTCCAGAAGTCCCCTACTAAAAGGAGAGATATCCTCCATACTTATCCCCCTATGGTGTAAACATAGGAGTAAATCATCTGTTAGTCTAGCTATTTCAGGTCTTATGTTTTTGGTGTCAATTAAGAGCCAGTACCCTTTGTTAGAAGAGAATGGCTGTTCTGTCATTATCTTCCCCTCACTAATGAAGGAGTTCATCTCATCAGATGACATCCTTCTTAGAC
This sequence comes from Procambarus virginalis, assembly GCA_020271785.1. Classification (NCBI taxonomy): domain Eukaryota; kingdom Metazoa; phylum Arthropoda; class Malacostraca; order Decapoda; family Cambaridae; genus Procambarus; species Procambarus virginalis. Next base: position 203,736 of record WNGS01000003.1, read on the forward strand.
CTCCATAGGGCAATTTCTTAGTCATACAACTCCCATAAAGTGAGTTGAAATCTAAATACAGTAAGAATAAAGATCTATCCTCCTGAGGGTTAAAAGATGGGTTGACATAGTGGTTGTTAGCTCTGACGAAACTCCTAACTGCAGTTGTAAAAACCCTCGTATGTTTTGTGACAGGAGATTGGGAAACGTGAAATCTGCACTTAACTCTAACGATATTTTGCTGCTTTTCAAGAAGCATTCGTAGGACTAGCCCGGAAGACTGCAGTAATGTGTCATTTCTAATGAATAGATATAATTTAGAATTACCCTGTGGTGGGTAAAAATGTCAGCCAGTAAACTAACGTCACACTTCAAATAAACGAGAAGATAGTCCTTTAATGACCCACACCCTGTTGCCTCCCTTACTAATTTAGAATGTCTATATTCTTCCAAAGTGATGGTTGATTTGTTTAGGGAGCTGTAAAACATTTCAATAGGGGGGGGGTGTTGCATCATTAAAGCAGCTGATTTTTGTGACATATTCATAAGGGAAAAAACTGCTTACCCTTTAAGAGTAGGTGGTGACTCTCTTCGGGTAAACCTTCTATCATTGAGTGAGTGAATGTTAAGGGGCTGGCTGAATCAAAGTGGGTCATTGCAAGGGACGAAAGACTGCCTGTAAAAAAAGCCAATGAATCAAGAAATTTAAGGTTGCCTATTTCTACCTTAAGATATTTAGTCCCCTGCCTCATGAGGATATTGCTTTTACTATTTGAACCCATGGCAAACTCCCTCAAAATTAAGCCCATGTCATAAGACATATTGTGGGCAATTAGGACTAAACTCTCTAGAGCATTCTTGTGATGGAGGTTGCAGTAACTACATAGAGCTCCAATATAATTGAGCTTTTCCCTATGGTGATCATGATGTTGAACCTTGAAATTGGAGGAGATAAATACCTCCTCACAAAACTGGCAGTGTGTCTGTCTCCTAAAATGAACCATATCTTCAAGAGACATGTCTATTTCATATTTGGGCAGGCTGGATCTGATAATTTCCCATTTGGTGGCAACTCGCTCCATGAAATGTGTGACACTGTTCCCATCAAAATAAGTAAAATTATCAATGACAGAGTGGTTCCTATCAACAATTATATAGCTGTATGCTATAGGTCTATGTATGGCTATAACAGAACCTAGACAATCTTCAGTGCTTAAATAGCACTCGAAATCAAAATAAGCTACATGGGATGGTAGTAACCTTCCTCTGTATTTTTAAAATGAAGGGTGTCCCCCTCCTGAGGATAAATCATTTTCTGAGTGATGTCACAGGAAGAAGAGTGATTTGTCAGCGCGGTAAAATTTTGATATTCTGAAAGACAATTTCTACAGAAGGCTGTCTTTCGTCTGTGGCTGCAAGTAAATTTCTGTAAAAACTTATTGAAGTCTTTAATAAGACTTACATGAGACTCCGCCAACAACAATAATGGTACTATGTCCGAGTACTGTCTGCTACCACGACGGCAAAGAGAGACGTGATAGACACCGTCTGTATGTTTGTGAATTGAATACAAAAAAATTGAGAGTTTATTCCTATTCTCCAACTTAGAGATATCCTCCCATGAGAGAGGGAAAGATAATTGCTCGCATTTGACCATTTTCCTAACCCTAGAGTGAGACTTTACAAGTCTTCCTATACGTTTCCATTTCCATCCTTGTTGTGACGCCCGAAAAGCAGCAATGCATTGAATAATGCATGTTCCATTGTTACCATCAGGGTTCCAAAACTGACCTTACACTACCATTACAGATAACGATTTTGAGGAAATCAACATTAAATAATATAAAACCAGTTCCCTCTGTTTCTGAAAGGAGTTCCTCCAGACGTGTAATCATATAACCCACCCAACTATCAATAAGATCACCCACCTCCTCAAGAGTTACCAGCCTAGCAGGTGTCATTATGAAGTGTTCCCTATAGGCATCATCTTCTGTGAGACGTTGTTTTAAAAGTGTTACCTTCACTTCAAGGAGGATTTTGAATGATGAAGTAAAATTGCCGTGACTCGCCAGAGAATTCATGTAATTCTCTATTTCATTAGAAAAAAGATCTCTAAAGTTGCTTAGGAGACCTACAGGATCTGTGGCAAAGGCTGGGGGGATGGAATATTCCTTTCTAGTAAAGATATCCCCCAGGGCCCCCACCCTATTAATTAAGTGAGGGATGTTTATAACATCCCTCCCTTCTGAGGAATTTCCATCACTTTTAGGTCACTATCTCGAATGTTGTCATGGGGTCTAAGACCACTAGGACCTGCCTGAGGGATGTCACCACCACCATCATCACCACCATCATCATCACTCATCTCTTCCTCCCCCCCATTTGCATTGGGCTGTCTAACCGCACCACCACCTAAGAGGCTATTGTTACGTTGGGCTTTGAGAAGAAGTTCCTCTCCTACCTGCCCCTGAGAAGTCTTTACCTGCTTCTGAACCACCCCTGGAAAAAATAGTAATATTAATAATAATAATAACAACAATAATAATAATGATAATAATAATAATAATAATAATAATAATAATAATAATAATAATAATAATAATAATAATAATAATAATAATAATAATAATAATAATAAAAGGCAACACTCACACACCCTACTAAGCACCATAACCACTCAAGAAAGCTTCTTAAGATAATAAAACTTGGGAGTGGGTTTATTCACTCATCTTGGGGACATGATTGTAGATGTTCAAAGGCCAACTGCTCACACAAAGTGACCCCACAACTGCCACAGGCGAAAGTGGGGTGAGGCTTCAAGGTGGCATTGACGCAACGGAGACATACAAATCCATCCTCTCTGGTAGGCTGGTGATGTTTACCTCCTAACAAGGAAATAGCATATAATTATATACACATTCTCTCTCACCCTCATGAAGATAGGGAAACCATCTCAATATTTCTCATTTGAAATAAATACGAATAATAAATAAATAAATAATTAAAATAAGGGCTTACCTCCACCACAGGTTCTCCTGTGAAGTCCACTAGATTGAACACAGAGTTTCCCTGCAGAAATGGCAGCAATAAGTTGCATGCACGAATTGTGGTGATGAGCTCCATCCACAGACCCCGCAAATATCTCCTGGGTGTGACATCACCTCTTCACCTAGGAAAATATATATATATATATATATATATATATATATATATATATATATATATATATATATATATATATATATATATATATATATATATATATATCCTTAAATATGACCGAAAAAGTAAGATTAATAATTCTAACACGAATTTTCTCGATTTTCCTTATGTTTGTTTTTACTGGTGACGGTAAATGAAAATCAATTCTTCAAAATTAATTTTTATTTCTAGTCTGACGCGACACTTGAGCGCGTTTCGTAAAACTTATTACATTTTCAAAGACTTTAGTTTATCCACACAACTTATGCCTAAAACAGCATTGGCTCTTATACCTGCATTTGGGTGAGGTGATGTAATACAATAGTGGGGTGAAAATGGGTATAGATTTGCAGAAGTTGGGTACAAATAGAACTGCAGAAGGCCTATTGGCCCATATTTCTTGATGTTTCTATATTGGAGCGGAGTCTTGAAGTGGGTAGAATATAGTTGTGCATTAATTGGCTGTTGATTGCTGGTGTTGACTTCTTGATGTGTAGTGCCTCGCAGATGTCAAGCCGCCTGCTGTCGCTGTATCTATCAATGTTTTCTGTGTTGTTTGTTAAGATTTCTCTGGTGATGGTTTGGTTGTGGGAAGAGAATATATGTTCCTTAATGGAGCCATGTTGCTTATGCAACAGGGCTCCATTATTATTATGCATAAGCAAACAGGGCATAAGCCCTGTTTGCTTATGCAACAGGGCTCCATTAAGGAACATATATTCTCTTCCCACAACCAAACCATCACCAGTGAAATCTTAGCAAACAACACAGAAATCATTGATAGATACAGCGACAGCAGGCGGCTTGACATCTGCGAGGCACTACACATCAAGAAGTCAACACCAGCAATCAACAGCCAATTAACGCACAACTATATTCTACCCACTTCAAGACTCCGCTCCAATATAGAAACATCAAGAAATATGGGCCAATAGGCCTTCTACAGTTCTATTTGTACCCAACTTCTGCAAATCTATACCTATTTTCACCCCACTATTGTATTACATCACCTCACCCAAATGCAGGTATAAGAGCCAATGCTGTTTCAGGCATAAGTTGTGTGGATAAACTAAAGTCTTTGAAAATGTAATAAGTTTTACGAAACGCGCTCAAGTGTCGCGTCAGACTAGAAATAAAAATGAATTTTGGAGAATTGATTTTTCATTTACCGTCACCAGTAAAAAGAAACATAAGGAAAATCGAGAAAATTCGTGTTAGAATTATTAATCTTACTTTTTCGGTCATATTTAATAATATATGTCTACAGGAAAGGCTGCTACCAAAATATACTAATATATATATATATATATACATATATATATATATATATATATATATATATATATATATATATATATATATATATATATATATATATATATATATTATATAAAATCACAGGGTAAGTAAATCCTGCCGTAAATCACAGGGTAAGATTGCAAGACATGAAGAAGTCAACGACATCATCAAGAGGAGCCTCGCCACAGCCCGCTGCCCGGCACAAAGAGAACCACACTTATCCAGACCTAACGACCCTCAGAAGCGCCCAGATGGGGTCACCTTGCTTCCTTGGAAGGATGGTAAGCAAGTGGTGTAAGACTACACGTGCGCTCCCACACTGGCCAGTACCTACCTCCACTACAGCACACGTGAAAGCGGTGGTGCTGCCTCTTTCAGGGAATCTCAGAAAATTATTAAATACAGGGATCTGGCACACTGCTACAGCTTTGTTCCGATCGGCTCGGAGACCCTTGGTTCGTGGGGAAAATGTGCATTGAAGTTCCTAAAGGAATTGGGAGACAAATTGATTAGCTCTACAAAAGACCAGAGAGCAAAAAGTTTCTTGTTCCAGCGCCTCAGTGTTGCGATCCAGAGGGGAAATGCCTGTTGCGTCTTGGGCACTAGTCCAACTTCAGAGGACTCGAAGAATTCGAAGAAGTGTTTGACTTGTAACAATGTTCGAACCTGTCTGTGACATTCATCTATATTATATATATATATATATATATATATATATATATATATATATATATATATATATATATATATATATATATATATATATATATATATATATATATTTATTTATTTTATTGCAATGCTACAGTTTACAGAAAACACACTTATATAACAATATACCAATCAGTGTTCGAAGACCTCGTCCAGCTCTTTAGGGGTCGGGTGCATACCCAAGATACAGCACGCATTTCCCCTCTGAACAGCGACACTCAGGCGCTGGAAAATGAAACTGGCCACTCTTGGGTCTCTAGTCTTCCCAATGAGTTCTTCGACCACCTCCTTCAGGAACTTAAGTGCACATTTACCCCAGGCGCCCAGATCCTCAGAGCCTATCGGCACGAACCTGTAACAACGTTCTAGGTCCCTGTACTTGTTTGATTTCTGGGTCTCCCTGAAAGTGGCAGCCCCGCCTCCCTCAGTTGTGCTGTAAGGTAGATAGGTATCGGCCAATGTAGATGCACACGTGTAGTCCCACATGACCTGCTTATCTTCCCTCCATGGCTGCAGGGTGACTCCATCTGGGCATTTTTGGCTGTTGTCAGGTCTGCATAATTGGGGTTCCCTTTGTGCTGGACACCCAGCTGTAGCCAAACTTGATGATGTCATTGACTGCTTCGTGTCTGGTAATCCTTCCCTGTGTCTTACGACAGATGAGACCATGGCTGCCGTATTGGTCTGCCTGTGCATGGCCGCAAAGACACCGGTGCTCGGTGGAGATAGGGGCGGCAAGGCGCAGGGCAACACCAATACTTAGGGTCCGATGGTCCAGGCAGGTGCCCAAGGCGGAATTAGGGACTGCCAACAGGAAGTCCCCGGCATGGCGCGCTTCCACAGCTAGAAGACGCGCTTTGTCCCTCCTGGAAGCTTCCTCCACCAATGATGTGGCGATGTTTTCCACTATGGGGCCATCCCGTTTGGACTGTTTGCAGTCATTTGGAAAAATTGGTCGAGGGTGAGAGTTGACAAGAGTGTCCCACTGACCAGCTCCTTCCGCGAATTTGGGATCATGAATCCCAATGGAGTCTCTTGGGTATTCCGGTAGTATGTCCTTAACTAATTCACCTGTAGCACTGGTCGAGGATAAGAATGCCGACAATGCTAACTGTGTCGCCTTGCGAATACCTATTCTCCGAGTCTAACTGGGAGTGTTGCTTGGTCCCATTGGTCATCTTGCAGGGAGAGGTTTAACACTTTCACGGTTATTGACCTTAGGAGCGAGTCATATTCTGTTAATTTTGGGCTGTCGAAGGAGGGAGCACACCTTAGGAAATAGATCAGTCTGGGCAAAGCCAGGCACCTTGTGAGAAGGTACAGAGCATCGTGGGCATCCAAGGCCCCTATTCTTCCCTCCATCCTCCTCAGGTCGTTCAACTTTTCTTCGAGGACTACCTCAATGGCGCTCGAGCCCAGAGGTGCCCCTAGCAGAACACTGTCAGTGGGAGCGATCACTTGGGCTCCTGGCAATATGATTCGCACTGCATCTATGGTTGGTTGGCCAGATGAGATGATTTCACACTTTAATGGGTTTAGGGTGAGTCCCACCTCCTCTCCCTTAGATTTCACCAGCTGTAGATCTTCTAGCAGGGACTCCTGTGTCCCTGCCAGGGTGCCATCGTCCAGGAACCAGATGTTGAGTTCGCTGGTCAACCTGCTTGTAACCTCTTTAACAGCCATGCAAAAAGAAAAGGGGCAAGAGGGTCTCCCTGCTGGACACCTTCTGCAGAAACAACTTCATGTTCCCCAAATAACAGCATCGATTCCCTACTGTACCCTGCTGAGACGAAGGGGAGTAGAGAAAGAAAGCTTGTTCGAACTGCTTCCAGTACCACATCCCTTTTTACCTGGTTGAAGGCATTTTTAAAGTCTAATTTAATTAATGCCTTATTTTCTGGGAGGTGCTTGATATAGGCTCGTGCTGCATGAGCTGCTGCTTCACAGCCATGGGGGACACCAAAACCTAGTTGATGGGGTCGAAGCATCGTTGCAGCGTCTATGCTAATTTTTCTGACAGCTGCCCTAGCAACAAGGCTTTGAGTCTGTCCGGAGTGTCTATGGGCTCATAAGGTGACCTCTACCCCACACCCCCTACATCCCTCTCCGCCCAGGTGAGCCACAGGTGTATTTAAAGGTCCCCCACCGCCGCTCCTGGTCACTATAGTACAGTTGTCGACACGCTCCTCACAGCCACCCTCTCGCCATGAGTCTGGCGAGTATCAAGACCGTCGGCGACGACATCACCGACTCCCACGCCATTGGGGTTGGCGATGTCATTGTATATGACCTGCCGGCCACCGTTGTGCGTCCCAATGGCCTAGCCTCTGTGATCTGGAAAACCTATTCATATGCCCGTGTGGAACGTGTTGGACTGGGTAAAGTCAATAGGGCAATAATTCGTTGTCGGGCTACCCCAGGGGACATTGATGTGAAGATAGCCCTACTCCCCTCTGACGGGCAAGATCTCATAGAGGAGCCAGTCCTCTTCTTCAGGCCGACTTTTGTGGCCTTGATTTCTGCATTCGGGGCAGGGCGCCCCCCCCTCCCCCCCCCCCGTGTCCAACCCAATAGCCCAGGAACAAGTGCAGACTTCCGCCAACACTCACTACGTCACTAACGTCACTCTGGATACAGTCAAAAATTGCCTGTTTTGGCTAAAAACTGCCCTAACAAAGGTGGACAATCTAATGGTGAGAACCCCAACCATGTCTCGGCTAGTGGTGCCCCATGGCTTAGGAGCTTCCCGTGATGGTATGGACAACTGGTGCAAGGACATCGGACCGATGTTGCTCTCTCTACATCAGAACTGACCAAACTCAACAAAGAGTTGGTCATCCTCAAACGTCCTGCTGCTGTTACCCCATCAATGGTGCCCCTCCCGTTCGACAACCCCAGTGGTGATAGTTTTACTATCACCCTCGACACCGTGGTGGAGGAAGGTGGTACCACCCCAAGAACCTCTTCTCGTTCTACACCTCCAGCACCACCAGCTACACCCAGGAAGAGAGACAGCTACAGGAATACACATCCAGCACCACCACCACCCCTCCACCACTATCCCCCCCCCCAGCATCAACCTCACCAAATGACGGATTGAAGCCATCCTCGACTTCGTAACGAAGGCGAATCTCCGTATTGACTCCATCCTCGATGGTGAGTCACAGGAAATATTCCTGTTATCCTCCCCAGCGAAAAAACAACGAAAGCTGTAACCACCCCACCAGGAAAGAAGAAGTTGTGGTAGCGGCGCCAGCAACAGCAGCAGCAGCAGCATCAGTGGCAGCGACACCATCACTAGCAGCTGCAGCTCTTGCGGTAGCCCAAGCGGTGGCAGTGCAGCGGTGGCAGCGACAGCGGAGGTAGCAGCAGCAGCAGCAGCATCAGTGGCAGCGACACCATCACTAGCAGCTGCAGCTCCTGCGGTAGCCCCAAGCGGTGGCAGTGGCAGCGGTGGCAGCGACAGCGGAGGTAGCAGCAGCAGCAGCAGCATCAGTGGCAGCGACACCATCACTAGCAGCTGCAGCTCCGCGGTAGCCCCAAGCGGTGGCAGCGGCAGCGGTGGCAGCGGCAGCGGTCGCAGCAGCAGCAGCCTGCAGCAAGCAGCACCAGTAGTAGTAGCAGTAGCAGTGGTTGTGGTTAATCACTTCATATAAAGGTTATTTGATGAGGGGATCTTCTCCTTTGTAGTTCTTTAAGTAGTTTAATAAAATAAAATATAAGTAATGTTGTTTACTTTCCCATTCTTACAAAAATCCCACCCCGTATATCACCCAATCAGTACATAACAGCACAATGTCCGAGGACCATTACATATATCTTACCAGCCTTGATCAAGGGGATGTATACAACAACTCGAGTTCAGCATTTACAAACACCATCCCCACGCTACATTTAAACCCTTCCATAAAACATGAAGTGGCTTTAATCAACATACTTCTACCCAGACGAATTAATGCCATCATCAAGGATGAGGAGGAGTCTGGCATAGATATCTATGCCACTTTTAAACGTGGAGCTCTTTCTAAGAGCCCAGAACACTTAATATACTCCTTCCTCCCCAAAACGAACATATTATCAAGAAACATCAAACTCATTACAGCCGAGCTTAGCCGGCAAATAACCACAGACATGAAACTAAGTTTCAGGGGTGATTTCAAAATATACTTCACAGATAAAGAACCAATCCTCACCTATGACCACTTTTTAGAGCGGGTATTACTAGCTTCAACTCTTAACAGTGAAGGTACTGGTTCGTTATATTCTCTCAGCTTTCAATTTAAACACAGAATAGCTTATGTACTTGGCTTTGACAGCAGTCGCAAATACACCATTTATCGAGCAAAAACAGATGACATTACAACAGACTCCAAGATTGTGGGGTTATTTCCTCCAGACAATGATGGAGGTTGTGACTTTTTACTCATTTATAGTGACGTCATCGAGCTGGAACGATATGGGGGGCAGATTGTAAATATCTTAGATGCAATCAATTGTCATGACTCATATTCTAGAGGGGCTCACCATCTAGTGTATAAGACATTAAATACTAACCCGTTGGAGAAAGTCAGTATTAAAATAACAGATCAGTTTGGACGAATGGTTAGTTTTGAAGATGGGAGATCGGTTACAGCAGTCTTACATATTCGCCCTAAAGTATAGCAATATATAATATATATATATATAGAAGTGTATACCCACGACTTCGGTTATTATAGGAAGAGGCCTCAGAATGTGTATACCATTCCACCCGCCTCCTCAAAAGGAATTCGAGGAGATATTCGCTCCTCCCCCTAGGAGACACGGGTTGAGAGAGGGGGCGATGAATGACATACGCACATTCCAAGCACATTATCTCAGATCTGGTGGTGGTTTCTTTGGGACCTTGGCTGGTACTGCTCGTCGAGCCATACCATTTTTCATGAAAGCTGTAACACCGAGTGCTATCGATTTTGGGAAAAATGTTCTTGGTGATTTAACCAGTGGTAAATGGGATGTGAAGAGTGCTCTGAGAACTCACGGTATTGATGCTCTTAAGAGTGTGGGGAAGAAATTAGTAACAGGGGGAAAATTAAAAGACCCTCTAGGCGAATAAAAAAAAATAAAAAATGTAAACGAGGTCTCGGGTATAAAAATGACGTATTTTCCCTAACGTGAGCAGTCATACTTCATCTTTTGGAGGGGATCATGGCAGCGGTTAGCAGGGCTGGGGTGAAAATACCACTAGAATATTATAGCTCCAGTATTATTGACCAATTTCCTAGAAGTAACAGAATACGTAATGTGGAGAGTTCAGTTGCCTCTACGCAGCAAATAAACATTCTACCTGTCATCCTCCCCATTAATCAACGCTTGCGGGATAATTACTTAGAATTCCGCACTCCTGGAACACAGGGCGCCTTCTTAGATCTAGCTAATATTGTTATAGATTTTAAGGTATCTTTAACGAAAGATGACGATACCACAGAATTGGAAGAGGATGACCATGTGGAATTTGTGAATGGGTTGTTAAATACCATGTTTAAAGGTGTTCAGGTTTTTTTTAGGAGAGCAGGTAGTTAAAACAAATTCTAATTTTAATTATTGGCCATTTATTAAAATAACTACCTCCATGCCTCCATCAAAAATGTCTTCCTTGGGGAGAATTGGAGCCTTTCGTAGGGACTGGAGAGATGACGATGGCATAATCACTAATGAATTCACTAATACCTATTTTACTGGAGCAACCACCAAGGATAAAAAATTTATCACTGATTTCAAAAGTAAAGGTTTGTCAATGTGTTTCCCTCTAGTATTGGATATAACAACCCCAGACCAATACGTATTGGATAATATAGATGTGGGTCTAAGATTGGAGCTCTCTCCTCATTCTTGGCTGCTTAATACAAGCGTGGACGATGGCTCTAAGTATCGCTTGCATATAGATTATGCTAAGTTATGGGTAACGCGGGTGTTCCCCTACCCAAGTGCTTACCTGGCCTTAAACAGCTCACTGTTAGCATCCCCTGACCCCATAAGCTATACTTTCAATAGAACCATTTCTAAAACATATGTCCTAGCAGGGAATCAAACTAGTCTCTTAATTGATCAGCCTTGGGCACAAGTAATTCCACACAAGGTATATATGATAAATGTCCCAATGAATTATTATGCCGGTTTTCACCAAGGTAATAGATTATATTTTGAATATGCAAAGCTGAAAGGTATTGCCGTGTATTTGAACAATAATGCAATTTACCGAATTTTCAGTGATTTCGACAACCATTATTCCCGCCTTTATTACGAAACTTTGAAGACATTAGGCTTAGAGCGTGATTCACTACTGGGCTATGACACTTTTAATAAGGGGAGATCAATATTCGCCTTTGACTTAACCTCCATTCAAATGAAGGATTCCCTCCCTGTGGAGAAATCTGGCAACTTGCGTATGGAGCTTGAATTTGGTGGTGGTGTTACATATAACAGACTGGTTTTACTGTTTGGGGAAACGACAGGAGTACTATCCATCGAAGGCCAGAAGAACTGTTCTATGCGACGTGCGAGCTTAAAAACATAATGAATTGTTATGTTATAAATATTAATTTAAAAAATAATGTAGGGGATCGAGTGCTCTACCTAGGTTGTTATAATGCTGACGAGATAGAACAGTTAAATATCTCATCAAGAAAACCTATTGTCTTCATAACTAATGTTTTACCATCACACAATACCTACCCAATGCCACTATGGGGCATTGGGTAGGTATTTATGCTAATAAAGTTAAACATCTGATTTTTTTTTTTTTGATAGTTATGCAATGTCACCGGGTACTTACGGTCATTATTTCAAAGGATTTATTAAAACTAACAAAATAACAAAGGTGTTTGGAATGTGCTACAGACTCCAGAGTGATTTTACTCTTGCTTGTGGGTTATATTGTGTCATGTTTGTTCACAGAATAAGTCATCTGGGCTTGCCTTCAACAGAACATTTCTTACATAATGTATTTTCCAGCGTTACTTTAAAATTAAATGATAAACGAGCCCTCGCTTATGCGAGACGATATTTTTCCTATGAAACTTCATTGTGTTTTTTTTTTTTGAGATATATACAAGAGTTGTTACATTCTTGTACAGCCACTAGTTCGCATAGCGTTTCGGGCAGGTCCCTGGAATACGATCCCCTGCCGCGAAGAATCGTTTTTTCATCCAAGTACACATTTTACTGTTGCGTTAAACAGAGGCTACAGTTAAGGAATTGCGCCCAGTAAATCCTCCCCGGCCAGGATACGAACCCATGACATAGCGCTTGCGGAACGCCAGGCGAGTGTCTTACCACTACACCACAGAGACTGCATGTTATGTTATGTTATGACATTTTGTAGAGGTGTAGGGGTTGGTTCTTATAGGTGGTGTAGGGAATATTTTTGTTAGCTAGGCAACCTACCTACATAACAAAGGGGGGGAGGGAGGGGGGATTAACTCCCTATAAAAATCCCTCTCACCCAACAAAAACCCCAGGTGTGTACCTCTGTAATGGATAATCCCATCTTTGAATATGTTCCAGCAGAGGTCGATGAAGTTTCTCCTCCGGTTTTGGTGACCACCCGTGCACAAGCTGCATGACCACAACCAGCTGACTCTACTGCTACCGCTGTCCCTTAAGACCCTCAGAAGCTACTACCGAATCTTACTAGGGTGAAGTTCCGTAAGTTACAGAGGGAAGATCTTTCATTAACACCATTTCTTCCAGGCTGAGACTCAACCTGACAGTATCCCTGGGTTCTTCCTAGAGAATGAGTTGCTCTACCACAGATACAGACCCAGTAAGCTGAAGGAGGATGACGATTGGGCCAATGTCGAACAACTAGTGGTTCCCACCGGCCTACGGCCCGATATTCTACACCTGGCCCACAGAGCACTTTCTCACTTTGGTTTTAAAAAAAACCTACCACGGAATCAGACAAGACTACTACTGGCCAGGTATGGTTAAAGACGTCAAACAGTACGTGCAACAGTGTCATACATGTCAGATGGCAGGTAAACCTAACATCTCTATCCCCAAGGCGCCTTTAACTCCCATCAAGGTGCCTGCGGAACCTTTCCACAGACTCATCATAGACTGTGTTGGTCCTTTACCCCGGACCAGTTCTGGCAACGCCTATATACTAACCATCCTGAGTCCTACCACCAGATTACCCATAGCAGTTCCAGTAAAGAACATTACAGCTGCTACTGTGGTGAAACACCTATTGAAGATCTTCACCCAGTATGGATTTCCAAGAGAGGTTCAAAGTGACTGTGGCACCAACTTCACCAGTGATCTCTTCAAGAAGACACTGGAAGAATTCAACATCACACAGGTATTGTCCAGCCCCTATAATCCTGCTTCACAGGGTTCTCTTGAACGTAGTTATCAGACTATTAAAGCACTCCTAAAGAAATTTTGCAATGAAACCTTGAAGGATTGGGATAAACAACTTGACCTTATTATGTGCATTTTCAGAAGTCTCCCCAATGAGTCTCTAGGAGTATCTCCTTATGAGATGCTCTACGGACGTAAGTGCCGGACTCCTCTCAAAGCTTTTAAAGACTCTCTATGTAATGCCACCTTCAGTGAGCCTCAGAATGTGCCCCATTTTCTTCAAAACTTAAAACACATTCTAGAGAGAGTACATAAATTTGCTAATGACAATCTATTGAAAGCTCAAGAGACGATGAAGACTCATTACGATCAAAGCAGCAAAATAAGGAAATTTAAACCAGGAGACTTCGTGTTGGCATATTTTCTTATCCCAGGTTCTCCGTTGCAAAACAAGTTTTCAGGACCATACCGCATCAAGGAGCGCAGAAACAACCACAACTACGTTCTTGAGACTCCAGATAGGCGGCGGAGGACCCAGTTGTGCCACGTCAACCTCCTGAAGCAGTATCAAGGTACTCCCCCCACTGTGTTGGTATCATTCTCCAAGTTTAAAGGTTCATACCTCCACAGTGAGACCTTCCCTGCTTCTCCTCCCGAAAGCACTAACAGTGAGTCAGTGCTTCCCAACTCGGAAATCCTAACTGATCTTCATACCTATTTGCAGGACAGTAATAGTGCACCTCTCATCAAAATCTTCAAGGAACATCAGAAGTTGTTCAGCGATGATCCACAAGAGTGTACTGGGGTTCAGCACGACATCCAACTGCTCCCTGACACCCGGCCGATTCGTCAACCTTTCTACCGAATCAGCCCTAGCAAAAAGAAAGTTATGCGTGCTGAGGTACAATACCTCCTGGATCATGGCCTGGCCACCCCTTGTGAGTCTCTTTGGGCCTCACCCTGCATCTTGGTGCCAAAACCGCAAGGTAAAGTGAGGTTGTGTACTGATTATCGGAAATTAAATCTTGTGACTGTCAAGGATGCGTACCCATTACCTAGAATAGATGACATCCTTGACGCCATTGGTAATGCTCGGTATTTGTCCACGCTAGACTTACTCAAAGGATACTACCAAGTATGTTTGACAGAGCGAGCTAAGGAGATATCTGCCTTCACCACTCTCTTTGGCCTTTACAGATATGAACGCCTTCCATTTGGACTATGTAATGCCCCGGCCACCTTCCAGCGAGCTGTCAACCGCGTCATCCATGGCTTGGATAACACTTACGCCTACTTGGATGATATCGTTGTAGCACCCAACACCTGGAACGAACATCTGCTCCAGCTGCAACGATTGTTCGCCAAGCTCCTGACAGCCGGCCTCACCATCAACCTGGGCAAGTCCACCTTTGCTAAAGGTAAAGTGCGTTATCTTGGTCATGTGATAGGGAGTGGCAGCCTAGCTCCGTTAAACGTACACACTCAAGCCATCCAGCATTACCCACAGCCTACCACCAGGAAGCAGCTCCTGCGCTTCCTTGGTCTTTCCTCCTACTATCGTAGGTTTGTGAAGAATTTTAGTACGGTAGCGACACCATTGATCACTTTAACCAGCCCCAAGCAACGGTATCATTGGACCATTCAGCAAACCATTGCTTTTGAACAACTTAAATCACTGCTCTGTTCTAATCCTATTCTCGCATCGCAAGATATCACAAAGCCTTTCATCCTCCATGTTGACGCCAGTGGTACCGGCATCGGGGGTGTCCTGATGCAACAACGAAGCGAGGAGGTTCTACCTGTTAGCTACTACAGCTACAAGTTAAAACCACACCAGAAGAATTACAGCACTATCGAAAAGGAGCTACTCTCCATCGCCCTGAATTTACAGCACTTTGCATCGTACCTACAAGGTGCTTGGTCTACCACCATCTACTCGGACCACAATCCCCTACGCTTCTTGCAGCAAGCCCAATTCAACAATCAACGACTTCTACAATGGGCTTTATATCTGCAGAATTTCAACCTGGAGATCTTCTACGTCAAGGGTTCTGACAACATCATAGCAGACGCCCTCTCCAGAGTCTATGAGGTAGAGGCAGCTCCACCTACCACACTACCATCAGAAGAAGTAACTTGACCCAGTAAGAGCAGGCTTCGGGGCAGAGTTGTGACGATAATCTCTTTCAAGAGAGATTGAGCCTGCTCTTCCCTACATAAAGTTACTTACACATCTACAAGAATAAGATGCTACATTCAAGATACGTCTACCAGTAGCACAAAACGTTTTGACCAGGAGGCAAAACGTACCCCCTACTCTTCACTCCCTTCATTCCGGTTCGCCACCCGTCGTCAACCAGCAAACAACCATTCCCAGCCAGCCTGCTTCTGATTGGTGACCAGCCACCTGCACACCTGCACCTCAGCGCCATCTACCTGAGTCGATGTCTGGGCTTGACCTAGACATTGAATTCAGAATATCCTTGTGCTCTCAAGCTGTGGACAACCAACTGATACACCTCTTGTTTATCGGTTGAGGTTCTAAGCTAGCGCCCATATTCTCAGCACCATTATTACATTTTACCTTTGTCATTTTTGTCTTTATATTATTCTTAGAGTAACGCCATTCCTGATCTTAGATTTTATGTTATATTTTTTTACTTGTTTGTTTGCACTGTATTTAAGCCAAGGGATTCCTTTTGTTCATACTTTGTTTTCAGTATTAATTTTTCCCATCACAATATATATATATATATATATATATATATATATATATATATATATATATATATATATATATATATATATATATATATATATATATAGATATATAGATAGGAGGAGTTCGAGGAAATCTACAGCCTCTAGGAAGCGAACTATTTTTGTGTCCTCTTACTGCTCATTTTTTGTATACAATCAGATATGTAACTGTATAACCTTGCTTAATAAAGTGTACACCATAAAAAGGGGGGTGGTAGGAGAGGCGAACACCCTCATGTATTCAGAGTTAAATGGCAAGTTTTTCCCTGAATGCTCTGTGTTCCCTTCTCTGAGGCTGTGGGTCCCTATAATTGCACCAGAGGTGGTACCCCCCTATATATATATATATATATATATATATATATATATATATATATATATATATATATGTATATTGTGATGGGAAAATGAAGGTGTGTGGATGTTCGGCAGTCTTCCTAATGGCTGGTGTCAATGCCTGTCACATTTGCAAAAAAAAAGAGACTGCTCGGCTGTTGTCTGTGGTAAAAGTAAGGGAAGACACGCAAAACACAAAGTATGAACAATGAGACTTTAATTAATTTAGAAAACAAAGCAAAAATAAAGACAATCCCTTGGCTATGTACAGTGCAAACAAACAAGTCAAAAAATATAACATAAAAATGACTAAGTGAATAATTACTCTGACAAAAATATAAAGGCAAAAATGACAATTAGGTGCTGAGAATATGAGTGCTAGCTAAGAACCTCCACCGATAAACAGGATGTATATCAGGTAGTTGTTCACAGCTGGGAGCATGAGGATATTCTGAAGATGATGGCTGGAGCAGGCCCAGACATCGATTCAGGTAGATGGCGTTGAGGTGCAGTGTGCAGGTGTGCAGTCGGCGAGTCACCAATCAGGAGCAGGCAGGCTGAGAATGGGTGGTTTGCTGGTTGAAGCGGTGGCGAGCCGGCGTGAAGGGGGGTTCAGGGTACGTTTGCCTCCTGGTCAAGAGAAGTTATTCAACTTAAGAACACTAAGTTGTGCTACTGGTCTTGCGTGTTTAGGCAAGTTGGGCATTAAACATAGACACAGTGTCTTCCCATGTTAACAGGGACTTGATGAAAAAAACGTAAATTTGACCCTCACTTGCTCTAGTGCTCTTGAGAGGTGGTGGTTGAGGTGTTGAAATACCCCAAAATTACCATCTCTTTTAGGGTCTGAGAGTGGTGCAGTGGGTTAAGGCGTTACCTGTTATGCCAGTTGCTGGAAGGCTTCTGTGCTGGCTAGGGTTCGAGTCTTCAGGTGGGAAAGTGGTTCTTAAGTTGAATAACTCC
>WNGS01000004.1:32920-44104 GCA_020271785.1 Procambarus virginalis
CCCACAGTACCAGACAGTGTATCCCAGGGCACGGTACCAGACAGTGTTCCACAGGCCACGGTACTAGACAGTGTACCCCAGGCCACGGTACCAGACAGTGTACCCCAGGCCACGGTACCAGTGTACCTCAGGGCACGGTACCAGTTTACCCCAGGGCACGGTACCAGTGTACCTCAGGGCACGGTACCAGTGTACCTCAGGGCACGGTACCACAGTGTACCTTAGGGCACGGTACCAGTGTTCCCCAGGGCACGGTACGAGTGTACCCCAGGCCACAGTACCAGACAGTGTACCCCAGGGCACGGTACCAGACAGTGTACCTCAAGGCACGGTACCAGTGTACCCCAGGCCACAGTACCAGACAGTGTACCTCAGGGCACGTTACCAGACAGTGTACCCCAGGGCGCGGTACCAGTGTACCCCAGGGCACGGTACCAGACAGTGTACCCCAGGCCACAGTACCAGACAGTGTACCCAGGGCACGGTACCAGTGTACCCCAGGGCACGGTACCAGTGTACCTCAGGGCACGGTACCAGACAGTGTACCCAGGGCACGGTACCAGTGTACCCCAGGGCACGGTACCAGTGTACCTCAGGGCACGGTACCAGACAGTGTACCCCAGGGGACGGTACCAGTGTACCCCAGGACACGGTACCAGTGTACCTCAGGGCACAGTACCAGTGTACCCCAGGGCACAGTACCAGTGTACCCCAGGGCACGGTACTGTGCCAGTGTACCTCAGGGCACGGTACCAGTGTACCTCAGGGCACGGTACCAGTGTACCCCGGAGCACGGTACCAGTGTACCCCAGGCCACGGTACTGTGCCAGTGTACCCCGGGCCACGGTACTGTGCCAGTGTACCCCAGGCCACGGTACCAGTGTACCCCAGGGCACGGTACCAGTGTACCCCAGGCCACGGTACCAGTGTACCCCAGGGCACGGTACCAGTGTACCCCAGGGCACGGTACCAGTGTACCTCAGGGCACGGTACCAGACAGTGTACCCCAGGAACGGTACCAGACAGTGTACCCCAGGGCACGGTACCAGTGTACCTCAGGGCACGGTACCAGTGTACCCCAATGCACAGTACCAGACAGTGTACCCCAGGCCACGGTACCAGTGTACCTCAGGGCACGGTACCAGTGTACCTCAGGGCACGGTACCAGACAGTGTACCCCAGGACACGGTACCAGACAGTGTACCCCAGGGCACGGTACCAGACAGTGTACCCCAGGGCACGGTACCAGTGTACCCCAGGGCACGGTACCAGTGTACCTCAGGCACGGTACCAGTGTACCCCATGGCACTGTACCAGACAGTGTACCCCAGGCCACAGTACAGTGACAGTGTACCCCAGGCCACAGTACCAGACAGTGTAACTCAGGGCACGGTACCAGACAGTGTACCTCAGGGCACGGTACCAGTGTACCCCAGGGCACGGTACCAGTGTACCCCAGGCCACAGTACCAGACAGTGAACCCCAGGGCACGGTACCAGACAGTGTACCCCAGGGCACGGTACCAGACAGTGTACGCCAGGGCACGGTACCAGTGTACCCCAGGGCACGGTACCAGTGTACCTCAGGGCACGGTATCAGTGAACCCCAGGCCACAGTACCAGACAGTGTACCCCAGGGCACGGTACCAGTGTACCCCAGGGCACGGTACCAGTGTATCTCAGGGCACGGTACCAGTGTACCTCAGGGCACGGTACCAGTGTACTTTAGGGCACGGTACCAGTGTACCTCAGGGCACGGTACCAGTGTACCCCAGGGCACAGTACCAGTGTACCTCAGGCCACGGTACCAGACAGTGTACCCCAGGCCACAGTAGCAGTGTACCTCAGGACACGGTACCAGACAGTGTACCTCAGGACACGGTGCCAGACAGTGTACCCCAGGCCACGGTACCAGACAGTGTACCCCAGGCCACAGTACCAGACAGTGTACCCCAGGGCACGGTACCAGACAGTGTACCCCAGGCCACAGTACCAGACAGTGTACCCCAGGGCACGGTACCAGTGTACCCCAGGCCACAGTACCAGACAGTGTACCCCAGGGCACGGTACCAGACAGTGTACCCCAGGGCACGGTACCAGTGTACCCCAGGCCACAGTACCAGACAGTGTACCCCAGGGCACGGTACCAGTGTACCCCAGGCCACAGTACCAGACAGTGTACCCCAGGGCACGGTACCAGACAGTGTACCCCAGGCCACAGTACCAGACAGTGTACCCCAGGGCACGGTACCAGTGTACCCCAGGCCACAGTACCAGACAGTGTACCCCAGGGCACGGTACTAGTGTACCTCAGGACACGGTGCCAGACAGTGTACCCCAGGGCACGGTGCCAGACAGTGTACCCCAGGGCACGGTACCAGTGTACCCCAGGGCACGGTACCAGTGTACCCCAGGCCACGGTACCAGTGTACCCCAGGCCACGGTACCAGTGTACCCCAGGCCAAGGTACCAGTGTACCCCAGGCCACGGTACCAGTGTACCCCAGGGCACGGTACCAGACAGTGTACCCCAGGCCACGGTACCAGACAGTGTACCCCAGGCCACGGTACCAGACAGTGTCCCCCAGGGCACGGTACCAGTGTACCCAGGGCACGGTACCTGTGTACCGAGGGCACGGTACCAGTGCACCCCAGGGCACGGTACCAGTGTACCCCAGGCCACGGTACCAGACAGTGTATCCCAGGCCACGGTACCAGACAGTGTACCCCAGGCCACGGTACCAGTGTACCCCAGGCCACGGTACCAGACAGTGTACCCCAGGCCACGGTACCAGTGTACCCCAGGCCACGGTACCAGTGTACCCCAGGCCACGGTACCAGTGTACCCCAGGCCACGGTACCAGACAGTGTACCCCAGGCCACGGTACCAGACAGTGTACCCCAGGCCACGGTACCAGTGTACCCCAGGCAACGGTACCAGTGTACCCCAGGCCACGGTACCACACAGTGTACCCCAGGCCACGGTACCAGTGTACCTCAGGCCACGGTACCAGTGTACCCCAGGCCACGTTACCAGTGTACCTCAGGACACGGTACCAGTGTACCCCAGGCCACGGTACCAGTGAACCCCAGGCCACGGTACCAGTGTACCCCAGGCCACGGTACCAGACAGTGTACCCCAGGCCACGGTACCAGACAGTGTACCCCAGGCCACGGTACCACACAGTGTACCCCAGGCCACGGTACCAGACAGTGTACCCCAGGCCACGGTACCAGACAGTGTACGCCAGGCCACGTTACCAGTGTACCTAAGGACTCGGTACCCGTGTACCCCAAGCCACGGTACCAGTGTACCCCAGGCCCAGGTACCAGTGTACCTCAGGACACGGTACCAATGTACCCCAGGGCACGGTACCAGTGTACCCCAGGCCACGGTACCAGTGTACCTCAGGACACGGTACCAGTGTACCCCAGGCCACGGTACCAGTGTACCCAGGCCACGGTACCAGTGTACCCCAGGCCACGGTACCAGTGTACCCAGGCCTCGGTACCAGACAGTGTACCCAGGCCACGGTACCAGTGTACCCCAGGCCACGGTACCAGTGTACCCCAGGCCACGGTACCAGTGTACCCCAGGCCACGGTACCAGTGTACCCTAGGCCACGGTACCAGTGTACCCCAGGCCTCGGTACCAGTGTACCTCAGGACACGGTACCAATGTACCCCAGGCCACGGTACCAGTGTAGCCCAGGCGACGGTACCAGTGTACCTCAGGACACGGTACCAGTGTACCCCAGGCCACGGTACCAGTGTACCCCAGGCCACGGTACCGGTGTACCCCAGGCCACGGTACCAGTGTACCCCAGGCGACGGTACCAGTGTACCCCAGGCCACGGTACCAGTGTACCCCAGGCCACGGTACCAGACAGTGTACCCCAGGACACGGTACCAGACAGTGTACCCCAGGGCACGGTACCAGACAGTGTACCCAGGGCACGGTACCAGTGTACCCCAGGGCACGGTAACAGTGTATCTCAGGGCACGGTACCAGTGTACCCCAGCGCACTGTACCAGACAGTGTACCCCAGGCCACAGTACAGTGACAGTGTACCCCAGGCCACAGTACCAGACAGTGTACCTCAGGGCACGGTACCAGTGTACCTCAGGGCACGGTACCAGTGTACCCCAGGGCACGGTACCAGTGTACCCCAGGCCACGGTACTGTGCCAGTGTACCCCGGGCCACGGTACTGTGCCAGTGTACCCCAGGCCACGGTACCAGTGTACCCCAGGGCACGGTACCAGTGTACCCCAGGCCACGGTACCAGTGTACCCAGAGCACGGTACCAGTGTACCTCAGGACACGGTACCAGTGTACCCCAGGCCACGGTACCAGTGTACCCCAGGCCACGGTACCAGTGTACCCCAGGCCACGGTACCAGACAGTGTACCCCAGGCCACGGTACCAGACAGTGTACCCCAGGCCACGGTACCACACAGTGTACCCCAGGCCACGGTACCAGACAGTGTACCCCAGGCCACGGTACCAGATAGTGTACCCCAGGCCACGGTACCAGTGTACCTCAGGACACGGTACCCGTGTACCCCAGGCCACGGCACCAGTGTACCCAGGCCACGGTACCAGTGTACCTCAGGACACGGTACCAATGTACCCCAGGCCACGGTACCAGTGTACCCCAGGCCACGGTACCAGTGTACCTCAGGACACGGTAACAGTGTACCCCAGGCCACGGTACCAGTGTACCCCAGGCCACGGTACCAGTGTACCCCAGGCCACGGTACCAGTGTACCCCAGGCCACGGTACCAGACAGTGTACCCCAGGCCACGGTACCAGTGTACCCCAGGCCACGGTACCAGTGTACCCCAGGCCACGGTACCAGTGTACCCCAAGCCACGGTACCAGTGTACCCCAGGCCACGGTACCAGTGTACCTCAGGACACGGTACCGATGTACCCCTGGCCACGGTACCAGTGTACCCCAGGCGACGGTACCAGTGTACCTCAGGACACGGTACCAGTGTACCCCAGGCCACGGTACCAGTTTATCCCAGGCCACGGTACCAGTGCACCCCAGGCCACGGTACCAGTGTACCCCAGGGCACGGTACCAGTGTACCCCAGGCCACGGTACCAGTGTACCCCAGGCCACGGTACCAGTGTACACCAGGCCACGGTACCAGTGTACCCCAGCCACGGTACCAGTGTACCCCAGGCCACGGTACCAGACAGTGTACCCCAGGCCACGGTACCAGTGTTCCCCAGGCCACGGTACCAGTATACACCAGGCCACGGTACCAGTGTACCTAGGCCACGGTACCAGTGTACACCAGGCCACGGTACCAGTGTACCCCAGGCCACGGTACCAGTGTACACCAGGCCACGGTACCAGTGTACACCAGGCCACGGTACCAGTGTACCCCAGGCCACGGTACCAGTGTACCCCAGGACACGGTACCAGTGTACCCCAGGCCACGGTACCATTACAGGAACCAGAGAGGAGAGGTTGAACCAACAAGTGGATAAGTACCCACATAAAGGCCTGGACCAGCCAGGCTGTTATGGGCGCCATGTGGGCCTGCGGGTCGCTGCCAGACACAACAGTCTCCTTGGTCACGTTATCACAAGATGAAGAAACACTTGCCACAACCCTCGGCTGGGTTCTTGCAACAGACAACAGTATCAACAACGGTGACAATGGTGATGGATCAGGTGCCCGGACCACAAGCGACCAACCCACACATGCCACCCCCCCCCCCCCCCACAACGCCCCCCCCCCCATCTCCCGCCTTTCACCCTCCACTGAACAGACAACTTTCACTTGTGACGTCACAGAGGGCAGCAGGTAAGCCTGGGCATGGATGCTGGGGTGGGGGGGTGGGGGGGTGGGGTGGGGTGGGGACGGGAAGGGGAGGGGGGGCAGGTAACACCACTGCCCCTGTTGGCTGGCTGGCCCACCACCCGACACAACCATACTCAACGCCCCAGGGTTCGAGTCCTGGTCGATTTCCAAATCCTTCGTCGTATCTTTAAAAAATTAGTTTTTTATACAATTGTGAATTTTTGTTGTCATCTAGCAACATCTGGATGGTTGTGGGGGTATGTGGCGTGTGTTTGTTGTGTTGGTGATGGTTTTCACTGTTGTGTTGGTGATGGCCCTCACTGTTGTGTTGGTGATGGTGCCTCACTGTTGTGTTTGGTGATGGTACTGCACTGTTGTGTTTGGGTGATGGTCCTCACTGTTGTGGTTGGTGATGGTCGTCACTGTTGTGTTGGTTGATGGTCCACACTGTTGTGTTGGTGATGGTCCTCACTGTTGTGTTTGGTGATGGTCCTCACTGTTTTGTTGGTGATGGTCCACACTGTTTTGTTGGTGATGGTCCTCACTGTGGTGTTGGTGATGGTCCACAACCTGTTTGTGTGGTGATGGTCCCACACTGTTGTGGGTATTGTGAACGGTTCCACACTGTTGTGTATGGTGAGGGTCCCACTGCTGTGTGTGGTTGGTGATGGTCCCACACTGCTTGTGTTTGGTGTGGTGGTCGTCACTGTTGTGTTGGTGACGGTCCACACTGTTGTGTTTTGGTGATGGTCCTCACTGTTGTGTTGGTGATGGCCCACACTGTTGTGGTGATGGGTGTGTGGTGATGGGTCCCTCACTGTTGTGTTGGTGATGGTCATCACTGTTGTGTTGGTGATGCTCCTCACTGTTGTGTTGGTGATGGTCCATACTGTTTGTGGTGGTGATGGTCCACACTGTTTTGTTGGTGATGGTCCTCACTGTTTTGTTGGTGATGGTCCTCACTGTTTTGTTGGTGATGGTCCTCACTGTTATGTTGTTGATGGTCCTCACTGTTGTGGTTTGGTGATGGTCCCTCACTGTTTGTTGTTGTGATGGTCCTCACTGGTTGTGTTGGTGATGGGTCCTCACTGTTGTGTTGGTGATTGGTCCATCACTGTTTGGTGTTTGTGTGATGGTCCTCCACTGTTGTGTTGGTGAGGTCCTCACTGATTGTGGTTTGGTGGATGGTCCTCACTTATGTGTGCTGTGGTGTGGCCCACTGGTTGTGTTTGGTGGTGGTCCGCACTGTTGGTTGGTGATGGTCCCCTCACTGTTTGTGGTTGGTGATGGTCCATCACTGTTGGTGTTTGGATGTGATGGTCCCATCACTGTTTGTGATGGTCCCTTGTGTTGGTGATGGTCCTCACTGTTGTGTTGGTGATGGTCCTCACTGTTGTCTTGGTGATGGTCCTCACTGTTGTCTTGGTGATGGTCCTCACTGTTGTGTTTGGTGATGGTCCTCACTGTTGTGTTAGTGATGGTCCTCACTGGTTGTGTTGGTGATGGTCCTCACTGTTATGTTGTTGATGGTCCTCACTGTTTGTGTAGTGTGATGGTCCCATACTGTTTGTGGTGGTGATGGTCCCACACTGTTGTGTTGGAGGTGATGGTCCGTCACTGTTTGTGTTTGGTGATGGTCTCTCCACTGTTGTGTTGGTGTATGGTCCTCCACTGTTGGTCGTTGGTAGATGGTCCTCATCTGGTTTGTGTTGGTGATGGGTGTCACTGTTGTGTGGTGGAGGGTCCAACCACCTGTTGTGTTGGTGATGGTCGTCACTGTTGTGTTGGTGGATGGTCCTCACTGTTGTGTTGGCGATGGTCCTCACTGTTGTGTTAGTGATGGTCCACACTGTTGTGTGGTTGGTGATGGGTGTACACTGTTTGTGTGGTGATGGTCTCCACACTGATTGTGTTGGTGATAGGTCCACACTGTTTGTGTTTGGTGGATGGTCCTCACTGGTGTGTTTGGTGATGGTCTCCACTGTTGTGTTGGTGATGGTCCTCACTGTTGTGTTGGTGATGGTCCTCCACTGTTGTTGGCAGAGACTGTGGTGATAGATCGGAAGAGTGTTGTGTTGGTGATGGTCCACACTGGTTGTTGTTGGTTGATGGTCCACACTGTTGTGTTGGTTGGGTGATGGTCCTCACTGTTGTGTTGGTGATGGTCCTCACTGTTGTGTTCGGGGATGGTCCTCACTGTTGTGTTAGTGATGGTCCTCACTGTTGTGTTGGTGATGGTCCTCACTGTTTTGTTGGTGATGGTCCTCACTGTTATGTTGTTGATGGTCCTCACTGTTGTGTTCGTGAGGGTCCCCACACTGTTGTGTGTGGTGATGCGGTCGTACTGTTGTGTTAGTGATGGTCCTCACTGTTGTCTTGGTGATGGTCCTCACTGTTTGTGTTTGGGTGATGGTCCTCCACTGTTGTGTTGGTGATCGGTCCCCCCCCCCACTCGTTGTGTTGGTGTGATGGGTCTCACTGTTGTGTTGGTGATGTTCCACACTGTTGTGTTGGTGACGGTCCACACTGTTGTGTTGGGGTGATGAAGTCCTCACTATTGTTGTTGGTGATGGTCGTTCACTGTTGTGTGTGGTGATGGTCCTCACTGTTGTGTTGGTGTTGGTGGTAGTGTGAGGTTTGTTGGTGGTCCTCACTGTTGTTGGTCCTCACTGTTGTGTTGGTGATGGGTGTTCACCAGGGTGTAGTGTTCACCAGGGTGTAGTGTTCACCAGGGTATAGTGTTCACCAGGGTGTAGTGTTCACCAGGGTGTAGTGTTCACCAGGGTGGAGTGTTCACCAGGGTATAGTGTTCACGAGGGTGTAGTGTTCACCAGCGTGTAGTGTTCACCAGGGTATAGTTGTTAACAAGGGTAGTGTTCACCAGGGTAGTGTTCACCAGGGTAGTGTACCATGGGTGTATGTTCACCAGGGTGTGAGTGTTCACCAGGGGTGTACAGGGTGTAGTGTTCGCCAGGGTGTAGTGTTCACCAGGGTGCGGTGTTCACCAGGGTATAGTGTTCACCACGGGTGTAGTGTTCACCCGGGTGTAGTGTTGCACCAGTGTGTAGTGTTCACCAGGGTATAGTGTTTACCAGGGTGTATTAGTGTCACCAGGGTGTAGTGTCACAGGGTGTAGTGTCACCAGGGTGTAGTGTTCAACAGGGTATAGTGTTCACCAGGGTGTGGTTTTCACCAGGGTGTAGTGTTCACCAGGGTGTAGTGTTCAACAGGGTGTAGTGTTCACCAGGGTATAGTGTTCACCAGGGTGTAGTGTTCACGAGGGTGTAGTGTTCACGAGGGTGTAGTGTTCACGAGGGTGTAGTGTTCACGAGGGTGTAGTGTTCACGAGGGTGTAGTGTTCACGAGGGTGTAGTGTTCACGAGGGTGTAGTGTTCACGAGGGTGTAGTGTTCACGAGGGTGTAGTGTTCACGAGGGTGTAGTGTTCACGAGGGTGTAGTGTTCACGAGGGTGTAGTGTTCACGAGGGTGTAGTGTTCACGAGGGTGTAGTGTTCACGAGGGTGTAGTGTTCACGAGGGTGTAGTGTTCACGAGGGTGTAGTGTTCACGAGGGTGTAGTGTTCACGAGGGTGTAGTGTTCACGAGGGTGTAGTGTTCACGAGGGTGTAGTGTTCAGCAGGGTGGAGTGTTCACCAGGGTATAGTGTTCACAGGGTGTAGTGTTCACCAGGGGGTGTACGTGTTCACCAGGTGTAGTGTTCACCAGGTGTAGCCTTCACCGGGTGTAGTGGTTTTCACCAGGGTGTAGTGTTCACCAGGGAGTAGTGTTCACCAGGGTGTAGTTTTCACCAGGGTGTAGTGTTCACCAGGGTGTAGTGCTCACCAGGGTGTAGTGTTCACCAGGAGGGGAGGATGGGAGGGGGTACTAGTTTCCAGTGTTTGTTCAGCCAGGGGTTATAGTGTTCACCAGGGTGTAGTGTTCACTAGGGTGTAGTGTTCACTAGGGTGTAGTGTTCACTAGGGTGTAGTGTTCACTAGGGTGTAGTGTTCACTAGGGTGTAGTGTTCACTAGGGTGTAGTGTTCACTAGGGTGTAGTGTTCACTAGGGTGTAGTGTTCACTAGGGTGTAGTGTTCACTAGGGTGTAGTGTTCACTAGGGTGTAGTGTTCACTAGGGTGTAGTGTTCACTAGGGTGTAGTGTTCACTAGGGTGTAGTGTTCACCAGGTTGTGGTGTTCACCAGGGTATAGTGTGTCACCAGGGTTTGGTGTTCACCAGGGTTTAGTGTTCACTAGGGTGTAGTGTTCACCAGGGTGTGGTGGTCACCAGGGTAGAGTGGTGTTCACCAGGGTGTAGTGTTTACCAGGGTGTAGTGTTCACCAGGGTGTAGTGTTCACCTGGGTATAGTGTTCACCAGGGTGTAGTGTTCACCCGGGTGTAGTGTTCACCAGGGAATAGTGTTCACCAGGGTATAGTGTTTACCAGGGTGTAGTTAGTGCTTCACCACGAGTTTAGTGTTCACTAGTGTGTAGTGTTCACCAGGGTATAGTGGTCACCAGGGTGTGTGGGGTTTCCACCAGGGTGTGTGTGTTCACCAGGGTGTAGTGTTCACCAGGGTGTAGTGTTCACCAGGGTGTGGGTGTTCACCAGGGTATAGTGTTCACCAGGGTATAGTGTTCACCAGTGTGTAGTGTTCACCAGGGTGTAATGTTCACCAGGGTATAGTGTTCACAGGGTGTAGTGTTCACCAGAGTATAGTGTTCACCAGGGTATAATGTTCACCAGGGTATAGTGTTCACAGGGTGTAGTGTTCACCAGAGTATAGTGTTCACCAGGGTGTAGTGTTCCCCAGGGTGTAGTGTTCACCAGGGTATAGTGTTCACCAGGGTGTAGTGTTCACCAGGGTGTAGTTGTCACTAGGGTCTAGTGTTCACCAGGGTGTAGTGTCACCAGGGTGTAGTGTTCACCAGGGTGTAGTGTTCAGCAGGGTATAGTGTTCACCAGGGGATAGTGTTCACCAGGGTTGTAGTGCTTCACCAGGGTGTGGTGGTGTCACCAGAGGTTTAGCCCGTCACTAGGGTCTAGTGTTCACCCAGGGTGTGGAGTGTTTCACCAGGGTGTAGTGTGTCACCAGGGTGTAGTGTTCACCAGGGGGTGGTGTTCGCCAGGGTGTAGTGTTCACCAGGGTGTAGTGTTCACCAGGGTATAGTGTTCACCAGTGTGTAGTGTTCGCCAGGGTATAGTGTTCACCATGGTGTAGTGTTCACCAGGGTGTAGGGGTCACCAGGGAGTGGTGTTCACCAGGGTGTGGTGTTTCACAGGGGTGTAGTGTCCACAGGGGTGTTTGGTTTTTGTCCAACCAGGGGTGTGGGTTTGTTCAACCAGGGGGGTGTCGTTGGTCCCCACCAG
>WNGS01000004.1:60243-72496 GCA_020271785.1 Procambarus virginalis
TGATGTGGTCATTCCTGGTCATCTTGAAATTTGTTCTTCAAAGTATGCTTAAATCCAGGTACCTCATTATCTTATGTGCAATGTACAGACCTCAATGGCAGGGTGCTTCCCACTCACCTTCTGATGGACAACCTAGACTCCCTGCTAATGCAGCACAACTGTCAGCACATTATAATTGTAGGTGACCTCAACCAGTATCTTATACAGAGGGATTTGATGAACTCTTAGCAGTTTTTAACCTTGAAAATTTTGTTAGCTTTCCTACCCACCCACATATCAGGCTCGTCCCTTGATCCTGTCGTAACTGACCTTCCTGCAAATATTGTTAATTGCAGACCTCTGGGATATGTTGGTTCTCAGACCACCAGGCTGTCATTACTACACTGGCTATCCCGACAGATCGAGGTGAAGAATCTGTTCGTACTACCTGGCTTTGGGACAGAGGGAACTGGCCAGCCCTACGGTCAGAGCTTGAAGTTACTGATTGGAATGCCTTGCTCCAGGGGGACGTGAACAGCCAAGTAAACGCTTTCACCAGTCATATACTGGACCTCCAGTATAGGCATATCCCTCACCGGCAGTATGTGACCAAGCCCACTGATCAGCCTTGGTTTGGATATCGCTGCCGGATGGCAGCTGAAGCCAAAACAAGGCCTGGAGGAGATTTAAACGGCATCCCTCGGCTCATAACAGAAACATTCATAGACAATCTTGTCGAATAATGAAAGAAGTTCAAAAGTGGGCTATATCCAGATGGGAATCCGAAACTCGAAGAAAACTTGCATCTGGAAGGGTTGGATCCAAGGTCTGGTGGTCCCTGGTGAAGGATCGGCAGGGTACTCATCTGAGGACACAATCCCACCTCTAAACAGAGAAGATGGTACTGTGGCAACCAGCAATCAGGAGAAGGCTGATTTACTGGCAAACCACTTTGCTGCCAAGATGCAGGTCCCTGATCCTGAACGTCAGCCTCCACATCTTGCCCCATGCACTGTGTCTAGGTTGACTGAAGTGGTTATAAATCAGACTGAAGTTCTCCATCTCCTTAACACGCTAGACACAAGCAAAGCTGTGGGGCCAGATAAGGTCAGTCCAAGACTACTACGGTGCTGCGCTGACCTGTTGGCTCCACCTCTCACGCGCCTCTTCCAACTCTGCCTAGTTCAAGGAATTTGGCCCTCCTTATGGAAGAAGGCAGACGTTGTTCCAGTGCACAAAAAGAAGAGCCGCTCAGTAGTTGGTAACTACAGACCAGTGTCACTGCTTTCCATTACTGGCAAGATCCTAGAATCATTAATTGCTCAGCAAATGATATAATTTTTGACCGTCATCGGCTAATTTGTGATCGACAGTATGGTTTAGAAAAGGCCGATCTGCTGCTGATCTCTTGCTAAATCTCTCTCTAAGTGGCATCAGTCACTGGATGAGCCAAGATCAGCTGTGTTGTTGCTCTAGATATAGCAGGAGCCTTTGATCGGGTCTGGCACTCTGGATTGGCAGTGAAGCTTCAAGCTTTAGGCATTGCAGGCTCCATCTTAGTGTTATTAAAGACTACCTTCAAGAACGGACTCTAAGGGTAGTCCTCAATGGAGCAGAATCCGATAGCCACTCATTGGTGCCAGCGTTCCACAGGGTAGTGTGCTTGGCCCTCTGCTGTGGAATGTTTTTTCAACGATCTTCTTCATCTCATTCCTGAAGCTCAAGCCTATGCTGATGACTGTACTCTGACCTTTACATACAGAAAGGAGGAAATGCTAACTGCTGCAAGAATCATTAATCACAAACTTTCAGCAATTTCTACCTGGGGTAGGAGATGGCAGGTCACATTTGCGGCTGAGAAGACTCAAGCGATGATGATAACTAGACTGCACATGGCGAATCGGACAGAACTGCAAATGGGTGGCAAATCCCTAGAATTCACAGAAGAATTGACATCTTGGGAATGAAGTTCGACTCTTCAATGACAATGAAGAGTCATGTGCTAAACCTAGCTAAAAAGGCAGCCAGGAAACTTAAGAGCACTACGCGCATCTCATATCTTCTTGACAGCAAGGGATGCAAAACTTATATAAAGCACAAGTTCGCTCCCATCTTGAGTATGCACCCCTTTCCTCGATTGCCTGCCCCCCATCTTTCGTCAGACTGTTGGACAAAGTAGAGAGACGGGCTAGAAGGCTTATCTCTAGTCTTGACCAAGTCTGGTGGGAACGGTCTGAATATCAGTGCCTGCAGCACTGTCGGGACGTTGTTTGTCTTACTGTTATGTACAAGGCCAACATCCTCAAAGTTCCGCACTTGGCTCAACTCCGTGGAGTACCAGTAGTTCCACTCGTTACACTAGGTTTCAACCTTCAACAGTCTCATGCTTGAAGTGCCATTCTCAAGAACATCACTCCATCAGCGTTCGTTCATTCCGAGGCTTACTCGTATCTGGAACTTGTTCGCTCAACAGATTGATACACGAGAGATCAGGTCAACTGTTCACATGAAGACTCTGGCACACAGCTGGCTACTAGCTCATCCTGTTCCTTATATGATTGTTACTTAATGTTTTTTTAATGAATAAAGGCTATTCCTTCTAAAGCAAATAATAACATGCTCATGAAATAAATGGGCATCTAGGAGTAGGTTTCAACTTAGCTTACCTGTTGATACCTGGTTGATGGGGTTCTGTGAGTTCTTCTACTCCCCAAGCCCGGCCCGAGGCCAGGCTTGACTTGTGAGAGTTTGGTCCACTAGGCTGTTGCTTGGAGCGGCCCGCAGGGCCACATACCCACCACAGCCCGATTGGTCCGGCACTCCTTGGAGGAATAAATCTAGTTTCCTCTTGAAGATGTCCACGGTTGTTCCGGCAATATTTCTTATGCTTGCTGGGAGGACGTTGAACAACCGCGGACCTCTGATGTTTATACAGTGTTCTCTGATTGTGCCTATGGCACCCCTGCTCTTCACTGGTTCTATTCTGCATTTTCTTCCATATCGTTCACTCCAGTACGTTGTTATTTTACTGTGTAGATTTGGTACTTGGCCCTCCAGTATCTTCCAGGTGTATATTATTTGATATCTCTCTCGTCTTCTTTCTAGTGAGTACATTTGGAGGGCTTTGAGACGATCCCAATAATTTAGGTGCTTTATCGCGTCTATGCGTGCCGTATATGTTCTCTGTATTCCCTCTATTTCAGCAATCTCTCCTGCTCTGAAGGGGGAAGTGAGTACTGAACAGTACTCAAGACGGGACAACACAAGTGATTTGAAGAGTACAACCATTGTGATGGGATCCCTGGATTTGAAAGTTCTCGTAATCCATCCTATCATTTTTCTGGCTGTCGCAATATTTGCTTGGTTATGCTCCCTAAACGTTAGGTCGTCAGACATCATTATTCCCAAATCCTTTACATGCTGTTTTCCTACTATGGGCATATTTGATTGTGTTTTGTACCCTGTATTATGTTTAAGGTCCTCATTTTTACCGTACCTGAGTACCTGGAATTTATCACTGTTAAACATCATATTATTTTCTGATGCCCAGTCGAAAACTTTATTAATATCAGCTTGAAGTTTTTCAATGTCTTCAGCCGAGGTAATTTTCATACTGATTTTTGTGTCATCTGCAAAGGATGATACGAAGCTGTGACTTGTATTTTTGTCTATATCTGATATGAGAATAAGGAAAAGCAGCGGTGCAAGGACTGTACCCTGAGGTACAGAGCTTTTAACTGCACTTGGACTAGATTTTATATGGTTGACCGTTACTCCCTGAGTCCTGTTTGACAGAAAACTGAGTATCCAGCGTCCTACTTTACCGGTTATTCCCATTGACTTCATTTTGTGTGCTATCACGCCATGGTCACATTTATCGAAAGCCTTTGCGAAGTCCGTGTATATCACATCAGCATTCTGTTTTTTTCTAATGCCTCAGTGACTTTATCGTAGTGCTCAAGTAGCTGTGAGAGGCACGATCTTCCCGCTCGAAATCCATGTTGGCCTGGGTTGTGAAGGTCATTGGTCTCCATGAAATTGGTGACCTGACTCCTAATCACTCTCTCAAATACTTTTATTATGTGCGATGTTAGTGCAACTGGTCTATAATCTTTGCCAATGCTTTGCTCCCTCCCTTGTGTAGAGGGGCTATGTCTGCTACTTTAAGTGCATCTGGTATCTCCTCCGTGTCCAAGCTCTTCCTCCACACTATACTGAGTGCCTGTGCTACCGGCACTTTGCATTTCTTTATAAATATTGAATTCCATGAGTCTGGACCTGGGGCCGAGTGCATGGGCATGTTTTCAATTTCTCTTTCAAAATTTAGTGCGCTCGTGTTGACATCAGTTATATTTACAGGGGTTTGAATATCCCGCATAAAGAAATTGTCTGGATCTTCTACTTTCATGTTGTTTATTGGAGTGCTAACATAAGTTCAATATATGATAGTTCCCAATGTGTTAGTTTCAAAGTATACTCTTATGAAATAAATGAGTTTCTCGGGTAGGCTTCAGATGAGCTGAGGTAGGATAACAGCTCTTGCTTGCAGCTTCACTAGGTATGTCATTAGGCATCCCTTATGAATCCTAGTCTTAGTTTAAAAAAAAAGAGAGAGAGAGAGAGAGAGAGAGAGAGAGAGAGAGACACAGAGACAGAGACGACAGACAGAGAGAGAGAGAGAGAGAGAGAGAGAGAGAGAGAGAGAGAGAGAGAGAGAGAGAGGGAGAGGGAGAGGGAGAGGGAGAGAGAGAGAGAGAGAGAGAGAGAGGAGAGAGAGAGAGAGAGAGAGAGAGAGAGAGAGAGAGAGAGAGAGAGGAGAGAGAGAGAGACAGAGGAGAGAGAGGAGAGACAGAGAGAGAGGACAGAGAGAGAGAGACAGAGACAGAGAGAGAGAGAGGCAGAGAGAGAGAGACAGAGACAGAGAGAGAGAGAAAATATATTACAAATAAAAAACAAATTATATATTATATATAATAGTAATGTAAGGTATATGTGTTGGGTCTGCCCCAATCACTCGCTCTAAACAATAACAGCTAGGGATTTCCTCATTGATATATCACCTTAGTGTGATTATCTCTCTCTATTGTTAAAGTTATTATTGTTAGCAAGGGTTGTCATAGCCAGGGGGTGGTCACGGGGGGACGAGCTCCCACACATATAAACAGCTGCCTTACGGCATGCGTCTTCAATAGCCCTGACAACCAAGTCCCACTCCAGCTGGCCTGCACGGGTGGCTTAGTCTTCCAGTCCGGCGGAACTGCCTTTACTGAGGGCGAGGGCGTGCCTCTGGCGCCTTAAAACCAGCTGCTCCGGGTAGATGGTACAGATGGGGCTCAACAGCCAGGGACGGCAGTCCATCTAGGGGAAGGTAAACCCTGATTCTAAACCTCCGCTGCCTTGAGGCCATAACCTTCTTTTGGAAAGGCTTCAGGAGTCAACCTCGAGGAAAAATCCGGAGTTGGAGCCCCTAAGGCAGTTCGTTGTTGACGTCGACCTCCTCTGGCAGCTCCTGCGAACCATGAACGGTGCTGGAACCATATGTATTGGCGTTGCCTTTAAATTTTTATTATTAACATCTTTATTGACAAAATTAATTACAATTTTGTCTAATCTGAGGATTTCGATTAAGTCTTATTAAAGTGAGGATAATGCTGGTATTCACTGTCACGCAGGACAGAGGGTCATACATAAGACAATAGGTCTAATCTGTAGGCTGAAGCACATATATATCATGGTTACAATCAATGTTTTAATGTATGGATATGTGAAAACAAGTTTCTATTGTGTACTGCCACACAAGGGCAGGGATGGGTTCATAAGGGATGCAGCTTAGAAGTAATATAAATAAAAATCGTTCTTTAAAAATGGACAAGCAAATTTTGGATAAGTTGTTAGGATGTCGTTCAGAACACCTGAGTCAATAAAATAGTTAAACAGTTGGTGGTACAAGAGGCCAGGAGGTCTAAAATCTTTTACGGTTTCACATTCATCAATGTAGTGTTCTAGTGAATGCATTAAAGGTTTATCACAGAGTTTACAATCTGAGTATTCTGGTAGTGGCTCAGCCTCACTAACCTGCCAGATGTGTCTATAGCCAAGGCGAATTACCGCAATGACTACATCACATTGCCTGGTTCGGTTACTTTGCTGACCATACAAATACCTATTATTACAAAACTTGTCATAACTTTTAATACTGCAGCTTTCAGGTCTCTGGGCATTTCTTAGTTCTTCTAAATCTGAATTAATTTCTTTAATTTGTATGTTTCTAATAATTGCATTAGATAATCCAAAGTCATAATCAATGTTTTCTTTCCTGCAAGCCTCATTGGCCAATCGATCTACGAAGTCATGTTTTCCAACTCCAACATGGGATGGGATCCACACGTTTGCACAAACTTTATACAAGAGTTATTATCATTGGCAAAAATTACATTCCATTTAATATTACAAGCAACTTCCGACATACATTGTGATGGGTTATTTAAGGACTGCAGAGCACTTTTAGAGTCACAGAAAATAAAATTTACCACCATTGAGCTTAAGGTATTCAGTGGCTAGATAAATGCCCAATAGCTCGGTCTGTGTCGTGCTAGCCCAGTTGTTCAATCTCTGTGTACTAGACATGATCATTTCATTCCCTTTATACACTGCACATGCACAACCTGTTCTACCAGTGCCTAACTGCACAGAGCCATCAGTAAAGGCATAGGATTCAGTCGGTTTGAGAATTTGAAGATGACTGTCAATAGCTTCTAATGTTATACATCTCAAAATGTCAGTGTTATACATTTGTTTTACACTGATGGGAGTATAATGCAGAGAGACCTCCACATCTTTCCAAGGGGGAATATAGTGAACAGTTTTATCAGGGTTAAGAGACACATTCAGTTTCAGAAGATTACAGGCACAACAACTGAGCCACGCACTGTAGGGAGCTTTTTGCGGCGGATTGAGGGAACAGTCAGAATTGTTTTATGTTTTATTGGTCAGAATTGACCAATATTTTTCAAAGTTTTGGCGCAAAACATAGTACTAAGTAGAACTATTTTTTCGTAAATTGAAGGTAAGTTTAGTTCCTTTCTCATGTTAACAATTCTGACAGTTCTAGGACAACCCAGGATGATGCGCATGGCATCATTCTGTTCATCACAATGAAATGTGTGAAGTAAAACATGTGTATGGGGCAAATAACAAAGTCAGTAGACTAACAGATGTTGTCACAGCTCGTATAAGACTTGGCTACAAGTATCTCTGGCAGTTCGGCTTGCATAGGGATCTAGATGAAGTAAAGTGTAAAGTGTGTGGACAAAGACAGGGACACACACTCGAACACTATATCTTGGATTGTAGTAAAATTGAGTCATTTAGAGATAAATCTAAGCTCACTCTGTATGATATGGCAACCTATCTTATTACCATGGATAAATTACCTGAAATCCTTGCACTGTATCCACATTTCGCTTCCAGTATATGAACGACATATGAGATTCAGAAACAAGTAGTGTATTGTGAGGACTAATAATAAACAGAAGCTCCCCTATGACTCTGTAATGTCTCCATTGGTCAAACTATTATGTATTAGCGATAAGACCTACCATTAATGTATGATGACTTACTGTAAATATGTAGCTCTTGTAATAGCACTTTCTCTGTAACAAGCTGACATTGTAACTATAAGGTGTGAAGGATAGATGAAATTGTTTATGTAATAATCTAAGATGACGTCTGATAAAGACCTTTTGTGCTCTCTGTAATGCTTTTTGCGCTACCGCTCACAGGATGGGTATGGGGTGCACAATAAACTAGCAGCCTCCAGCGGCGACAATCAATCATTCGTTACACTGTACACGGTACTGTGGTCAGTGTACCCCAGGCCACGGTACTGTGGACAGTGTACCCCAGGCCACGGTACTGTGACAGTGTACCCCAGGCCACGGTACTGTGACAGTGTACCCCAGACCACGGTACTGTGACAGTGTACCCCAGACCACGGTACTGTGGACAGTGTACCCCAGACCACGGTACTGTGACAGTGTACCCCAGACCACGGTACTGTGGACAGTGTACCCCAGACCACGGTACTGTGACAGTGTACCCCAGACCACGGTACTGTGACAGTGTACCCCAGGCCACGGTACTGTGACAGTGTACCCCAGGCCACGGTACTGTGACAGTGTACCCCAGGCCACGGTACTGTGGACAGTGTACCCCAGGCCACGGTACTGTGACAGTGTACCCCAGACCACGGTACTGTGACAGTGTACCCCAGGCCACGGTACTGTGACAGTGTACCCCAGGCCACGGTACTGTGACAGTGTACCCCAGGCCACGGTACTGTGACAGTGTACCCCAGGCCACGGTACTGTGACAGTGTACCCCAGGCCACGGTACTGTGACAGTGTACCCCAGACCACGGTACTGTGACAGTGTACCCCAGGCCACGGTACTGTGGACAGTGTACCCCAGGCCACGGTACTGTGACAGTGTACCCCAGGCCACGGTACTGTGACAGTGTACCCCAGGGCACGGTACTGTGACAGTGTACCCCAGGCCACGGTACTGTGACAGTGTACCCCAGGCCACGGTACTGTGACAGTGTACCCCAGGCCACGGTACTGTGGACAGTGTACCCCAGGCC
The DNA here is from genome assembly GCA_020271785.1 of Procambarus virginalis. NCBI lineage: Eukaryota > Metazoa > Arthropoda > Malacostraca > Decapoda > Cambaridae > Procambarus > Procambarus virginalis. The sequence continues at coordinate 68,864 of WNGS01000004.1, forward strand.
ACGGTACTGTGACAGTGTACCCCAGACCACGGTACTGTGACAGTGTACCCCAGGCCACGGTACTGTGACAGTGTACCCCAGGCCACGGTACTGTGACAGTGTACCCCAGACCACGGTACTGTGACAGTGTACCCAAGGCACGGTACTGTGACAGTGTACCCCAGGCCACGGTACTGTGACAGTGTACCCCAGGCCACGGTACTGTGACAGTGTACCCCAGGCCACGGTACTGTGGACAGTGTACCCCAGGCCACGGTACTGTGACAGTGTACCCCAGGCCACGGTACTGTGACAGTGTACCCCAGGCCACGGTACTGTGACAGTGTACCCCAGACCACGGTACTGTGGACAGTGTACCCCAGACCACGGTACTGTGGACAGTGTACCCCAGACCACGGTACTGTGACAGTGTACCCCAGACCACGGTACTGTGGACAGTGTACCCCAGGCCACGGTACTGTGACAGTGTACCCCAGACCACGGTACTGTGGACAGTGTACCCCAGACCACGGTACTGTGGACAGTGTACCCCAGGCCACGGTACTGTGGACAGTGTACCCCAGGCCACGGTAACTGGACAGTGTACCCCAGGCCACGGTACTGTGACAGTGTACCCCAGGCCACGGTACTGTGACAGTGTACCCCAGACCACGGTACTGTGACAGTGTACCCCAGACCACGGTACTGTGGACAGTGTACCCCAGACCACGGTACTGTGACAGTGTACCCCAGACCACGGTACTGTGGACAGTGTACCCCAGGCCACGGTACTGTGACAGTGTACCCCAGACCACGGTACTGTGGACAGTGTACCCCAGACCACGGTACTGTGGACAGTGTACCCCAGACCACGGTACTGTGACAGTGTACCCCAGACCACGGTACTGTGACAGTGTACCCCAGACCACGGTACTGTGGACAGTGTACCCCAGACCACGGTACTGTGACAGTGTACCCCAGACCACGGTACTGTGACAGTGTACCCCAGACCCACGGTACTGTGACAGTGTACCCCAGACCACGGTACTGTGACAGTGTACCCCAGACCACGGTACTGTGGACAGTGTACCCCAGGGCACGGTACTGTGACAGTGTACCCCAGGCACGGTACTGTGACAGTGTACCCCAGGCCACGGTACTGTGGACAGTGTACCCCAGGGCACGGTACTGTGACAGTGTACCCAGGGCACGGTACTGTGGACAGTGTACCCCAGGGCACGGTACTGTGGACAGTGTACCCCAGGCCACGGTACTGTGACAGTGTACCCCAGGCCACGGTACCAGTGTACCCCAGGCCACGGTACTGTGGACAGTGTACCCCAGCCCACAGTACTGTGACAGTGTACCCAGACCACGGTACTGTGACAGTGTACCCCAGGCCACGGTACTGTGGACAGTGTACCCCAGGCCACGGTACTGTGACAGTGTACCCCAGGCCACGGTACTGTGGTCAGTGTACCCAAGGCCACGGTTCTGTGACAGTGTACCCCAGGCCACGGTACGGTGGTCAGTGTACCCCAGGCCACGGTACTGTGACAGTGTACCCCAGGCCACGGTACTGTGACAGTGTACCCCAGGCCACGGTACCAGACAGTGTACCCCAGGTCACGGTACTGTGACAGTGTACCCAAGGCCACGGTACCAGACAGTGTACCCCAGGCCACGGTACTGTGACCGTACCCCAGGCCACGGTACTGTGACAGTGTACCCCAGGCCACGGTACCAGACAGTGTACCCCAGACCACGGTACTGTGACAGTGTACCCCAGACCACGGTACTGTGGACAGTGTACCCCAGGCCACGGTACTGTGACAGTGTACCCCAGACCACGGTACTGTGACAGTGTACCCCAGACCACGATACTGTGGACAGTGTACCCCAGACCACGGTACTGTGACAGTGTACCCCAGACCACGGTACTGTGACAGTGTACCCCAGACCACGGTACTGTGGACAGTGTACCCCAGACCACGGTACTGTGACAGTGTACCCCAGACCACGGTACTGTGACAGTGTACCCCAGACCACGGTACTGTGACAGTGTACCCCAGACCACGGTACTGTGACAGTGTACCCCAGACCACGGTACTGTGGACAGTGTACCCCAGGGCACGGTACTGTGACAGTGTACCCCAGGCCACGGTACTGTGACAGTGTACCCAAGGCCACGGTACCAGTGTACCCCAGGGCACGGTAGCAGTGTACCTCAGGGCACGGTACCAGTGTACCTCAGGGCACGGTACCAGTGTACCCCAGGGCACAGTACAGTGACAGTGTACCCCAGGCCACGGTACCAGTGTACCCCAGGCCACGGTACCAGTGTACCTCAGGGCACGGTACCAGTGTACTCCAGGCCACGGTACCAGTGTACCCCAGGCCACGGTACAGACAGTGTACCCCAGGCCAAGTACCAGACAGTGTACCCCAGGCCACGGTACCAGACAGTGTACCCCAGGCCAAGGTAACAGTGTACCTCTGGGCACGGTACCAGTGTACCCCAGGCCACGGTACCAGTGTACCTCAGGGCACAGTACTGTGACAGTGTACCCCAGGCCATGGTACCAGTGTACCTCAGGGCACGGTACCAGTGTACCCCAGGGCACAGTACTGTGACAGTGTACCTCAGGGCACGGTACCAGTGTACCTCAGGGCACGGTACCAGTGTACCCCAGGCCACGGTACCAGACAGTGTACCCCAGGCCACGGAATCAGTGTACCCCAGGCCACGGTACCAGACAGTGTACCCCAGGCCACGGTACCAGTGTACTCAAGGCCACGGTACCAGTGTACCCCAGGCCACGGTACCAGTGTACCCCAGGCCACGGTACCAGTGTACCTCAGGCACGGTACCAGTGTACTCCAGGCCACGGTACCAGTGTACCCCAGGCCACGGTACCAGACAGTGTACCCCAGGCCAATGTACCAGACAGTGTACCCCCGGCCACGGTACCAGACAGTGTACCCCAGGCCACGGTAACAGTGTACCTCTGGGCACGGTACCAGTGTACCCCAGGCCACGGTACCAGTGTACCCCAGGGCACAGTACTGTGACAGTGTACCCCAGGCCACGGAACCAGTGTACCTCAGGGCACGGTACCAGTGTACCCCAGGGCACAGTACTGTGACAGTGTACCTCAGGGCACGGTACCAGTGTACCTCAGGGCACGGTACCAGTGTACCCAAGGCCACGGTACCAGACAGTGTACCCCAGGCCACGGAATCAGTGTACCCCAGGCCACGGTACCAGTGTACCCCAGGCCACGGTACCAGTGTACCCCAGGCCACGGTACCAGTGTACCCCAGGCCACGGTACCAGTGTACCCCAGGCCACGGTACAAGTGTACCTCAGGGCACGGTACCAGACAGTGTACCCCAGGCCACGGTACCAGTGTACCCTAGGGCACGGTACCAGTGTACCCCAGGGCACGGTACCAGTGTACCCCAGGCCACGGTAACAGTGTACCTCTGGGCACGGTACCAGTGTACCCCAGGCCACGGTACCAGTGTACCTCAGGGCACAGTACTGTGACAGTGTACCCCAGGCCATGGTACCAGTGTACCTCAGGGCCACGGTACCAGTGTACCCCAGGGCACAGTGCTGTGACAGTGTACCTCAGGGCACGGTACCAGGTA
>WNGS01000005.1:0-19006 GCA_020271785.1 Procambarus virginalis
ACTTGTCCAGTCTCAAGTGATGGTCCCCTTGTCTCAGCCTTGTATATGGTAGAGTTTAAAAGTTTTTCTTGACTCAGGTGCAAAAGTTAATATTGTCAAGCCCTCAGCTCTTAGACCATTGCAAGTAAGTACCCTACTACGATAAGGAAGTGCCCCATACCTTTTCTAAGTGGTGTTTCAGGAATAAAGTAAAAGTTCAGTGGGAATTGATCTCCCACTCAAGTATATGATGTTCATTGTCTATAACATGTTTAGTTGTTGATGTTATTCATTTTCCTGGAGACATTCTCTTAGGTCTGTACACCATGATTGATGAAATATTGCATTGTTTCCCCATCGCTGGAACATAAGTATCAAAAGACCACGTCATACCCTTGTGTAGCAATGTATCGACAGGGCCATGAGTTCAACCTTCAATCAGACTACTAAATTTTGTTGACACCCGTCTTGCTAGCGTATTTTGTCAGATCGTTGTCACGGTAGCATACCCGAGAAAACAGCACTCGATTGAAGCATCGTAGTTGTGCAGTTGTTAAGGAGAGTGAGTATCGGGACTTTCTGGAAGGGGATGCACTAACAGATTCTCGTTGTCTCGCTCGCCTGGCAGCTTCCATCTCTGAAGTCAGTGGTTCCACGGCTACTGACACTGTGCTGCACTCTCATTCTCTCACCAATAAGAGTTAAGGTACAGGAAGTGCCTGAGTGTCGGATGTGATGCGGAAAGTGAAACGTGTAAAGTGAATGGTACGTTTGTTTGAACCCTCCTGGCACACAGTGCAGGATGGTACTGTTACATTGTATATTGCAAACACTAGCAATGCGCATCCATCTCCAGTCTGGCACCCATGTTGTAGATTTTTCCCATTACTCGTTCCCGGTGCGAGTTGTGGATGATGTCTCCATGGATCATGCTGTTTGTACTCTCACACCAAGAACAGGGATCTCACCCAGAGGTTCAAGCGCTACATCTCAGTCCTACTGATTTTCCTGTCTGTGGCTCAGCGTTTTGGAAATTTTGAACAGGAATAGAGCCGTTGTTGCTCCTACCAGGAGAAAAGTTAGGTCTCACTCCTCTTATTACACATAAAATTCCCCTTGACAAGGAACTACGCCTATTTATGTTCCAGCTACCTCTTCCCCATTCTCAGAGAGCAGAAGCCAATAGACCTCGTGAGGAAATGTTACAGAGTGATGTAATTGAATTGAGTAATTCGCCATGGAACGCTCCATTGATTCTTGTACCAAGCCGATGGGACTTGGAGACCTGTAATCGATTCGGAAGCTTAACTGAGTCGATACCTGATCGTTTCCCACTTCCAGTCCTAAATGATTTGTTGCAAAGTATTGGTCGAAACAAAGTATTCTCAACGTTAGATTTGTTGCAGGGATTCTGGCAATCCCCCTTGATGAGGAAGTAAAACATTGACAGCCTTTAGTACTTCCAATGGTCATTTTCATTTCAAAAAATGCCGTTTGGTTTGCGGAGTAGTCCTAACCTTTTCACAGCTCATGACAAATCTATTTCGTAGATTGATAGGAAGTACTCTTCTAGTTTACCTTGATGATCTCCTAATCATGTCACAAGATGTTCAGCTCATTTCCAGAACCTTGAGAAAGTACTTGCAAAGCTCGCAGAAGCTAATTTAAAAATAAAGCTTGTAAAATGTTCTTTTTAAGGGAGAAGATTAATTTCCTAGTCATACAGTTACATCTTCAGGTATTACATTGAATGAATCAAAGATTATTGCTGCCCGTGATTTTCCAACGCCTCGTACCGCGAAGCCGTACAACGTTCACAGGTCTTGTAGGAGTTTATCGCGTTCATTTATTGCTGATCTCTATTATAGCCGCTCCACTTTACAAGTTGCAAAGAAAAGATGAACCCTTGTTTGGGGAGAGGCCCAGGATCTGTCATTCAAAAACTCAAGGCAGCCTTGATCTCGCACCTGTCCTTATGTACCCAGATTTTTCTAAACCTTTTACGTTGTTTACAGATACTAGTGACATAGGTTAGGTGCTGCATTACTTCAAACAGAAGGTCACAGAGATCACGCAATAGCTCATGCAAGCCGTACATTATCTAAAGAAGAAAAAATTATAGCGCAACAGAACGAGAAGCCTTGGCAGTTGTCTGGCCTTAAGCATTTCAGGATACAATTTATAATTACCTAGTTCATGTTCTTACAGATCACCAACCATTAATTCCCTGTTACAAAAATGAATCCAGTAGAAAGTTTGCTAGATATTTGCATCACAATTCAAGAATTCAATCCCACATTTGGTATATTCCAGGAAAGCACAATGTTGTAGCCGAATGCGTTTTCTCGACACGTGCTGCGATTTAGTTTAATTACCCCAGCATTATATGCTACAGTAGTCGAGACGGAACAGAGACAAGACCTCATATGGGCACCCATCATTAAATTTTTGACTAAGCAAGATACTCGCCCGATTCAAACCTCCAGTACCATTGAAAGAGTTAGTGATGTTAGACAATTTACTGTGTAGAGTAATAAGCTAGGGACAGCCCCGAGGAAATGTTGTCAGTTAGTTGTCCAGCTGTCTTGGTACCAACTGTGTTAAAATTATCCATGATGCTCCTGCAAGTGCACATCCAGGAAAGGATCGTACACTCCAACAAGGTCGATTGAAGTATTTTTGCCAAAAATGGCTAAGGAGATTGCTCATTATGTGACAGATGTTTAACCTGCTTACAGCACAAGGGATATGTTTCAGGACCTAATCCAATTCAGGTGTACCCAGCAACTAAGCTCCTTGGAACGAGTATCGATGGATTTGTTGACAAATTTTGCAGAAACAGAAAAGGGAACAACACATTGCTTGTAATGGTTGATAATTTTTCACGGTATTGCGAACTAGTTCCTATCCCGAACAAAACAGCAGAAACTATAGCCAGTGCATTCCATGACCAATAATTTGTAGATATAGTATGCCAAAGTAATCCTTTCAGATATGGTCCAGAATTCAGTAATAGTATTTTAACTAGCTTGTCACTTGACAAGTCACAAGTCACTTGAACTCCAAACCTTTCCAGATATTCTAAAAAACCAGCTTGAATGTAATGAAACTCCATTTTCTGGGTGAGTCCCGGAGGCTCACCGGAGCTATCCAGGCTGAATGGATATGTATAACTTTCTGGCATCAGTCAATGCATGGAGTTTTTTTTTTTTTTTTTTTTTTTTTTTTTTTTTTGAGATATATACAAGAGTTGTTACATTCTTGTACAGCCCCTAGTACGCGTAGCGTTTCGGGCAGGTCCCCTGGAATACGATCCCCACCGCGAAGAATCGTTTTTTCATCCAAGTACACATTTTACTGTTGCGTTAAACAGAGGCTACAGTTAAGGAATGCGCCCAGTAAATCCTCCCCCAGCCAGGATGAACCCCTTGACATAGCGCTCGCGGAACGCCAGGCGAGTGTCTTACACTCTACACCACGGAGACTAAATCTGGCCTACCGGGGACCCGAGCCAGAACCTGGCCCCCTCTAGAGAGGCATGAGGAGCAATGGCCTATAGAGACCTCCCTTATTATGGAGCATTCTATGTCTGCCATCGACCGGGAAAGGCACCCAGAAAGGTAGGCGCCCCAAAACAAACCCCTATTCTGGTAAACTATTGCGACCGAAGACCGAACAGGCGAACAGAACTCCCAAACGAAAATTAATCCTCATGACGTCATCATGTCGCCGCGCCTCCGTCTGCGCAACCCCCCCCCTCCCCGGAGGGGGAAGGGGGGAGCCCCAGACCCCACCGCCGGCGACCCAACCTTCAGTCTTAGGCTGGATGTCAAAACCCAAAAAAACACCGCTGACCGGTAGGGAGGGAGGGATGCCAGGGAGCCTCCGGGACTCACCCAGAAAATGGCGTTTCATTACATTCAACGCTGGTTTTCTGGGGGGAGCCCCGTCGGCTCCCCGGAGCTAACTACCCAAAGATAAGGAAACAGGGACTTACCCGGGCGGCGGGCCGTCCTCATTCCTCAATGCGAAGGCGAGACAACTGGCTGCAACACCGCCGGCCCAATGCAACGCAGGCCCGACTAGGCCCAGGGACATTCACCAGGTAGCGAGCGGCCAGGACCCTGTTCGATCTCCGAAAACCCCGGGCCCGAATGTCCACCCAAGACATGTTGCCAAAAGCAGCCGCCAAGGCCGCAAACTTACGAACGTGTCGTGGGCCCGGGGAAAAACCGCAGGCTGGCTACACTTTATAACCCTGCGGACAACCTGAGAGACCCGAGCCCGAGAACAGGGAAGAAGGGAAACCGGATCAACCAGAGCGCATCTCCAGCCACAGAAGCCGTGGCCCGCAAATAACGGCGAAGAGCCGCAACCGACACAACACATGATGCACCCCGGCCTGACCAACCAAGCGTTAACAACCCAAGGCCCCCCCCGAAAGGCAGCCGTCTCATTCTTTTGCCAGAAAAGAGGGAGACGGCTGCAAACGAACAAAACGACCACCAGGACCGAAAGAGCAGAAACCCCGGCGCCGGAGGAGAGCATGAAGCTCGCCCACCCGACCCCCCGAGGCCAAAGCCAACAGGAAAAAAGCCTTTAAAAACAATCCCGAACGGAAGGGGCCACCACAACCGGGGCAGAGAGAGAAAACGAAAGAACGCGGTCCAAAGACCAAGACGGCTCCGGAGGAGCGTGAGCAGGCCGGAGGTGAAAACAACGCCCTAGATAACTTGCGAAACGGGGCGAAAGTAACATCCACCCCGAAAGCAAGCTGAAGCGGCTCCGCCAACGCCGCACGATACGAAGCAACAGTATTCGGCATAAGTCTTACAGTCTCCGTGGTGTAGTGGTAAGACACTCGCCTGGCGTTCCGCGAGCGCTATGTCATGGGTTCGTATCCTGGCCGGGGAGGATTTACTGGGCGCAATTCCTTAACTGTAGCCTCTGTTTAACGCAACAGTAAAATGTGTACTTGGATGAAAAAAACGATTCTTCGCGGCTGGGGATCGTATTCCAGGGACCTGCCCGAAACGCTACGCGTACTAGTGGCTGTACAAGAATGTAACAACTCTTGTATATATCTCTCAAAATAAGACGACGGTCCTGAAACAACCAAGAGAGAAAGGACAGAACAACCCTATCAGAGACCGAAGAACACCTACGCAATGATAGGAAAAACCGGAAGGACCGCCAGGAAACCTCATACTGCCGCTGAGACGAAGCACGTAAGGTAGGAGACCAACAACGAAGCCACCTGCGCACCATACAACGAATGATAAACCTGAGTCAAAAACTCCAGACGCGAAGACTCATGGAGAAGATGGAACCAGCCTCATACAGTGCTGGACCGATCTGCTGAAAGAGGCGGAGCCGCGGGAAGACCCTCAGGCACGGACACCGAGCAAGCAGCGCCTGAAACCAAGGCTGGGCCGGCCACCAAGGGGCCAGAAGGACAACACGACCTTGGTAAGTCTCCAAGCGAGTCAGGACCTGGAGCAACAGCGGAACCGGGGGAAAGAGGTACAGGTAACCCCACCTCGCCCAGTCCAGCCGGAAGGCGTCGACCCCAACGCCTTCGCAGTCGGGAAAGGGCGCCACATAAACCGGGAGACGCCTCGACCACGCCGACGCGAAGAGATCCACGTCCGGAGTCCCGAACGTCTGGCACACCCAAAGGAAGGAGTCGGCGTCGACCGTCCACTCCGAAGACAGGGGACGGAACCGAGAGAGGCCGTCCGCCAGGACGTTGGACACCCCCCCCGGACATGAACCGCCAGGAGAGCCAAACCCCGAGAACTCAGCAGACGAGTCACCCAAAGCGACCAGCCCCAAAGAGCCAAGGACCGCATCGAACCCCCCCCGGTTCAAACAATGAACCACCGGGGAGCAGTCCGAATGGAGCCGGATCGTCGATCCGCGAGCGACTCGAATCCTCTGGAGCGACATCCAAACAGCCGCGAACTCCCGCACCGTGCTGTGAGCCCAACGGAAGGACGGAACCCACCGCCCCTGGCCGGCCTGGTGAGCACTGGTCACAAAACCCCAGCCAAGAGACGACGCGTCCGTGTACACATCGAGCGAGGGCTCGGGAAGGCGCCAAGGCACCGAACCCCGAAAAACCCGAAGAGGAAGCCGGTGACGCAGCAACCGACGCAAGGCACCCGGGGGTCGAACCCAACGATCGCGAGAGAGGCGGAAGGGCCGGCTCCGAAGGAACCAAAACAGCCGACGAAGCCACGCCCGATCCAGCGGGTAGACCATCATGGCAAAGTTCAGGCTTCCGCACAAACTCTCGAGCAATCGCCTCGTGACCCGGGAACTCCTCAGAAACAGGCGAAGGCGGGACCGCAGGCGCAATAGAGCCGCCGGAGGAAGAGACAAGGAAGCAGTCCGAGCGTTCCAAACCAGACCCAGCCAAGACCGAACCTGAGAGGGAGCCAGATGGGACTTCCTCCAGTTCACCAAGAACCCGAACCTGGCGAGCTGGGAAAGAACCAAATCCCTGACGAGCAGACACTCGGACCGGCTGGGAGCCCAAACCAGCCAGTCGTCGAGATAGGCCAGAACCCGAACACCTAGAAAACGCAGGAGGGCCACCACGACCCGAGTAAGGCGTGTGAAAACGCGCTGTGCCAGACTCAACCCGAAGGGAAGACAACGAAAGCGGTAACCTTGATGCCCCACCACAAAACCTAGCCAGTCCCTGAATACCGGATGAACAGGGACGTGCCAATACGTGTCCTTGAGATCCAGGGACACCATCCAAGCGCCCCTCTCCAAGAGAAGACGAAGACACAGCGGAGGTAGATCCCAAGGAGACCCAGGGAAGGTAGCCCTAAGCCCCAAGGGCAGTACTCACAGGGCACCTAGGGAAGATAGCCCTAGGCGCATGCAGCCCGAGCACCGTAGAATTATACTCCTGGCCCACACACCACCGGAAGGGGCAGCTCACACCACCAGGAACAGAACTGCAACCGCAAACTGGGGCCAGAGGCACGACCGCACCAGATCGCATCAGCCTGAGAACTGAAGGTTGGGTCGCCGGCGGTGGGGTCTGGGGCAACCCCCTTCCCCCTCCCGGGGAGGGGGGGGTTGCGCAGACGGAGGCACGGCGACATGATGACGTCATGAGGATTAATTTTCGTTTGAGGAGTTCTGTTCGCCTGTTCGGTCTTCGGTTGCAATAGTTTACCAGAATAGGGGTTTGTTTTGGGGCGCCTACCTTTCTGGGTGCCTTTCCCGGTCGATGGCAGACATAGAATGCTCCCAATAATAAGGGAGGTCTCTATAGGCCATTGCTCCTCGTGCCTCTCTAGAGGGGGCCAGGTTCTGGCTCGTGGTCCCCGGTAGGCAAGAACTCCATGCATTGACTGATGCCAGAAAGTTATACATATCCATTCAGCCTGGATAGCTCCGGGGAGCCAACGGGGGTCCCCCCAGAAAAAGTGAGAGTAACCCCTGTCCACAAATGTGGTGATCTCACAGATGTTAACAACTAAAGACCTATATCAATCTTGCCTAACTTATCAAAAATTTTTGAAAAACTAATCTACTAGCAGCTTTACTCTTATCTGGCCAAACACAATATACTTAGCTCTTGCCAATATGGCTTCAGGCCCAAAAAAAGCACTAACGATGCACTTATTAGTATGATTAACTTAATTCATGCAGCTCTTGATAAAAATAAGTTCCCTGTTGGGTTATTTGTGGACCTGCATAAGGTTTTTGACACTGTCAACCACCAAAACCTTCTTCTTAAATTACATCATTATGGAGTCAGAGGACACTCCCTGCAATACCTCAAATCTTACCTTACTGACAGGCTCCAGTATGTTTCTGTGAATAATTCAATTTCTCCCACCCTACCCATCAACATTGGTGTTACTCAGGGCAGCATACGTGGCCCTCTCCTCTTTCTCATCTTCATTAATGACTTTCCAAATGCCTCCCAACACCTCAAACCAATTCTATTTGCTGACGACACAACCTTCATTTACTCCAGTCCTGACCCCCTTGCTCTTAATGCCACAGTAAATACTGAGCTAAATAAAGTCCATTTTGGCTAACTGCCAACAAACTCACCCTTAACATTGACAAAACTTTCTATATTCTGTTTGGCAATAAATCGTCTAATCAAATAAATCTCAAAATAAACAATACCCAAATTTGTAACAAACTAGATGGAAAATTCCTTGGCGTTCTCATTGATCACAAGCTGAATTTCCAGGGACACATTCTAAATATATCAAAAAAAGTTTCAAAAACTGTTGGCATTCTTTCTAAGATCAGATATTATGTACCCCGCCCTGCCCTGGTTACTCTCTATTACTCCCTCATCTATCCATACCTCAACTATGGTATTTGTGCTTGGGGTTCTACTACCCAAAATCATTTACGTCCTCTAATTACTCAACACAAAGCTGCTATTAGGACAATATCCAACTCTGGCCCCAGACATCACTCGGTACCTCTACTCAAATCTCTGAATATGTTAGATATTAAGTCACTGCACATTCTCTCATGTGTATTATACATATATAAAACACTGAACTGTAATGCCAATCCTGACCTCAAAAGCTTCATTGAAGGTTGTAACAGAACCCATGAGCACCACACCAGAAATAAATACAGTTTTGATATTCCAAGAGTATGACTTAATCAAACTAGAAATGCTCTACAAATCAAGGGACCCAGAATGTGGAATGACCTTCCCAACCATGTTAAAGACTGTACCTCTCTTAACCAGTTTAAGATAAAAACGAAACAGTACTTAATAAATTCCCTGTAACCTACCTTACCCCTCTATTGTCAATCCATGTCTGTTTTTTTTTTTTAATCAACGCTGTTTGTTGACCTATTGTATTTGTGCTGCTTTTTCAGTCATGTTCCCCCCTTATTTTATCTTTATTTGTATTTGTTCTCAACACATTTTATTCTTTATACTCAATTAGTATTAAGTTTTAGATATTAATGTTTTTCCTGCCCGAAACGCATTGCGTAATAGTGGCTTTAGGCATTGTATGTACTAGCTCTATCTATAAATCGATCAATTTATGTAAAATCACTTGTATGTATGTACCTTACCTGAATAAACATATATTTATTATTTATTTATTTATTTATTTATTTATATATATTTGTGTGATTTATATAACATTAAAAAATGTAGTATCATGCCTCACCATCTAGCAAGCAACGGTTTAGCCGAACGTACTAACAGGAAAGTGTTAGATGCCTTGAAAGTCACAATGAATTTTGATAACAACAATTGGGATGATTTTATACCCCTTAATTCAGTGTGCCATAAATTCTTCAATTATTGTTTCTACAGGTGACACACCTCACGCTATTCTTTATGGTACAGATAAGATCCTCCCTAATCCTCCCTTTACAGTCTCCGTGGTGTAGTGGTAAGACACTCGCTTGGCGTTCCGCGAGCGTTATGTCATGGGTTCGTATCCTGGCCGGGGAGGATTTACTGGGCGCAATTCCTTAACTGTAGCCTCTGTTTAATGCAACAGTAAAATGTGTACTTGGATGAAAAAACGGATCTTCGCAGCGGGGATCGTATTCCAGGGACCTGCCCGAAACGCTACGCGTACTAGTGGCTGTACAAGAATGTAACAACTCTTGTATATATCTCAAAAAAAAAAAAATGAATTGATTAATGTACCTCCTACTCCCTTATATAACGTAGATGATTTTGTTCAAGTGAAGCGTAGACAGATGCAACTAGTATTCAAGAAAATACGAGAACAACTGTCCAAAGCTACAGCCGAGTTCACTCTAGCAAGGAATGCACGAGCTAAACCCAGTAAAATAACTATCGGATCTGTAGTAATGATACTTAACCAACACAGGTCTGGCCCTATGTACAAGTTAACTAAGAAATTTTTGACTGTTGACGAGACTGATGAGGACGATGACAATGAACTTACCCAGACAGATCCTTCTATTGGGACACCACCTTCTGTGGTTGACAGACCACTTGATGTACAGCAACCCCATATTAGCACCTATAATCTTAGATCTAGACATCTCGTTTCAACCGTGCACTCAACCCATGTCCATTGGCTAGATGTTAACGAGGTTATCCCTCAAGATGATAGTTTGTCACATGCAGTTTCATCTGTTCCTGACTTTCAGTCAGAGCCAGAGTTGTATAGTGCTCTGGATGAGCTAGGTGTAGATATCCGTAGAATTTATAATTAAGTGCACTCTGCAGTTATTCTGTTTTGTTTTGCAAAAATTCATTTGCAGTATTTCTACCACATGTGTCTCATTATTACCATTATATATAATGTATAGTTTTTTCTTAACTTTATTTGTTATAAATTAGATGCCATTAAGTCTACTGCCATTTGTAATTTTTTTTTACAGTGCTTGTCATAAAGAGTTCATTAATGTTCTAGCAACCACATTGAGGCCAGTGAATCCTGACTGCTATCACTCAGATTTTAGTCTTCTTGATCCAGGTCTTGTATATAGCTTGTAAATATATTGTACATTAAGAAAAAACAAAAAAAAAATTTCCTCATTATCTAATCTTAAAATTCCTTTGTGGTTGTTAAGCCAGAACTTTTGTTCCATTAATGTAAATAATTGTCTTTAATTTTGTTTTGTTCCCAAGCACATGCCATTAACACAAGTTAATAATTTTGTTTAGGCAATACCTTGAGTTGTATTGTTCATATCTGATAAGTAGACATACACATGTTCTTAATGCTCTAGTTTAATTAAAGCATTGTTACCATGATTTTTCACACCTGATCTTCTTTTAATGTTTATTATGCAAATTTCACATGTAAGCCCATTATTGATTGCCACCGAGGTCCTTTCAGTATCATTGTAACTATATAGCTAGCCAGAGCTTGTCGACAAGGGACGTCGACTTGGTAGCGTGTCCGAGCGGTGTTATTACTCTAATACTCAAATCGTATGACGGTTGAGACATAACCAATCACAGGCCAGTAGGCCTCTGACGTCATGCCAGACAGAGCCGGCACCAGCCGTGCTCCCAGCAAGCGGCAGTATCCTCACAGACCCAGAATAGGTTGGACCTCGGCTGGCCAGATAAACACCTTTGTTGCCTCACTCAATAAAACTACTGAAGTGTCTACTGTGTATAACTACAACCAACGAATACTTACCAGTATAATAAAACGAGCGAAACTTTTCTATTATGAGAGTCGATTCAAAGACGCAAAAGGCAGCATGAAAAGCACATGGCAAGCCATCTCTAACATCCTAGGATCTAAACTGCAATCACATATCAAGCAGATAAAACTCTCCAAGGATGGTTATACACCTGCAACATAATTTAATAGCTTTTTTTTTTAGATATATACAAGAGTTGTTACATTCTTGTACAGCCACTAGTACGCGTAGCGTTTCGGGCAGGTCCCTGGAATACGATCCCCTGCAGCGAAGAATCGTTTTTCATCCAAGTACACATTTTACTGTTGCGTTAAACAGAGGCTACAGTTAAGGAATTGCGCCCAGTAAATCCTTCCCAGCCAGGATACGAACCCATGACATAGCGCTCGCGGAACGCCAGGCGAGTGTCTTACCACTACACCACGGAGACTTTTCATCAGTTGGTGTTAACCTTGCCAGAAAAATCCCACAGACCCAGACACATATTACTACATATCTTACAGGCAGCTATTGTAACTGTCTTCACCTTTCACCAGTCAGCCCGACAGATGTGGTGTCCATCATTCACTCGCTAAAAACCAAAGCTGGGGACATTAGTGAAATACCATCCATGATATACAAGAGAGCCTCCCATGCCCTTGCGCCACCCATAGCTCTGCTGTTCAGCAAATCTCTAGTGTCATACATTCCCTGATATCCTCAAAAAAGCAAGAGTAACGCCAGTTCATAGAGGAGGCAATCCAGCAGATATAAACAATTAAAAACCAATATCAAATCTACCTATATTATCAAAAATATTTGAACAAATTATTTATAAAGAGGTCTACTCCTACCTCATAACATTCAATATACTGAGTCTCTGTTATTACCTTGTGTTGGTTTCAGGGCTTAGAATCCCTGCGGCTCGGTCCTCAACCAGGCCTCCTGGGCAATGTCAGTTTGGCTTGTTTGTTTTATTTTATAAAAAAATTCTCCCGTTTTATATGTTTTATATATTTTGTTCTGTTTTATTTTATTTCTGTTGGTTTTATTTTTATTTAGACAGCTAAAATGTCTGTCAGTCTGGCTTCTGCTCCCAAAAGAGTACCAACAATGTAGTTACTAGTCTGCTTGATATCATTTACACAGCCCTTGACAAAAATGAGTTCCCAATTGGACTCTTCATTGACCTGAGAAAGGCCTTTGATACTGTTAACCATAGCTACCTCTTATTTAAACTTCACCCTTACGGAATCCAAGGCCTTGCCCTGAACTATATTCGATCTTTTCTTAGTGACAGACACCAATATGTAGCCATCAATGATATATTTATTTTTTTATTTATTTTTTATTTATTTATTTATTTATTTATTTATTTATTTATAAACAAGAAGGTACACTGGGTTTATAAGAGTACATAGCATTGATGGTTTACATTCTTGTAAAGCTACTAGCCCACACAGCATTTCGGACAGGTCCTTAATCTAACAGATAATTTTAAGTAGGTAATTTCTAGCAAAATGGAAAAAATTTTTACAGGTACATTGTACAAAATCTGACAAAAATTTGTAGTACATTAACCCTTAACATGCTCGGGGTCTAATATCCTGCTATCCGCACAGGCGCATGTCATTTTGAAAAAAAAAAAAATTATTTTTTCTTCCTAACCTGTTAATTTGTGTTCACTGATCACGGGAAAAATAATAAAAAAATCGTAAGTGCCATATATTGCCCGCTATAGGGCGGGGAAGTCTGGCAAATTATAGGCGCTGACTCAGCATGCGTCCCAGGCGGTCTGTTGCTCGCCAGCTGTCAGGCCAGAGTTGCCACAAAGAGATAATTACCTAATTATTTCAATGTCTCTGATTGATGTTTCATAGTTTTTTTGCTGTAATATTATTCAATAGTGTGTAGTTTGATATATTTATATAATAAAATGAGTGAATCATTGCTGTACTCAAAAATATGGTGTGCATATTGTTGATTCAGTTATGTTCATCAATCAGTGAACAAATACTTTGTCGGTTATTACACTATAAGCACAGGTTATATATAAGTATCTGAATGTTTTGTTCACTATAACGAACCACTAAGTAGCTATTATGAGTCAAAAAGTAACGAGGAGTGACCGCCGTGTACCAGCCAGCCACTCCCGCCCTCCCTCCAGTCATCTGACTCGCCCACATTCTCCTCCCACAATACTGTTTTTGCTATAATTCACTATATACAGACGGTATATATAAGTATCTACATGTTTTGTTCACCATAACTGTACATCTAAGCTTGTATGGTGAGTAAAGTCACAAAGACATAGGACCTAACACAGTCAGCTGATGGCTGCCTCCCTCAAGGCCAGATACACTAATATTTCTCCTCCAACAATACTGTGTGGTGTTATTATGCTATATACACACATTATAAATAAATATCTACCTGTTTTATTCACCATACTTGTACAAATAAACTGGTATGGTGCCCATAGACCATCGTGGTAACCAGTAAACAACACCGTCGTCTGCACGGTGGCGTCGTGCAGACGACGCCACCGCCCTCACCAAAATGGCGGCTCCAAACCTTCTCTTGCTGTTTATACCCTCTATACACACGTTATATATAAGTATCTACATTTGTGTTCACTATAGCGAACCACTAAGCTGGTATGCTGAGTGCAGTCAATAAAAGGTGGCCACACACAGTCAGAAAACATCGCCACCACCCTCCCTCCCACAGCATTACTCCTCCCTCCATGGCGCACAGCGCTAAATATCATCGCAATCCTGCTATTATCAGAACCCTGGTCACTTTTATCACAGTCAGGGGTCTTCTGTAATAATATCATCGCTACATAATAGCATGAACAAGTATATTATGGCATTTTTAGGCGATGCTGTGGTCACAAGCTGAACAGCAGTGCTGTGAGCTCATGCTGCGTGCGTCAGGCTTGGTAGCTTACGCGATACTGAGGCCCCTAACACCCGGGAGTTTGGCCCACGATTTTTTTTTAAAAATGGCGTCTGTTTACAAGAGCCCTGATGAAGGTGTGGTGAACCCCGTGTATCCGCGGGCCGTTTAAATCTTGCGTAGTGCTCCAACACTTCATATGAAGTGAAGAGCAGTCGACTGGTAAAACGCCTAGCACTTCATATGAAGTGATGAGCACTTTAAGGGTTAAAGTAAATTTGAGTTATCAACATATAACCTCTCCCACTCTACTATTAAATGTAGCAATGCCACAGGGCAGTATCCTAGGACCTTTCCTATTTCTTATATATATTAACGATCTGCATAATGTCTCTAATATTCTTAAACCTATACTATTTTCTGACGTCTACTCAGACCCCAACTTCATCTACCTACTACTACTACCGACCTACTTCATCTACTCAAGACCCCAACTCACACATTAGATAATGTTGTAAACACTGAATTAAAAAAAGTCCACTTATGGATGTCAACCAACAAACTCACACTAAACATAGAAAGACCTACTACATCTTATTTGGAAGCAAATCAACAATGCAATTCAGCTTCAGATAGAAAATGTTAACAAGCAATAAAAAGGAGTGTAAGTTCCTTGGCCTATACTTAGACAAGAGACTCAACTTCAGCACCCATATACAACACATAACTAAAAAAAAAAATCTCAAAAATGGTTGGTATTCTTTCTAAAATCAGATATTACATTCCCCACTCTGCTCTCCTCTCATTATACTACGCACTAATCTATCCCTATCTTACATATGGTATCTGTGCATGGGGTTCAATCACTGCAAACTAACTCAAGCTCATCATCACCCAGCAAAAATCTGCTATCAGAACAATAACAATCTCTGCTTTCAGACAACACTCAGCCCCCCTTGTTTAAATCCCTCAACATGCTAAACATTAACTCACTCCACACATTCTCTTGTGCCATTTACATGTACAAAATCTTGTTCGTAGATGCAACCCTATTCTGAAACTCTTCCTTGACAGATGTAATAGAACCCATAATCACCACACCAGAAATAAATATATCTCTGATATCCCCAGAGTCAAACCAAATCTGTGTAAACACTATGCAAATAAAGGGACCTAGTCTATGGAACTCACTCCCTAACTAATTAAAAAACTGTCCAACTTACACCATATTCAAAAGTAACACCAAAAAGTATATAATTTCATCCTAATAGTTTTCTACCTCGTGCTTCACACTCGCATTGTATCGTGTGCTACCCAAAATATATGCCTAAGCCATATTATTTCACCGTTGTAATCACTGCCATCATCTTATATCATCTGTTATGTTGAAAGCAAATTTTACTAAAATGTACCTAGAAATAATCCTCAAATTATGCTACAATGTACCTAGAAATAATCCTGAAATTTTACTAAAATGTACCTACTAATTTTCTTACAATGTACCTGTTAATTGTTTTAAATTTTGCTCCAAATTACCTACTTTAAATTATCTGTTAGATTAAGGACCTGCCCGAAACGCTAAGCGTGTTAGTGGCTTTGCAAGAATGTAAAAACATCAATGCTATGTACTCTCATAAACCCAATGTACATTTTGTATAAATAAATAAATAAATAAATACCATTCATCTGGATGATCAGAGTACACTGAAGGTAGTCACGGTGCTCTCAAAAAACAGGTTTAATCTCCAAATCATAAACAAACCTGTACACTGTAGATCTTTACATGAAGACCAACAACAAACATCGCCAATGGAAGATAGGACCAAAACACCCAGCCTAACCTATCCTAGGCATAGCCAAACACAAAATTGGACGAAAAAAAATACCTACCTAACCTATCCTAAGTATAGCTAAACACACATTATATATACATTTATAATATTTTATATTCGAGAAATTACTAATTTTGGTTTCCCAGTTTGGTAAAGTTTGGGTAGGCCGCAGCATGGAGGAACATTGGCCAAATTCACCATGAAATCACTAACGTTAGCACAGCCCGGTGCCCATAGACTCCTAGAGGCCCAGGCGGGCCACGCTGAGTAACCTTCAGGCTGTAACCCATCCTCCGAATTGACAGTACGTTTTAATACCAAGTGTAATAAGCACATTTCCTGACTGTCATACATAGTACATAATTGCACTTATGGGGCTGCTACATTTACCTCCTCATTTAATTATCCTCGTTGTTGTTGATTATTTTGCCTTGCATTTCCTTAATTTTTCTCCTAAACAATTACAAGGCCTAGATGTAGTACAGAATGATGCCATGCACATCATTCTGGGTTGTCTTAGAACTGTCAGAATTGTTAACATGAGAAAGGAACTAAAATTACCTTCCATTTACGAAAAATAGTTCTACTTAGCACTATGCTTTGCGCCAAAACTTTGAAAAATAATGGTCCCTCCAGCTCTATTCAAATTAAATTGAGATCCATTCTAAAAATTTTGACTGTTCCCTCAATCCGCCGCAAAAAGCTCCTTACAGTGTGTGGCTCAGTTGTTGTGCCTATAATCTTCTGAAACTGAATGTGTCTCTTAAGCCTGATAAACTGTTCACTATACTCCCCCTTGGAAACATGTGCAGGTCTCTTTGCATTATACCCCCATCAGTGTAAAAAATGTATAACACTGACACTATGAGATGTATAACATTAGAAGCTATTGACAGTCATCTTCAAAATCTCAAACCGACTGAATCCTATGCCTTTACTGATGGCTCTGTGCAGTTAGACACTGGTAGAACAGGTTGTGCATGTGCAGTATATTAAGGGAATGAAATGATCATGTCTAGTACACAGAGATTGAACAACTGGGCAAGCACAACACAGACCGAGCTATTGGGCATTTATCTAGTCACTGAATACCTTAAGCTCAATGGTGGTGGAGTTATTTTCTGTGACTCTAAAAGTTCTCTGCAGTCCTTAAATAACCCATCACAATGTATGTCTGAAGTAGCTTGTAACATTAAATGGAAATATTTACCAATGATAATAACTACTGTATAAAATTTGTGTGGATCCCATCCCATGTTGGAGTTGGTAAACATGACTTTGATAATCGATTAAATGAGGCTTGCAGGAAAGAAAACATTGATTATGACTTTATACTATCTAATGCAATTATTAGAAATATACAAATTAAAGAAATTAATTCAGATTTAGAAGAACTAAGAAATGCCCAAAGATCTGAAAGCTGCAGTATTAAAAGCTATGACAAGTTTTGTAATAATAGGTATTTGTATGGTCAGCACAGTAACCGGACCAGGCAATGTGATGTAATCATTGCGTGAATTCGCCTTGGATATAGACACATCTGGCAGGTTAGTGAGGCTGAGCCACTACCAGAATACTCAGATTGTAAACTCTGTGATAAACCTTTAATGCATTCACTAGAACACTATATTGTTGAATGTGAAACCGTAAAAGACTTTAGACACATCTGGCAGGTTAGTGAGGCTGAGCCACTGCCAGAATACTCAGATTGTAAACTCTGTGATAAACCTTTAATGCATTCACTAGAACACTATATTGTTGAATGGGAAACCGTAAAAGACTTTAGATAATAATAGGTATTTGTATGGTCAGTGAGTACCAGGTACCTCCTGGCCTATTGTACCACCAACTGTGTAATTATTTCATTGACTCAGGTGTTCTGGATGACATCCTAACAATTTATCCAAAATTTGCTTGTCCATTTTAAGAATGAAGAACAATTTTATTTATATTACTTCTAAGCTGCATCACTTATGAATCCATCCCTGCCCTTGTGTGGCAGTACACAATAGAAAGTTGTTTTCACATATTCATACATTAAAACATTGATTGTAACCATGATATACATGTGCTTCCGCCTACAGTTTAGACCTTGTCTTGTGTATGACCCTCTGTCCTGCGTGACACATGAATACCAGCATTATCCTCACTTTAATAAGAATTAATTGAAATCCTCATATTAGACAAATTGTAATTAATTTTGTCAATAAAGATGTCAATAATAATGTTTCCGTTAAAACACTCAAAATTTTATAAGCAAGTTTATATATTCAGTTAGCTATACACAAGTTTTAAATATCAGAAATTTCTTTCAGTTTTATTAAACAGTGGAGATTTTATACAAAATTTGAAAATATCCTGAGTTACTCACAATTTATTGAAATATTTTAGTTTTGTTTTATTAGTATTATAAAACTGTTATATCAATATAGCTATTGGTTAAGTACTAATTGTAATTAAGAAGCAATAAAATGTTTATCTTAAAAACTAAGACGGTTATGTTAGGTCGTGGTTTTCTATTCAGCGTTTCAGGTAAACTCAAAATTCACATATTTTGACTACGATTTAATACTAAGTGTAAATAAGTACAATTACTGACTGCCATACATATTATATAATTGCACTTTTGGGGCTGTTACATTTACCTCCCCATTTTTGGAGGACGGGCTGCAGCATAACAGCACCCTCTAGCCAGGGCCCTGTCTGGCACGGGGCCATTAATTACCAAAAGCTACCCAAGCCTTCTAGCATTATGTACGTAATGAAGAAATATGACATATTTACTCACTATAATGTTGGTGATGAATGTAGTCATGATTGGTCCCAAATAAGACAACATGTTCTTGAGTCATGATAGGTCCAATAATATTAAACTACGTATTCTTGAGTCATGATAGGTCCAAGAATAACATGTATATAACAAGATCATCATAAGACTTACCTTCCCTCTGGTCGTTCCTGATCACCCGGACCTTCTGTATCTTGGCCAGCTCGGCTCCATCTTCAGCTGTAAAGCCATGAAACGCCTCTTTTAATATCATAACATGCATCAACCTTGTGTTTGTGAGCATAATATTTGAAATGCCAATTACATTTACAAACCCTGTTTCTTAGATGGCAACCTTGTTCTGAAACTCTTCCTGGACAGATGTAAT
>WNGS01000005.1:21525-35084 GCA_020271785.1 Procambarus virginalis
ACCATTCTACACTTTACCAAAACAAGAAATGACAGGTGCAGCATAATCAAAAAGAAATCTTACAGTACTCAAGTATATCATTCGTAGCACAAGGACTCGATCCCACTCCCTTTCCACAGCATACCAAGGCCTTCAGAGGTTGTAATCTCTTCCGACATTGACCAAACAGTCTGTTCATCTCAGCTTCTAAACTCTCATGGTGATATTCCAACCTAAGCCTAAATATTTATATATATTAACTCTCTCTATATTTTTACCGGTTATTTTCAATATAATGGGCCCCCGACTTCTACATTCAAACTTAGGTTTGTTTTCATTAACCACTAATCCCTATGGTGATCACAAGTTTCCGAAATTGTCCAACACTATTTGAACCTTTGAAATATCTTTGCCCTGAAACAACATATCATCGACATATATGATCGGAGTACCCCATTTGAGTATCTCTCAGATAAGTCTAAAATCTTATTCACTAGTACATTAAACAGAGTGGGACTCAACACCCTCCCTGAGGTGTGCCGAGTTCAAAAGACCTCACACTGACATACAACCTTGATACCACACATGAGCCTTCCTTTCGTAAAGATAATCCCCTATCCAGGGCAATAATCTCCCTTTAACACCCAAGACCAGCTAATTCATATAAAATACCTCTTGTTGGCTTTATCAAAAGCTCCTTGTAAATCAATAAAAATTCTATAATAATCATTTTCATTAGCTAGACAATTAACCCTACAAACCGCGCATATCATATATAAATGATATCAGTGACAAAACCGATATTGCGCACATCATTTATATATGATTTCGTGTCTAGCGCTATTATTTAAACACCCCGCCTGGGATAGGGGCAGCAATAGTACAGCCACCACTGATAGTTGCCAGATCCAACCTAGAAAAAAAATCGCCAACCCCAGTGTTTGAGAGGGGCTCATATCGGTAGCAGCTCACCAAGGCTGCCACGCAGCATGAGCTCACAGCACTCGCTGTTCAGCTTGTGACCACAGCATCCCTAAAATGCCATAATATATCTTAAGTGATACTGCTATATGTAGCGATGATAGTATTACAGAAGCCCCCTGATCTTGATAAAAGCTGACCAGGGTTCTGATAAAGCAGGATTGCTGATGTATTTAGCGCTTGTGCACGATGGAGGGAGGAGTACGCTGATGTGGAAGGAGGGATGGTGGCGATGTTTTCTGACTGTGTGTGTGTCCACCATTTATTGACTGCACTCAGCATAGCCAGCTTAGTGGTTCGCTATAGGTGAACACAAATGTAGATACTTACATATAACGTGTGTATAGAGGAGTATAACAGCTGAGAAGGATAGTTGGAGCCGCCATTTTGGTGAGAGTGGGGCGTCGTCTGCAGGACCGTGCAATATCGTGCTGTTTACTGGGTACCACGAGGTCTATGGGAACCATACAGCTTTTTGTACAAGTATGGTGAAAAAACAGGTAGATACTTATATATAATGTGTGATCATAGCATAATAACACCACACCATATTGTTGGAGGAGAAATATTAGTGTTTGGCCTTGAGGGGGCCGCCGATCAGGCTGACTGTGGAGTCCACTATGTCTTTGTGCTGTTACTCACCATACAAGCTTAGATGTAGACAGTTTATGGGTGAACAAAACATGTAGATACTTATAATAACGTCTGTGTATAGTGAATAAATGCAAAAACAGTATTGTGGGAGGTAGAATGTGGGTGACGAGTCAGATGCGTGTGAGGGAGGGCGTGGCAGTGGGGCTCCTGGCTGGTAGGCGTCCACTCCTCGTTCTTTTGACTCAACATAGCCACTTAGTGTTCGTTATATGTGAACAAAACATGCAGATATTATATACTAACCTGTGCTATATAGTGTAATCCAACACAAGTATTTGTTCCTATTGTATGAACATAACTAATCTGAATCACTTATATGCACACCATATTATTTGAGTACAGCATGATGTCACACATTTTATATATAAATATATCCAAATACCACTTTGAATAATATTACTGCAAAACAAACTATAGAAACAATCATCAGAGCATTGAAATAATTAGGTAATATTATTTGTGGCAATCTGGCCGTTGCAGCTCGGGCGAGCATAGACCGTCCTGGGACGCTGCTGGTCCAAGCGCCACCTTAATTTGTCAGACTTCCCGCCCTACTAGCGGCAATTAATATGGCACTTACGATTTTTTTTATTACTTTTCCCGTGAATCAGGAACACAAAAAAGGAATTCAGAAGAAAAAATAATTTTTGATTTTTTTTTTCATGCATGCGCCTGTGGGATGCTGATATTTAGCCCGTAGCGTTAGAGGGTTAATAATACAATCAGAAGGTACTTTTTCTTGAGGAAACCCAAACAAATTACTAGACAGCTGATCACCTATTATATATAAAATCTATTTAAAATGATCCTCTCCCTCGATTTACAAAAAACACGAGGTTAAAGACACAGGTCTGTACTCTCCATTGGCTTTAGGAATAGGGATGATCATAGCTGTTTTTCCATTTACTGGGAATACGGTCTCTTTATAACTAATATTAAAGAGGTCTAAAAGTGGGCCTTTCGTCATAATGGCAAGTTCATTAATTATTTCATAAGTTACTCCATTCTCCCCAGGGGCGGTAGATTAATCGCCAACTTAAATCGCCGTTATTAGTTCTCTCTGGTAATACCTGTGCAAGTGACATCACCACTGTTACTTGCTGTAAGTATAAAATCCTTTCTTAGATCTTTCCAAGAATCTAATGACTCTCTCATTACAGCGGGTAATGAACTAAGTTTGGCAACTTCCGCCCATTTATTTACGAGACCATTTGCAAATCCTTGCGGGTCAGGATGTGCAACAAAATTATGCTTTTTTACCCCTTATTTTTGTTTACGTCTTGCCAGAGTTCCTTCAAGTTTGTTACTCCCAACTTTCTCTGCAAACTCCTGCCAATACTTACTCCTAATTTCCTTTCTCTTCTCCCACACAGCCTGGCAACTGCCATTAAAGCATTATTCCCTTCCTCAGAGCTCTATATTTTCTTGAAAAAGTGTAGGTTTTGACAACAAGGATTGGAATACCCCCCCCACAGGTCTGGTTCAATTTCAGGATTATGAATTACATGCAGCATTAAACTGCCTTGTTTGTATTATGATGGATAATGTCTATTCATACAATGGAACTTCTGAAACCTTCTATGTTCTACCGCTCATAGGACGAGTATAATGCACAATTAAATTAGCCTCCTTATAGCAGCAACAATTATAAAGTCCTATGGTGACTGACTTATGGGACACCCCTCTATAGTCCCTGTATCCTCAAATTATTTAGCATTAGGCAATAACTATGTTTAAATGAGTATACTTAGCCTCGGTGCCGGGAGCCACTCTCTCCAGCATAGGCTCTAGCCAATGTTGGTTACACTCGCAGTGAGAGTCGAGAAAGGTGAGGATAGGCGGCGGTAGCAGCGTCGTCACGAGCCTCTCACACCGAGGAACGCATCAAGCCTAGCCAAAAAGGGAAAACATCTTTAGCTGTTATTGTAAGAAGTTCAACATCTTGTCTAACCCAATTAAACCCACGACTAATATTACAGGCTGTTGGGTAACTTTAGTAATTACAGCATTGCAAATGAAGGAAAGGTATATAATCAAGGTCACCAGCAGCCAATTATTACAATTGGCCTCTGCAAGATTTGTTTGTTTTAAGAGGACGTTGTGAACTATAATTCTCGAAATAGCAGCAGCCGAAAAATACAGTAATGTGATAAGATCAGAGAGGAGATAACCTATATATATATATATATATATATATATATATATATATATATATTATATTATTATATATATATATATATATATATATATATATATATATATTACATATATATTATAATATATATACATATATATATATAATATATATATATATATATATATATATATAGATAATATATATATACTATATATATATATATATATAATATATATATATATAATATCTATATATATATATATATACATATCATATACTATATATATACGTCTCCACTCGATCATCCCGGACTATATGGGAAGGACCCCCAACCGGATTATCACGTTTTTCGGATAATGGTACTTTTTCACCTACGAGTCCAAAAGTGACCATTTCCAACAATTTTTATACTACAAACATCATAATTTGAATTGCCTTGCCACATATAATTATTAGATATTCAACTAGAAACCTCAACTTACCTTGTTGGTGTTCGTCTTCTTGATTGATGCCCACATCTTGAAGTTAAGAATTGTTAACAATTTACGTAACCTATACTAACACAACACTAAAATTAACACTTAAAATTACTGTACAGTTCATTAAGCAAAGTTAGTTTTGACTGCCAGCTGCTGAAGCCTCACTGGTTGAAGGTGCGTGGCTTGCCTGTGGCGCCTCACTTGTTGAAGGCATTTGGCTGCCTGTGACGCCCACTGGTTGAACAACACGTAATTGTCTTTAATTGCCAGGACAACCTTCTCCTCTTAACACCTCCAGAATG
Source organism: Procambarus virginalis (assembly GCA_020271785.1). Classification (NCBI taxonomy): domain Eukaryota; kingdom Metazoa; phylum Arthropoda; class Malacostraca; order Decapoda; family Cambaridae; genus Procambarus; species Procambarus virginalis. The sequence continues at coordinate 26,058 of WNGS01000005.1, forward strand.
ATTGATGCTGATACCAGACATAGTCTTGGCCAAAAATGTTTAAAGTTACTATGAAAATAAAAAAGATATTTCAAAAAATATTTCACTATTGGCGCAGCACTGGACGCCTCACTCGTTGAGGTGTATAACAGTAACTTGTCTTAATTGTTAGGACAACTTTCTTCCTCTTAACACCTACAGAACGATTGATGCTCCTACCAGACATAGTCCTTGGCCAAAAATGTTCAAAGTTACTATGAAAATAAAAAAGTTATTTAAAAAAATATTTCACTAATGGCGCAGCACTGTGTATAACACGAGGGATGGACGCACATGGGTTGACCAGTGTTGGACGGGTCCACTTGGCGTGGGGCAGCTATACCACCTTACGTAGGCTGCCAGGAGAATATTTTTTAAGGAAACTTCAGCCTGTGCACATTGCTTTTAGAAAACTTATTTATTGGTTATTACATAATTACTAGTACTTATTTCATTTGTTTTTGTTCTAAAATTAATGGTATTCCTGTATACAGGTGGTCCCTCCCGACGCTCTCCTCCCACCCTCCCGACACCAGACATAGTCTTGGCCAAAAATGTTCAAAGTTACTATGAAAATAAAAAGTTATTTAAAAAATATTTCACTAATGGCGCAGCACTGTGATAACACGAGGGATGACGCACATGGGTTTGACCAGTGTTGGACGGGTCCACTTGGCGTGGGGCAGCTATACCACCTTACGTAGGCTGCCAGGAGAATATTTTTTAAGGAAACTTCAGCCTGTGCACATTGCTTTTAGAAAACTTATTTATTGTTATTACATAATTACTAGTACTTATTTCATTTGTTTTTGTTCTAAAATTAATGGTAATTCCTGTACACAGGTGGTCCCTCCCGACGCTCTCCTCCCACCATCCCGACCCCACCCACCCACCCCACCCCCTCCTACACCATGCGCCTCGAGTCACGGGCAGACGGGATTAATACCGTATGGCCCGCCTCATGTTTTCATAATACCTATATCCATCCAAACTCTCGTTAATCCGGTTCCTGTGGCTATTTTGGCCGGATATTGTGATAACTTTATCCGATTGCGATTTTGGCCGTATTAAGGCGTTTTTCGGATGTTCGAATCCCGGAATCGCGGGGTTAAGTATATTATATATTGATATATATAGATATATAATATATATATTATATATAATAATTATATTATATATATATAATATATATATATATATATTATATATATATATATATATATATATATATATATAATATATATATTATATATATATATATAGATATATAATAGATATATATATATATATATATATTAAGATATCTATATATATATATATATATATATATATTATATATATATATATATATTATATATACAACTGAAACTCACACCCAGAAGTGACTCGAACCCATACTCCCAGGAGCAAAGCAATGGTAAACAGGGCGCCTTAATCCGCTTGACCATCACGACCGGACATAAGGAAGTGATAGCCTGAGCTATATGAACCACTTCCCCGCCGGCACCTGGATGGTTATCTTGGGCATAGCATTTTATCAAATCACCTCATTTTTTGGGGCAACACGTGAGGAACAAAGCCGGCGGGGAAGTGGTTCATATAGCTCGGCTATCACTTCTTATGTCCGGTCGTGATGGTCAAGCGGATTAAGGTGTCTCCCTGTACATACCAGTTGCGTTGCTCCTGGGAGTAGGGTTCGAGTCACTTCTGGGGTGTGAGTTTTCAGTTGTATCTAGTCCTGGGACCATTCAGGCTTGTTTGCATTTGTGTTCCTCACGTGTTGCCCCAAAAAAATGAGGTGATTTGATAAAATGCTATGCCCAAGATTACCATCCGAGTGCGGCGGGGGGAAGTGGTTCATATAGCTCCGGCTATCACTTCCTAATGTCCGGTCGTGATGGTCAAGCGGATTAAGGGTCCCTGTACATACCAGTTGCGTTGCTCCTGGGAGTATGGGTTCGAGTCACTTCTGGGGTGTGAGTTCTCAGTTGTATCTAGTCCTGGGGACCATTCAGGTTGTTTGCATTTGTGTTCCTCACGTGTTGCCCCAAAAAATGAGGTGATTTGATAAAATGCTATGCCCAAGATTACCATCCGAGTGCGGGGGAAGTGGTTCATATAGCTCCGGCTATCACTTCCTTATGTCCGGTCGTGATGGTCAAGCGGATTAAGGCGTCCCTGTACATACCAGTTGCGTTGCTCTGGAGTATGGGTTCGAGTCACTTCTGGTGTGAGTTTTCAGTTGTTATCTAGTCCTGGGGACCATTCAGGCTTGTTGCATTTGTGTTCCTCACGTGTTGTTGCCCCAAAAAAATGAGGTGATTTGATTAAAATGCTATGCCCAAGATTACCATCCGAGTGCCGGCGGGGAAGTGGGTCATATAGCTCCGCTATCACTTCCTAATGTCCGGTCGTGATGGTCAAGCGATTAAGGCGTCCCTGTACATACCAGTTGCGTTGCTCCTGGGAGTATGGGTTCGAGTCACTTCTGGGGTGTGAGTTCAGTTGTATCTAGTCCTGGGGACCATTCAGGCTTGTTTGCATTTGTGTTCCTCACGTTGCCCCAAAAAATGAGGTGATTTGATAAAATGCTATGCCCAAGATTACCATCCGAGTGCCGGCGGGGAAGTGGTTCATATAGCTCGGCTATCACTTCCTTATGTCCGGTCGTGATGGTCAAGCGGATTAAGGCGTCCCTGTACATACCAGTTGCGTTGCTCCTGGGAGTATGGGTTCGAGTCACTTTGGGGTGTGAGTTTTCAGTTGTATCTAGTCCTGGGGACCATTCAGGCTTGTTTGCATATATTATATATATTATATATATATATTATATATAATATATATATATATATAATATATATATATATTATATATATATATATATATAGTATATGTATATATATATATATATATATATATAATTATATATATATAATATATATATTATATATATATATATGAATGAAAACTCACACCCCATTCAGGCTTGTTCGCATATATATATATATATATATATATATATATATATATATATAATATCTATATATATAATAATCTATATATATACTATATATATATAATATATATATATATATTATATTATATATATAAGTGAGAGTTTATTGAATTGCACGAATAGAATTTTGGCATTTCTATTTATGCATGCAACCTGAAGGGGCTCTCAGCCAGCGTCTGGGCCATCCTCTAAGGAGGGACGGAATCAACAAATATTGGTCATACAAACTTGGATAAGCAATTCTCCACTCCTGAACTCAAAACACTGAAGCTGATCACCCTAATTACCAGGTATCAACATTCACCAGTGTCCTGGAGGTTAACTGGCATGTCCATCATGATAGGTTAACAGTTAATGCAACATTAGTAACAACCCTGCACTTCTAATATTGTGTCCTCTCTCTTTTGAACTACTTCGTCACATCATGCTGAAGCTGCTGTGTGAGGGATAGAGTACCGGACCTGATTTAGCCAAGGTCTTATCCGAGGGCTTAACCCGTCCTTGTTTTTTTTAATGTTGCCGCCGGAGGCGGCTAGTTTATTGTGCACCCCATACTCATCCTGTGAGCGGTAGCGCAAAAAGGATTACAGACCTTGTGTTGACAAAGATCCGTTCCTGTCAGGGTCTGAGTTGCAGAACTGCTTGACCAAGTTTGTAAGAACATGTTTGTCTTCCCGATTTGATGCATTTTTTATAATTACTTCGCCAATAACATTCAATTCCCCAAAACTATTATAAATAAGGTGGCACTTCTAGTTTTTTTTGTGGGCCATTTCTCAAAGCCTATGGTATCGTTATAATTCATAATTTAATTCACTGTGTCGGGGGACATGAGGCCAGTGTGTATTCATACACATTTGGCTTTTATTGAGTTCCCATTTCTCTCCAAGGCTAAATTACTGACCCCGCCCAGGATGCAACCCTACAACAAGGTGACTATCTCCTGAGTACCTACTCACTGCTAGGTGAACAGAAACATTAGGTTAAAGGAAATGTGCCCATCCCTTTCTGTCCCACCCGGAATTCTCGATTGTGTGTCGAGAACAAACCCGACTATAATAACTACTGGGACTCTTCCCGGTAGTACAGGGTTATATATAAGAGATGCTCAAGCCAGCACTTTTGTAGTTAATAAGGAGACCACTATGACCACTCTAACAGCTGTCTGGCTGAAATTGTCTTCAAACATTAACTTGTTAAGATACTGAAGCTACTCCTCAGTGGACATGCAATTATTGTTTGCAGACAATATTTAAATCCAGGTAGCAAAAAATTGTGGAATTACAGACCAATTAAAACAAATATCCACATATGAAGGACAACTCGACAGACCTATAGTGTCCAGTGGATGTTATGATCTCAAGAGAATGACGCGAGCAGGCAGCTCGCAAGTCAGCCAAGGTGGTGTGAGAACAACTGCCAGTGATATAAACCACACACCATTCTCACCAGGTATTGATCATTGGTGTTATTTCTCACACCACACATACTCCTCAGTATGAGGAGTAGGCTCATGATTTAGGCTAAGTTGAGTAGGCTCAACTGATTTAGTATTGACAATCTTGCAATTCCAGAATATTAATTGCTTCTTTAAGAACCATCTACAATTTTAATAAGAGAGAGTTCAAAGAGAAACATACATGGCTTAGAGCACAAGCTCCTGCCACTTCAGATGATCAATATAGGTCATCTTCTAGACGAGGACAACCTCTTAAGTTCTAAAGATAGGATCCAAAATTCTCAAGTACTATCCTCCATCATTATTACTCTATTCATCCCAAGCATCACTGGTTGACATTAGTGGTATGACAAGCCTACAAACTGACTCTCCATGGAAGCTTTACAAGATAATCAGTTTCACCGTAAGTTATCATAATGAATACAAGCAAAACAACTATTACAAGACCCCCTTATTTTAAAACATACTACTTGTCTCAGCATGGACGCCTGGGCTTGTACTTATCCAGGGCACTCTAACAGAGGCTAAACGGAGTAAATCTGTCAAGATTACCTGTATAGACTACTGTGAATCCCTCACACTAACGAACACTACAAATGGAAGCCTACTGAAACCCATATATAGTAATCAGTTCACTTGTGTAGCCACTAGGGTAGACAACCTAGAGATGGCACCGGGTATGACAGCACTAATTTCTGCGAGTCTTCCTGTGGTTTGCAACTCACTACTCCCATTCTACCATTATCACTTGTAACTGGGCCAGATCTGAAGCTTCAGAGGCCTGCTTAAGAAACATTTTCAACAACCCTTGCTGCGTCTGGGAGTTCTTCCCACCAAAAGCTCCACGGGAAGATAGGTTTAACAAGCACACGGTCAGGCAGGTGAGCACTGTGCAACATCCTTCACAAACAAGTATAGCGTAGAGATCCTCCACACCGTTACTAGAGCTGCAGGCTAGAGTAGACAAAATAGGCTCACCACATATTATCACGGATAAGATGAAAAATCCTACCACAGTTTATTTATTGCAAATTTGGGCCTTAGAACCAACTCAGCTGATACAAGGAGCGTGACTGAGCTCCAGTAACTGAGTAACTTCACTAACAAACCAGTCTTGGCACCTGCCGATGTTGTCCTGGTTGAGTGTGAGAGTTCACAGTCAAAGAACAGCTAGGTTACGTAATACATCTAGGTCCCGTCTATTACCAAAATACCTTCATCATCAATAGTGTCATTAGTGAAAGAGACGACTACTGTGAATATACCTTTGCTCAATTCTCGATTAAATCCCTTAAATCCCCTTTGACTATTGGAGCTATCTATAGATTCCCAATACTAATATAACTGCATTCTCATATAACCTAAGGAACCTTATCATAAACAACAAGCTCAACAAAAGTCATATCATTCTAGGAGGTGACTTCAATATTGACATGTGTCAACAAAATAACCCTCAAGTCGATTATTTCCTAAACAGCATGAACTCCTGTATGCTAACCCCCACAATCACCAGGCCCACCCGAGTCACTCAAACATCTGCTACTAACTTGGATCATGTATGGACTAACATAACAGCTCCCTCACATCTGGTATAGTCACTGACAGAACAACTGACCACTATCCTGCCTTCCTCATAGCAAACATGGACATAACACCACCAGACACCAATAAGCTTACCTTCAGACTACACAGTGAAGCAACAATAGGCAATCTCACAAATGCATTTCACAATATAAACTGGGAATCTGAATTCAATAATATGTAGGATATAAATTAATTAGCCAACATCTTCCTTTCCAAAACTCTAAGCCTCCACAACACACACTGTTCTCTCCTCACCAAGCAAGTAACTGCCAAAAGATTAGACAATCCCTGACTCACAAGTGGCATACTTAAAGAAATCAACAAGAAACATGAATATGAAAAACTTAGGATTGGCCTAGTTACAAAAGAAGTAGCTAAGAGAGACTCATCAATGCTTATGTTATTACTCCAATACTCAAATAGTATGACGGTTGAGGCATAACCAATCACAGGCCAGTAGGCCTCTGACGTCATGCCAAACAGAGCCGGCACCAGCGTGCTCCCAGCAGGCGGCAGTATCCTCACAGACCCAGAGTAGGTTGGACCTCGGCTGGCCAGATAAACACCTTTTTTGCCTCGCTCAATAAAACTACTGAAGTGTCTACTGTGTAACTACAAACCAACGAATACTGGTAGCAGCGGTGTGATTCAGAATTTTTTTCTGAGCTACGAAATCTCAAGTGCCCACATCACGTGTGTCCAGTGCCTCCCGCCACCCGCCACCACGCATTAATATTCAATGATATTGTATTGTACCAGTCCGGGGTCCTACCATCAACCACTACTCTAGGTCAATGTCTCAGAGTAAGGGTCAATTTTTTTTTCCCCTGTGAGAACGCCATTTCATCAGTGAGGGGAAAGGAAGATTCATGCGCCAGCCTTTTGAATTTCCCGCGCCAGCCATTTGAATTTCCCGCACCAGCCATTTTGAATCTCGCGCCACCTGGAACCTCCGCCACCCACCACCACACCTCACTAACGCCCACAGCATAAGTCTTGTGAGTGTTTCAAGCTACTGCAATCGTCGTCAATCATCGTCGCAAGTGTCAACTGATCAGTGTGTGTGTTGTATTGTTATTTACGAGGATTGGAAAAAAAAAGACTTCAACTGTGTGACTAGCGTCGCCATTCCCAGTCAGGACACCGCACCGCCACATTGCCTCCTCTCACCATCGCTACAGTCTTTTGCTACACTATTCTACAGTGAACTTGTCTACACGCCTCCATAGCAACTGGCCTTCACTCACCATTCGACGATATAATTATTGTCACGCCTTCACATCACACACATTCCTAGTGTTGGGTCCCCCGAGCTTCGCGCCACTGCCGCTGGGAACGCTGTCTGCCCATCCAGATTACCTAAGTAATTACCTAGTAATTACCTAAGTGTAGTTACAGGATGAGAGCTACGCTCGTGGTGTCCCGTCTTCCCAGCACTCTTTGTCATATAACGCTTTGAAACTACTGACGGTCTTGGCCTCCACCACCTTCTCCCCTAACTTGTTCCAACCGTCTACCACTCTGTTTGCGAAAGTGAATTTTTTATATTTCTTCGGCATCTGTGTTTAGCTAGTTTATCTATGACCTTTGTTCTTAAAGTTCCAGGTCTCAGGAATCTTCCCTATCGATTTTATCAATTCCTGTTACTATTTTGTATGTAGTGATCATATCACCTCTTTTTCTTCTGTCTTCTAGTTTTTGCATATTTAATGCCTCTAACCTCTCCTCGTAGCTCTTGCCCTTCAGTTCTGGGAGCCACTTAGTAGCATGTCTTTGCACCTTTTCCAGTTTGTGATGTGCTTCTTAAGATATGGGCACCACACAACCGCTGCATATTCTAGCTTTGGCCTAACAAAAGTCGTGAACAATTTCTTTAGTATATCGCCATCCATGTATTTAAAAGCAATTCTGAAGTTAGAAAGCGTGGCATAGGCTCCTCGCACAATTTCTTTATGTGGTCCTCAGGTGATAGTTTTCTATCTAGAACCACCCCTAGATCTCTTTCTTTATCAGAATTCTTTAAAGATTTCTCACATAATATATAGGTTGTGTGGGGTCTATGTTCTCCTATTCCACATTCCATAACATGGCATTTAAACATTAAATTCCATTTGCCAAGTGGCGCTCCATGTACTTATTTTGTCCAGGTCTTCTTGAAGGGCATGACAATCATCTAAGTTCTTATCCTTCCTATTATCTTAGCATCATCAGCAAACATGTTCATATAATTCTGTATACCAACTGGTAGATCATTTATGTAGACAATAAACATCACTGGTGCAAGAACTGAACCCTGTGGTACTCCACTTGTGACATTTCTCCAGTCCGATACATTGCCTCTGATCACTGCCCTCATTTTTCTATCAGTCAGAAATTTTTCATCCATGTTAGAAGCTTACCTGTCACCCCTCCAATATTTTCCAGTTTCCAGAACAACCTCTTATGTGGAACTCTGTCGAAAGCCTTTTTTAGGTCCAGATAGATGCAGTCAACCCAACCATCTCTTTCCTGTAATATCTCTGTTGCTCGATCATAGAAACTGAGTAAATTCGATACACAGGATCTTCCAGATCGAAAACCATACTGTCTGTCTGATATATATCATTTCTCCAGGTGTTCTACCCATTTAGTTTTAATTATTTTTTTCCAATATTTTGACTATTACACTTGTCAATGATACCGGTTATATTAAGGGGGTCTTTCCTGCTTCCACTTTGTAAATTGGAACTATGTTAGCCTTTTTCCCACACATCAGCTACAACTCCTGTAAACAGGGATGCCTGAAAAATCAGTTGAAGAGGAATGCTGAGCTCAGGTGCACATTCTCTCAGAACCCATGGTGAACTCCATCTGGACCAACTGCTTGTTCTTATTTAGCTCCTTGAGCATTTTGTCCACTTCGTCTCTAGACACCTTCTATGTGCATCTATGTTGTTCTCTGGAATTCTTT
>WNGS01000005.1:35698-69697 GCA_020271785.1 Procambarus virginalis
TCAATAAGTTGACACTCTAATACATAAGGTTCTAAGGTGTGGGCGTGCGGCATACTACATAATTTACACTCCTTATCTTTTTCACTGACATCAACACCGTATACCAGATATATTTTATCCTAATCTTAATCTCATGTAAATTGAATCCTTCCAAGTAGACTTTCCTTTACCATAAGTGAAGGACGAATTTGTATTTATTATTGAATAATTCTTAAGTGTGTTACTACTGTCCACCATTGCATTCTCTTTATCATTTCTTCACCCTCTTGGATCATCTTGATTCTTGTTTTTATTTGTTTCAAGGTTAACTGACATACAACATCAACAAGATTTTTTTTCAGTGGCTCTCTTCGCTATGTCATCAACTACCTCATTCAACAGTATCCCACATGTGAAGGGATCACATGAATCTTACTTTATACCAAGTTTTTTTAATTTCTTAACATTCTACCTCTATCACAATATTCTGATATACTGGGCGTCTGCTATTTAAAGACTCTAACGCCCTCTGCTGTCATAAAAAGAAGCAGCCATTTTTGACTACTTTGACTACTTCACGTAATCCTGCTAATACTCCTTGGAGTTCAGCCTGCATTGAAGAGACAGTGTCAGTTAGCGGCGTCCAATAACAATATCTACAGTGCCGATGTCAGTGTACTCCCTGATCAAGACGCCACATCCTGCCTTCCCATCCCTAGCTACTACCCATCACAAAATACATGTAGAGTGTTTTCTGTAGGCAGTTTCTAATTATACAATCATATGTTGCCCTCAGCTCTCTATTTCATACATACTTTTTTTCTTTGCAGGGGAGTAATTACTACATCTACATTACATCCTCCCATGGTGGTGTGAATTTCTCTTGAGCACAGCAATATACTCTGTAATAACATCATACTTTATAACATTAGAACATAGTTATTCATATATCTCTCTTCTTCATCATACACTGTTCACTATTTCCCACCTTTTGAACCGAGATGATTAATTCATTAGCTCCCCCACCCTCATTAATCTAATGGCAGAGGCTACATTTATCTCTGCAATTCTATCCCCATACTCTGCAGATTCAACTCCATCCTCATTATCTCAATCATAGCATTTCTTGGGCATCCTAAGATAATTCTCATGGCTTCATTTTGTAACCTTCCCAACTTACCCATTCTACCTTACCAAACAAGAAATGACAGGTGCAGCATAATCAATAAGAGATCTTACAGTACTCAAGATATCATTCGCAATAGCACAGGGACTCCCCTCCTTTCCACAGCATGCCAAGGCCTGCAGAGGGAATGTAATCGGCTTCCGACATTGACCCAACAGTCTGTTCATCTCAGCTTTCCAAACTCTCTTGGTTATATCCAACATATAGCCTAAATATTATATATATTACTCTCTCTATATTTTACCGTTATTTTCAATATAATGGGCCCCCGACTTCTACATTCAAACTTAGTTTTGTTTTCATTAACCACTAATCCCATATGGTGACACAGGTTTCCAAAATTGTCCAACACTGTTTGAACCTTTGAAATATCTTTGCCCTGAAACAAAATATCATCGACATATATGATCGGAGTTACCCCATTTGAGTATCTCTCAGATAAGTATAAAATCTTATTCACTAGTACATTAAACAGAGTGGGACTCAACACTCCTCCCTGAGGTGTGCCGAGTTCAAAAGACCTCACACCTGACATACAACCTTGATACCACACCTGAGCCTTCCTTTCGTAAAGATAATCCCCTATCCAGCGCAATAATCTCCCTTTAACACCAAGACCAGCTAATTCATATAAAATAACCTCTTTGTTGGCTTTATCAAAAGCTCCTTGTAAATCAATAAAAATTCTATAATAATCATTTTCATTAGCTAGACATTTAACCCTCAAACCGCGCATATCATATATAAATGATATCAGTGACAAAACCGATATCGCGCACATCATTTATATATGATTTCGTGTCTAGCGCTATAATTTAAACACCCCGCCTGGGATAGGGGCAGCAATAGTACAGCCACGACTGATAGTTGCCAGATCCCACCTAGAAAAAAAATCCAGCCCAACATTTTTGAGAGTGAGAGCGTCAGTATTGTGCCAGCCACCAAGGCTGGCGCACGCAGCACGAGCTCACAGCACCGCTGTTCAGCTTGTGACCACAGCATCCCCTACAAATGCCAAAATATAAGTGATACTGCTATTATTTAGCAGTGATAGTATTACTGAAGCCCCCTGACTTTGATAAAACTGACCAGGATTCTGATAACAGCTTGATTGTGGAGATATTTAGCGCTGTGCTCGATGGAGGGAGGAGTACGGCTGTGGAGGGAGGATTGTGGCGTTGTCTTCTGACTGTGTGTGGCCACCATTTATTGACTGCACTCACCATACCAGCTTAGTGGTTCGCTATGGTGAACACAAATGTAGATACTTACATATAACGTGTGTATAGTGTGAGATAACAGCGAGAGGAGTAGGTTGGGAGCCGCCATTTTGGTGAAGGAGGAGCGTCGTCTGCAGGAATTATCGTGTTGTTTACTGGTGACCACAAAGGGTCTTTGGGCACCATACCAGCTTATTTGTACAAGTATGGTGAATAAAACAGGTAGATACTTATATATAATGTGTGTATATAGCATAATAACACCACAACCAATATTGTTGGAGGAGAAATATTAGTGTGTGTGGCCTTGAGGGTGGCCGCCGATCAGCTGACTGTGGAGTAGCTACGTCTTTGTGCGTTTACTCACCATACAAGCTTAGATGTACAGTTATGGTGAACAAAACATGTAAATACGTATATATAACGTCTGTGTATAGTGAATAAATGCAAAAACAGTATTGTGGGAGGTAAATGAGGGTGACTGAGGTGGTGTTGAGGGAGGGTGTGGCAGTGAGTGGCTCGCTGGTGTGTGGCGGCCACTCCTCGTTGCTTTTTGACTCACAAGACCAACTTAGTAGTTCGTTATGGTGAACAAAACATGCAGATACTTATATATAACCTGTGTATATAGTGTAACAACAGCAAAACTATTTGTTTATTGTTTTATGAACATAATAATTGAATCACTTATATGCACACCATAATTTTGAGTACAGCGATGGTTCACACATTTTATAATATAAATATACCACAATTCACTGTATGGAATAATATTACTGCAAAAAAACTAAGAAAAAATCAATCAGAGACATTGAAATAATTAGGAAATAATATATTTGTGGCAACTGCCATCTGACAGCTCGGGCGGAGTAGACCTCGTCTGGCGAAGGCTCTGCCAACGCCCCTTTTTTGTCACACTTCCCTACCCTACTGCGGCTAAAATATGCTACCTACGATTTTTTTGTTATTTTTTCCGTGATCAGGGAACAAAAATAAACAATTCTATAAGACGAAAGAATTTTTTGGATTTTTTTTTTTGTTGCGCCTGTGGGTGTGAATTCCATTTGGGCCCCTAGCGGTTTGAGGGTTAATAATACAATCAGAGGTACTTTTTCCTTTGAGGAACCCAAACAAATTACTAGACAGCTGATCACCTATTTATATAAAAATCTATTTAAAATGATCCTCTCCATCATTTTACAAAAACACGAGGTTAAAGACACAGGTCTGTACTCTCCATTGGCTTTAGGAATAGGGATGATCATAGCTTTTTTCCATTTACTGGGAATACTGGTCTCTTTATAACTAATATTAAAGAGGTCTAAAAGTGGGCTTTTCGTCATAATGGCAAGTTCATTAAATATTTCATAAGTTACTTCATCCTCCCCAGGGGCGGTAGATTTCCCAACTTTAATCGCCGTTATTAGTTCTTCTCTGGTAATACCTGTGCAAGTGACATCACCACTGTTACCTGCTGTAAGTATAAAATCCTTTCTTAGATCTTTCCAAGAATCTAATGACTCTCTCATTACAGCGGGTAATGAACTAAGTTTGGCAACTTCCGCCCATTTATTTACGAGACCATTTGCAATTCCTTGCGGGTCAGGATGTGCAACAAAATTATGCTTTTTACCCCTTATTTTGTTTACGTCTTGCCAGAGTTCCTTCAAGTTTCTGTTACTCCCAACTTTCTCTGCAAACTCCTGCCAATACGTGCTCCTAATTTCCTTTCTCTTCTCCCCACACAGCCTGGCAACTGCCATTAAAGCATTCTTCCCTTCCTCAGAGCTCTATATTTTCTTGAAAAAGTGTAGGTTTTGACAACAAGGATTGGAATACCCCCCCCCCAGGTCTGGTTCAATTTCAGGATTATGAATTACATGCAGCATTAACTGCCTTGTTTGTATTATGATGGATAATGTCTATTCATACAATGGAAATTCTGAAACCTTCTATGTTCTACCGCTCATAGGACGAGTATAATGCACAATTAAATTAGCCTCCTTATAGCAGCAACAATTATAAAGTCCTATGGTGACTGACTTATGGGACACCCCTCTATAGTCCCTGTATCCTCAAATTATTTACATTAGCAATAACTAAGTTTTAAATGAGTAACTTACCTCAGCCACTCTCTCCAGCATAGGCTCTAGCCAGTGTTGGTTACACTCGCAGTGAGAGTCGAGAAAGGTGAGGATAGGCGCGGTAGCAGCGTCCGAGCCTCTCACACGGGAACGCATCAAGCCTAGCCAAAAAGGGAAACATCTTTAGCTGTTATTGTAAGAAGTTCAACATCTTGTCTAANAGTAGCATGTCTTTGCACCTTTTCCAGTTTGTGATGTGCTTCTAAGATATGGGCACCAAACAACAGCTGCATATTCTAGCTTTGGCCTAACAAACGTCATGAACAATTTCTTTAGTATATCCCCATCCATGTATTTAAAAGCAATTCTGAAGTTAGAAAGCATAGCATAGGCTCCTTGCACAATATTCTTTATGTGGTCTTCAGGTGATAGTTTTCTATCTAGAACCACCCCTAGATCTCTTTCTTTATCAGAGTTCTTTAAAGATTTCTCACATAATATATAGGTTGTGTGGGGTCTATGTTCTCCTATTCCACATTCCATAACATGACATTATTAACATTAAATTCCATTTGCCAAGTGGTGCTCCATATACTTATTTTATCCAGGTCTTCTTGAAGGGCATGACAATCATCTAAATTCTTATCCTTCCTATTATCTTAGCATCATCAGCAAACATGTTCATATAATTCTGTATACCAACTGGTAGATCATTTATGTAGACAATAAACATCACTGGTGCAAGAACTGAACCCTGTGGTACTCCACTTGTGACATTTCTCCAGTCCGATACATTGCCTCTGATCACAGCCCTCATTTTTCTATCAGTCAGAAAGTTTTTCATCCATGTTAGAAGCGTACCTGTCACTCCTCCAATATTTTCCAGTTTCCAGAACAACCTCTTATGTGGAACTCTGTCGAAAGCCTTTTTAGGTCCAGATAGATGCAGTCAGCCCAACCATCTCTTTCCTGTAATATCTCTGTTGCTCGATCATAAAAACTGAGTAAATTCGATACACAGGATCTACCAGATCGAAAACCATACTGTCTGTCTGATATTATATCATTTCTCTCCAGGTGTGCTACCCATTTAGTTTTAATTATTTTTCCAATATTTTGACTATTACACTTGTCAATGATACCGGTCTATAATTAAGGGGGTCTTCCCTGCTTCCACTCTTGTAAATTGGAACTATGTTAGCCTTTTTCCACACATCAGCTACAACTCCTGTAAACAGGGATGCCTGAAAGATCAGTTGAAGAGGGATGCTGAGCTCAGGTGCACATTCTCTCAGAACCCATGGTGAAACTCCATCTGGACCAACTGCTTTGTTCTTATTTAGCTCTTTGAGCATTTTTTCCACTTCGTCTCTAGACACCTCTATGTGCTCTATGTTGTTCTCTGGAATTCTTATTGTATCTGGTTCCTGAAGATTTCATTTTGTACAAACACACTTTGGAACTTTTCGTTTAATGTTTCACACATTTCCTTTTCATTTTCCGTGAATCTATTTCCCATTTTCAACCTCTGAATATTATCCTTTACCTGCAATTTGTTGTTTATGAATTTATAGAATAGACCTGGTTCTGTTTTACATTTGTCTGCAATCCTTTTTCAAAATTTCTTTCTGCCTCTCTCCTCACTGCCGTGTAGTTGTTTCTCGCATCTTTGTATCGCTGGTATGATTGGGGGTTTGGCCTCTTCCTGTATTGATTCCATTTTTGTGTCTTTTGGTCTCTGGCCCTCTCGCACTTTCTGTCGAACCAATCCTGTTTCCTAGTTCTGCTTCTCTGTTTTGGTATAAATTTTTTTGTGCCTTTATCATATATTTCACAAAACTTGACATACATCTCATTCACTTCCTTGCCTAGCAACAAGTCTGTCCAATTATACTCCCTAAAAAATTTTCTAAGGTTGCCATAATGTCCTCTCCTAAAGTCAGGTTTTTCAATTGCATCGACCATCATATTTTCTTCCAGATTATAACGCATTGCATACTTTATCCTCAAAAAGACATGGTCACTTTTACCCAAGGGAGGAAGGTACTGAATGTCAAATATTTCTTCCTCCTTCCTGGTAAATATCAAATCTAGCATGGAGGGAACATCACCTTCCATCATCCTCGTAGCTTGTTTAACATGTTGATACAAGAATGTTTCCAGGATGAGGTCTACAAATTTACAGGTCCAGAAATCTTCTGTTTTAGCTTCATATGCTTCCCAGTCTATGGATTTCAAGTTGAAGTCGCCGACTATCAACAGTCGTGAACTATCGTTATCCGCTCTCGCTATGATCTCTCTCATTATCGTTATAAGACCTTCTCGTTTACTATCTAGCTCCTCCTTTGACCATGTGCTGCTTAGCGGTGGACTATATGCATTTATGATCACTAGTTTATCATCCTCATGGCAGATCTCTAGTGCTATTATGTCAACTTCTTGTGGATTGGTAGTCATTATTTCGTTGTGTATGGTGAATAAAACAGGCTGTGGAGGGAGGGTTGTGGGCGTCGTCTTCTGATTGTGTGTGGCCACCTTTATTGACTGCACTCACCATACCAGCTTAGTGGTTCGCTATGGTGAACACAAATGTAGATACTTATATATAACGTGTGTATACTGTGAGATAACAGCGAGAGGAGTAGGTTGGGAACCGCCATTTTGGTGAGGGAGGAGCGTCGTCTGCACGACTTGGCATGTTGTTTACTGGTGGCCCATTATGGTCTTTGGGCAACATACCAGCTTATTTGTACAAGTATGGTGAATAAAACAGGTAGATACTTATATATAATGTGTGTATATAGCGTAATAACACCACAACCAATATTACTGGAGGAGAAATATTAGTGCGTCTGGCCTTGAGGGCAGCCGCCGATCAGCTGACTGTGTGGAGTAGCTACGTCTTTGTGCCTTTACTCACCATACAAGCTTATATGTACAGTATGGTGAACAAAACGTGTAAATACGTATATATAATGTCTGTGTATAGTGAATAAATGCAAAAACAGTATTGTGGGAGGATGAATGAGGGTGAGTGAGGTGGTGTTGAGGGAGGGAGTGGCAGTGAGTGGCTCGCTGGTGTGTGGTGGCCACTCCTTGTGCTTTTTGACTCACAAGACAACTTAGTAGTTCGTTATGGTGAACAAAACATGCAGATACTTATATATAACCTGTGTATATAGGTAACAACAGCAAAACTATTTTGTTTATTGTTTTATGAAACATATAATGATCAATTATATGCACACCATAATTTGAGTACCAACGATGGTTCACACATTTTATAATATAAATATACAGAGCACCACTTCGTTTCCGAACTTTAGTTATCCGAAACTTCCAGTTTCCCGATTGGGGTTGGGGAGTCATGCTACACGAACAAAGTTCGGGTAAGAAGCGGTCCGCCAAGCCTCGCGCCGGCCCGTGGTGATGGGTGGGAGATGGTCCAGTTTGCCCACTGACCGTGTTGGGCGCCACTAATCTAGAGTGCCTTCTACCCTGTGATTTCACAGATTCACGGCCTATTATTCCTGTTTGATTTGTCATGAGGCTGGAGAGTTCAATCTGCACAATTAAGAAACATCTGTGCACCATGTCGGCTCCAAATGCACGCATTGCGTCAATGATTGCTGACTAGTACGTGGATGGATGGGAGCTTAGGTGGGAGGCAGTATGAGAGAGAGAGAGAGGGAGAATTAGTGAGAAAGGGAGGGGGAGGTAGGCAGGAAGGAAGTAGTGAGGGGGGATGGGAGAATTAGGGTGGGAGGGAAAGGCAGGCAGAGGCAGGCAGAGAGGTAGGCAGGCAGGAGAGAGGCAGGCAGGCCAGCAGAGAGGCAGGCAGGCCAGCAGAGAGGCAGGCAGGCAGAGAGAGAGGCAGGCAGGCAGAGAGAGAGGCAGGCAGGCAGAGAGAGAGGCAGGCAGGCAGGCAGAGAGAGAGAGGCAGGCAGGCAGAGAGGCAGGCAGGCAGAGAGAGAGGCAGGCAGAGAGAGAGGCAGGCAGACAGAGAGAGAGAGAGGCAGGCAGGCAGAGAGCAGAGGAGAGAGGCAGCAGAGAGAGAGGCAGGCAGGCAGAGAGAGGGGCAGAGAGGCAGGCAGGCTGCCTTTCCCTCCCTCCCTAATTCTCCCATTCTCCCTCACTACTTTCCTCCTAGCATCTCTCCCTCCCTTTCTCACTAATCCTCCCCCTCTCCCACTATTTCTCCTCTCTCACTATTTCTCCTCTCTCACTAATTCTCTCTTCCCCCCCCCCCCCCCCTCTGTTGGTGGAATGGTGAGGACGGCAGTAAGGAAAGATTTGCTGACCAGGTGATTGTTGCCAAACTTCTCAGTCATATTGTATTACAAATTTTAATCTTAGCTGTAAAATATTTATGCCAAAATGGTAATTTTCATATATTAATATACATTATTAATCATTAACATGTTATATGATTTCCTATTTATTAATTAAACAAATATAGTTTTATTTATGAATTATGCACAGTTGGCATCTGTGAGCAGGCGCTGACAGACATGTCCGCCTCTACGTAGCCTTGACCCCGTTAGTAGCTCCCCCTCCTCCATAGCCTGCTGTTCTCATGTTATGAGGAAGGCAGTGAGGGAGGATGGCAGGCATTGAGGGGGAGAGGCAGTGCGGCATTGAGGGGGAGAGACAGTGAGGCATTGAGGGGGAGAGGCAGTGAGGCATTGAGGGGGAGAGGCAGTGAGGCATTGAGGGGGAGAGGCAGTGAGGCATTGAGGGGGAGAGGCAGTGAGGCATTGAGGGGGAGAGACAGTGAGGCATTGAGGGGGAGAGACAGTGAGGCATTGAGAGGAGAGGCATTGAGGGGAAGAGGCAGTGAGGCATTGAGAGGGAGAGGCATTGAGGGGAAGAGGCAATGAGGGGGAGAGGCAATGAGGGGGAGAGGCAGAGAGGGGGGAGGCAGAGAGGAGGGGGGAGAGGCAGAGAGGGGGAGATGCAGTGAGAGATAGAAATAGTGAGGGAGGGAAGGCTGGCAGGCAGGCTGGCAGGCAGGCTGGCAGGCAGGCTGGCAGGCAAGCTGGCAGGCAAGCTGGCAGGCAAGCTGGCAGGCAAGCTGGCAGGCAGGCTGGCAGGATGTTCCTGCAGGCTGACAGGAAACATCCAGAGGATGTTTTCCAGACGTCTTAATAATCAGTTAGGAACAATTAAGGACTTTTATAAAGCGGATCAGGACTTCACTTATTGGTAAGTACAAACAAAATACTGTACGGTCGCGTTTACGCTATGAACCTGTCGATTTTTTCCCCTAGAGTTTTTTCATACATTTTTCGGAAACATTTCTTTTTACATTTCTAGTTTATTTTTTCCCCTCTATTTCTCGTATACGAACTTACATGTTAACCGACGGGTCTCGTCCCCAAGGGTTCGGAAACCAAGTGGTGCTCTGTACCACAATTCACTGTATGGAATAATATTACTGCAAACAAAAAATAAGAAAAAATCAATCAGAGACATTGAAATAATTAGGTAATAATATATTTGTGGCAACTGCCGTCTGACAGCTCGTGCGGATTACACCTCGTCTGGCGAAGGCTCTGCCAACGCCCCTTTTTTGCCACACTTCCCTGCCACTACTGCCGCTAAATATGCCACTACGATTTTTTTGTTATTTTTCCGTAATCAGGGAACAAAAATAAAAACTTCTATAAGACGAAAGAATTTTTTGGATTTTTTTTTTGTTGTGCCTGTGGGTGTGAATTCCATTTGGGCCCCTAGTCGTTTGAGGGTTAATACTACAATTGAGTATAAAGAAAAAATGTGTTGAGAAAAAATAAATAGAGATAAAAAAGGGGGGAAAAACATGGCTGAAAAAGCAGCACAATACAATTAGGTCGACAAACAGCGTTGATTAAAAAAACAGACATGGATTGACAATAGAGGGGTAAGGTAGTGTTACAGTGAATTTATTAGGTAGTGCTTCGTTTTTATCTTAAAACTGGTTGAGAGAAGTACAGTCTTTAACATGGTTGGGAAGGTCATTCCACTTCTGGGTCCCTTGATTTGTAGAGCATTTCTAGTTTGATTAAGTCGTTCTCTTGGAATATCAAAACTGTATTTTATTTCTGGTGTGGTGCCCATGGTTCTGTTACAACCTCAATGAAGCTTTTGAGGTCAGGATTGGCATTTCAGTTCAGCGTTTTATATTGCATAATACATATGAGAGAAGGTGCAGTGACTTGATTTTTATCCTTGCACAAGTCTTTCACTATATCCTCAAGACATACAACTTTGCTATTCAAATGGTCATTACTTTCTTTCAATTAACTAATTATTTTCTACAGAGAGTTCATTATAGTATCTAATTTTACCAACTTGTTGTATAGACTGCTAACATCAATGCTTTCTTCATTGAATCCCGCAAAATCAAGCTCTGTTTTTTTTTCCTCTTGCCGCGGCCATCTTGAATGTTCTCTGCACTGGAAATACTAGGGGCAACTTTTTCTCATTTGATTTTCACTTCCCTTAGCACATTCCTGTTATCTCATCTATTTTTCAAAAGCACTATACACTTTATGTTCTCTGGGACACCACTCACTATCATCAACCTGTACTACAATACTTAGGATTGTTGAAATATGCTGGAGCTCCTCTGATGCTAGTGTTGACCCTAGGGGTGTCACTTTTTTCATGACATTTTTTTTTTATGTGTGTAATTACCTAAGTGTAATTACCTAAGTGTAGTTACAGGATGAGAGCTACGCTCGTGGTGTCCCGTCTTCCCAGCACTCTTTGTCATATAACGCTTTGAAACTACTGACGGTCTTGGCCTCCACCACCTTCTCCCCTAACTTGTTCCAACCGTCTACCACTCTGCGAAAGTGAATTTTCTTATATTTCTTCGGCATCTGTGTTTAGCTAGTTTATATCTATGACCTCTTGTTCTTAAAGTTCCAGGTCTCAGGAATTCTTCCCTATCGATTTTATCAATTCCTGTTACTATTTTGTATGTAGTGATCATATCACCTCTTTTTCTTCTGTCTTCTAGTTTTGGCATATTTAATGCCTCTAACCTCTCCTCGTAGCTCTTGCCCTTCAGTTCTGGGAGCCACTTAGTAGCATGTCTTTGCACCTTTTCCAGTTTGTTGATGTGCTTCTTAAGATATGGGCACCACACAACCGCTGCATATTCTAGCTTTGGCCTAACAAAAGTCGTGAACAATTTCTTTAGTATATCGCCATCCATGTATTTAAACGCAATTCTGAAGTTGGAAAGCGTGGCATAGGCTCCTCGCACAATATTCTTTATGTGGTCCTCAGGTGATAGTTTTCTATCTAGAACCACCCCTAGATCTCTTTTTTTTATCAGAATTCTTTAAAGATTTCTCACATAATATATAGGTTGTGTGGGGTCTATGTTCTCCTATTCCACATTCCATAACATGGCATTTATTAACATTGAATTCCATTTGCCAAGTGGCGCTCCATGTACTTATTTTGTCCAGGTCATCTTGAAGGGCATGACAATCATCTAAGTTTCTTATCCTTCCTATTATCTTAGCATCATCAGCAAACATGTTCATATAATTCTGTATACCAACTGGTAGATCATTTATGTAGACAATAAACATCACTGGTGCAAGAACTGAACCCTGTGGTACTCCGCTTGTGACATTTCTCCAGTCCGATACATTGCCTCTGATCACTGCCCTCATTTTTCTATCAGTCAGAAAATTTTTCATCCATGTTAGAAGCTTACCTGTCACCCCTCCAATATTTTCCAGTTTCCAGAACAACCTCTTATGTGGAACTCTGTCGAAAGCCTTTTTTAAGTCCAGATAGATGCAGTCAACCCAATATCCCTTTCCTGTAATATCTCTGTTGCTCGGTCATAGAAACTGAGTAAATTCGATACACAGGATCTTCCAGATCGAAAACCATACTGTCTGTCTGATATTATATCATTTCTCTCCAGGTGTTCTACCCATTTAGTTTTAATTATTTTTTCCAATATTCTGACTATTACACTTGTCAATGATACTGGTCTATAGTTAAGGGGGTCTTCCCTGCTTCCACTTTTGTAGATTGGAACTATGTTAGCCTTTTTCCACACATCAGCTACAACTCCTGTAAACAGGGATGCCTGAAAAATCAGTTGAAGAGGACATACTTTGTGTATGTGTATATGTATGTGTATATACATGATATGTATATATGTGTATGTGTACTCTTTCTTTCGGAAGGGGCTCTGTTCCCTTCTCTGTTGACGGGGCGCTGGGGGAGCAGCTTGCTCTGTTGACTCTCGTATGGTCCCGCTGTGGTCCTTGATCAGGGTGCCTTCTTATCTTCTCCTCAGTTTGCGGTAGCCCCTTCGGTTCAGGTTTCTGCTCTTTGGTACTGGTGGTAGATTTGTACGTGTGCAGCCTTTCTCCGTCCTGGTGACGGTCGAGACGGCTGGTTTCCAGAGGGGTTCTTGGGTTATTGATGCTTGATTGGTTCGGCCAGGGGTGTGTCCTGTGTTGTCCAATTGCGCTTTTGCCGTTACCTGCGTACCGTGTCTGGGAATGCGCTTTGGTTTGATCCGGTTCCCCTCGTTCCCTGTTTCAGGGCTCGGGTCTCCCAGATCGTCCGCAGAGTTTTTCAGTCTTCCAACCTGCGGTCTGTCTTTGCGCCCGTGCTGTTCGGATGTTTGCAGCTTTTGCTACTGTGTTGGTGATGTCTAGGGCTCATTTCGGGCACAGGGAATTGAGGGTCGCACAGGTTCTTGGCCGCCCATTCTTTATGCGCGTCTGCTCCTGTGCGTTTTTGTTGCTTTGGGTCGCAGGATGAATCCTGTTGTCTTGGCTTCGCATTGCGGAGTTTGTGGCAGCTGCCTCCCGGGTTAGCCCTTTCTTTTCCTTCTCTTTGGGTATGAAGCTCCAGGGAGCCGTAGAGGCTCCCCACAGAACCAGCATTGAATGTAATGAAATGCCATTTTCTGGGTGAACCCCGGAGGCTCCCTGGCAACCCTCCCTCCCGCCGGTCGACGGTTTTTTCACGTTGGTTGAAGATAAGCTTCCGAACTGGAGGATGGCAGCCGGTGCGGTAGGTCCGGGGCTCCCCCTTCCCTCTCTCGGGGCAGGGAGGGCTGCGCGGACGATCGGCGCGGCAGTAAAGTGTGATGTTTGTTTGTTTGCTTGTTTTCTTGGGATTGTAGGGAGTTTCTACCTCTCGATTCGGTTTTTTGTTTGCATTTTTACCATGTGGGGTTTGTTTTGTCATGCCTACCTTTCTGGGTGCCTGACCCCGGTCGATGGCAGATAAGGAAAACCCCAACCACAAGAGGGTTTTCCAGTGCCATTGCTCCCTGAAACCTCTCTGAATTGGGCCAGGTTCTGGCACTGGAAAACCCCAACCACAAGAGGGTTTTCCAGTGCCATTGGTCCCTGAAACCTCTCTGAAGGGGCCAGGTTCTGGTGCTGGTCCCTGGTAGGTCTGAACTCCTTAGCTAATGTCCCGATCTAATATTACATACATTAGCCCGATAAGCTCCAGGGAGCCTCCGGGGCTCACCCAGAAAATGGCGTTTCATTACATTCAACGCTGGTTTTTTACATACATTTTATTTGGAAGCAAATCATCAAATAAAATTCAGCTTCAGATAAACAATGTTAATATCAGCAATAAAAATGATGGAAAGTTCCTTGGCCTGTACATAAACAAGAGACTTAACTTCAACACCCATATACAACACTACAACACTTTACCAAATATGTCTCAACAACAGTCGGTATACTTTCTAAAATCAGATATTATGTTCCCCACTCTGCTCTCCTCTTACTATACAGTACTATGCACTAATCTATCCCTATCTTACTTATGGTATCTGTGCATGGGGTTCAACCACTGCAAACTACCTCAAGCCCATCATCATCCAGCAAAAATCTGCTATCAGAACAATAACAAACTCTGTTTTCAGACAACACACAGCCCCTCTGTTTAAATACCTAAGCATGCTAAACATAAACTCACTCCAGACATTCTCTGTACAAAACAGAGAATGTACAAAACCTTGTTCCTAAATGCAAATCCTGATCTGAAACTGTTCCTTGACAGATTTAATAAAATCCATAATCACCACACCAGAAATAAATATATCTTAGATAATATAAGATAAAGTTTATTCAGATAAAAGTACATACATTCAAAATGCATTACAAACAATGTTGGATTTCTAGATAGTGTGAGACTAAACACTACAACACACAGACTAAAACTTAAAACTAATTGAGATCAAAAATATAAATTGAATTGAAAAATGGAAAATAAGAAAAAACCAGCACTGAATGTAATTAAACTCCATTTTCTGGGTAGAGCCCTGGAGGCTCCCTGGAGCTATTGGACTGCTATTAGCTAATATTAATACAGGGCTTCAGTCATATGGAGTTGTCATGCCTACCAAAGACCACTAGCCCGAACATGGTCTGAGCAGAGAAGCACAGGGAGCAATGGCTTACGAAACGCTCATGTATGAAAGTACAGTAATCAAGTCTGCCATCAACTGGGGTTGAGCACCCAGAAAGTTACGCACTCAATATTGTGCGAGGAGCCTATGCCACGCTTTCCAACTTCAGAATTGCGTTTAAATACATGGATGGCGATATACTAAAGAAATTGTTCACGACTTTTGTTAGGCCAAAGCTAGAATATGCAGCGGTTGTGTGTTGCCCATATCTTAAGAAGCACATCAACAAACTGGAAAAGGTGCAAAGACATGCTACTAAGTGGCTCCCAGAACTGAAGGGCAAGAGCTACAAGGAGAGGTTAGAGGCATTAAATATGCCAAAACTAGAAGACAGAAGAAAAAGAGGTGATATGATCACTACATGCAAAATAGTAACAGGAATTGATAAAATCGATAGGGAAGATTTCCTGAGACCTGGAACTTTAAGAACAAGAGGTCATAGATATAAACTAGCTAAACACAGATGCCGAAGAAATATAAGAAAATTCACTTTCGCAAACAGAGTGGTAGACGGTTGGAACAAGTTAGGGGAGAAGGTGGTGGAGGCCAAGACCGTCAGTAGTTTCAAAGCGTTATATGACAAAGAGTGCTGGGAAGACGGGACACCACGAGCGTAGCTCTCATCCTGTAACTGCACTTAGGTAATTACACTTAGGTAATTACTCCAAAACAGACCCCTTCCTGGTAGAAATGTATGTATGTATGTATGTATGTATGTATGTATGTATGTATGTATGTATGTATGTATGTATGTATGTATGTATGTATGCATGTAAATAATATACAGTAACTGATAGGCAAAGAGGAGGATCTAATAACTTCTCAGATAGGAAGATTAGGTAAGTCAGAGGCAAATCTGATACACATAATCATTGATAATTTTGAGCTTAGAAGGAAGACACAAGTGCACAAAAACTAAAAGATACTGTAGAAGAATACAACAATGTTTATATATCCCCCAAACCTCACAGTGGAACAGCAAAATAAAAAAATGACAAAGAACTAAGAGATAAATCAAGAGAGTTAAGATATACAAACCAATACAGAGGTTTCAAGCTAAAGATAAGGGGAGGACAGGTGATCATGACAGTAGATGGAAGAGAGGACATAGTGCACAAAGAAATCACATTTAATTGGGATGAGGCCATGAGACGTCTCCTCCATGTTAAGATGGTGGTGTGAAGAAGGAGGGGAGTTCCCGCTCGTAGGCAAGACCCCAGTGCATGCCGGGTACAGCACCAGGTGGGGCGTAATTGGTCAGGTTGACCAATGGCATCATGCCTCGGGCTTGACATAGCACCACGTCAGGCATTCCATGGAGGAAGGTGGGAAATCTAGGACGACGCACCCCTTCATGCACTGCCCCACGCTCGCCCTCCCTGGCTGCCCTGGTAGGTGGTATCCCTTGGTTCCAGGCCCCAGACCTTATAAAATACATGATATATGGGTACTGACATGACCTCACTTAGCCAGGCTCATGGGGTGGGCGACCAGGCCCCTAAGTCAGACTGTGATGGAAGACCGGGCACTGTAGCCCTGGCTACATTGGGCCCAGAACGAACTACTCCCCCCTGCTCCCCTTCCTCTTCTGTGGTAGGGTCGAGTCCCAAGCCCCCCAGTGGTGACCACCTCATCCCCTGGCATAGCTCCGTCTCTGATTGTGACTACTGTGCCTTTTAACCCCTCTTTCTCTGGGGGTTCTCAATGCCATCCTCACCACGGCTGCACTTGCACGATCCCTTCCCATACAAATACGTACCATGCCTTGTTTGGTCTTGCTACATGGGCTAAATACTTTGATCTCTACCATCTGGATTCTTCTACTCCTGACGATTTCTCCCTCCATAAACACCTTGTTTATTCGGTAGATGCCTCTATTACTTTTAACCCCACCTGTTTCGGTACACGTGTCGTCGCTGCTCCTTCTCAGGATACAGCTACCCGCTTAGCTGCATTGTCCTCAATTGGGGAGACCAATGTTCGGGTCTCCAAAAACGCTTGGTTAAATGCCAGTGTTGGCACTGTTCTCCTCCCACACCATAAAATAAATAAATATGTTTATTCAGGTAAGGTACATACATAAAGTGATTTTACATAAATGGATCGATTTATAGGTAGAGCTTAGTACATACAATGCCTAAAGCCACTATTACGCAATGCGTTTCGGGCAGGAAAAACATTAATATCTAAAACTTAATACTAATTGAGCATAAAGAATAAAATGTGTTGGGAACAAATACAAATAAAGATAAAAGAAGGGGGGAACATGACTGAAAAAGCAGCACAAATACAATAGGTCGACAAACCTATTGTTGCAACTGGTGTTAGGGACCTAAATGACTGCCATGAGGATTTTCAACATATCCTTGAAATCCAAGGCCATTCTGTCCTCCAGGTGGACACGTTCACTCGACCCCCTCGTGGTCATCGCCATCAGCCCCTTCGAGTTGTGAAAATCACCTTTGATAGTAGGATTCTTCTGCCCATTATAATTCTTGCTGATGGCAGATACTCCGTTCAGGAGTACATTCCCTCTTCTAGACTTTGCAATAAGTGCTGGAAGTTCGGGCATGATGCCCTCAAATGCACAAGTACTGCACTGTGTATCTATGCCCCATGTGTGGGGACGATGATCACTCTAAGTCCGAGTGCACTTCTCCCCAGGCTCGCTGCCTCAAATGTGGTGAGGCCCACCCTACCTTCTCCTGCTTGTGTATACACTACAAACTTGAGGAAGCCATCCTCAATTTGAAACATCAGGATCGTCTGTCTTTTTCTGAAGCGAGACGCCAAGTTCGCCGTCTCACCCCTTTCGCTGGCATATCCTATGCTCATGTGTTGCATTATGCCTCCCCTTGTCCTTCCTACCTTACTCAGTCTCACAACCGTTTCCAGGTCTTGGACCCAGACACGCCCACCGCCTCCTCCCTTGTTCCTTTACGTTCTGTTCCAAGGGGGCCCCTTTCCTGGTTCTCCATCTGGAGTTTCACCCCTTCCTACCCAGTCTGCCATGTCTCCTGTGTCTTCTTTCTTTTCTTTCCCCGATCCTTCTTCCCATCCCTCCCCCCCAGTCTTTTGACCCTCCACACTGCCTGTCTGTCCAGGCTGATGTCCCTCACCCTCCCAGCAATCTTCATGTTGTTCACTCCCATTCATCTTCTCCTGTTGAGACAATTGTCTGTCACCCAGTACAATGTTGCTGGAACACCTGACTCCTTGAGTCAGAAATGTAAGCCTGACTCCTCTCCTTCGTCCTCCCCGGTAGGTAAGAAGGCATCGCTTTCTTCCACGCCCCCCACCTCTGACTCTCTCGCTCAATCCCCTCCCATTTTGGTTGTCGGGCCTCCTGTCCCAGCTATGGAGGTTTCTTTAGCCCTTGATTCCCTCTCGGTTGCTGCCCTTGCTGAGGTGCGTTTCCTGTTTCTGCCCCCTCTCTTCCTACAGTAGTTGACCACCCCTCTCAGTTGTTTCCTCCTCCTCCGGACCCTACCCATCTGCCTCTGGTCTGTCCTCTCGCTCCTTTCACTCCATCCTTAGTCAGTTTACCCATGCCCCCTAATCCTGACTTTGCTGACCCTGATCCTGATACTGATCCTGAGCTTATTTAATATGCTGTGTTCTTCTTTACGTTTGTTTCTTCATTGTTCTCTGTTGCTGTCCTTTCTCTTTTTGACAATGTTTATTCTTCAATGGAATATTTGTGGATTTTATACCAATTTCCATGAACTCCAATTTCTGATTACACAGTTTTCACCCCTTTATGTATGTCTCCAGGAGCCGATGTTTGGTGCTCATTCTGGTCACTTTTGTGGTTATTCCTATCTCCCCTCCCCCCCAGCTTTTGCTGGGCCTCATAACTCTACTGCTCTCTTGATTCGTACTGATATTCCCTTCATCCCCCTACTTTTTCAATCGCCTATCCAATGTTCTGCTACCCTTTGTCTTTGTGAGTAAATGGTATACGGTTTGTTCCATTTATTCAAATTCAAATTCAAAATTCAAATTCAAATGTTCATTTAGGTAAAATACATACATACAAGGGGTGATACAAAATTTATAGATAGAGCTAGTACATACAATGCCTAAAACCACTATTACGCAAAGCGTTTCGGGCAGGAAAAGCCTAAAGACTAAAACTTAATACTAATTGAGATTAAAGTATAAAATGTGTTGAGAAAAAATAAAAATAAAAAATGGGGGAACATGGCTGAAAAAAGCAAAAATACAATTTGGTCGACAAACAGCATTGTTTAAAAATAACAGACATGGGATGACATTAAAGGGGTAAGGTAGGTTACAGGGAGTTAATTAGGTAGTGCTTAGTTTTTATCTTAAACTGGTTGAGAGAGGCACAGTCTTTAACATGATTGAGAAGGTCATTCCACATTCTGGGTCCCTTGATTTGTAGAGCATTTCTAGTTTGATTAAGTCGAACTCTTGGAATATCATAAAGGTATTTGTTTATGGTGTGGTGGACATGGGTTCTGTTACAACCTTCAATGAAGCTTTTAAGGTCAGGATTGGCATTACAGTTCAGCATTTATATATATATATTATACACATGAGAGGATGTGCAGTGACTTAATATCTAACATATTCAGAGATTTGAGTAGGGGTACCGAGTGATGTCTGGGGCCAGAGTTGGATATTGTCCTAATAGCAGCTTTGTGTTGAGTAATTAGAGGACGTAAATGATTTTGGGTAGTAGAACCCCAAGCACAAATACCATAGTTGAGATAAGGATAGATGAGGGAGTAATAGAGCATCACCAAGGCAGGGCGAGGTACATAATATCTGATCTTAGAAAGAATGCCAACAGTTTTTGAAACTTTTTTGATATATTTAGAATGTGTCCCTGGAAATTCAGTTTGTGGTTAATGAGAACGCCAAGGAATCTGCCATCAACTTTGTTACAAATTTGGGTATTATCTCTCCCCAAAGTCCCACTTTCTCTTCTTGATCATAAGCACCTACTGGACTCCTTGCCGGACCCTGTGCTCCTATTGAGTAATTTCCAAAACCCAACGTTGTGTTGGGTGAACACAACATTTCATTGTGTTCATTGCTGTCTTCTTTTATGTGCTAGCTATATGCTGTATTGTGCCTATTAATTTTTGTTAAACTACCATTCAAGCTGTCAATGCAATCAATCTGAGCTACCTATGTGCTTTAATATACCTACAAATTTCCCTCATCTTTTATTTTTTTTCTTGCTATGTACCTGTTATCATTTTTATAAATTTTGCTAGTATTTACCTACTTAAAATTTTCTTAGATTTAGGACCTACCCGAAATGCTGCACGTACTAGTGGCTTTACAAGAATGTAATTACTATGCTATGTATCCTCACAATCCCAATGTACCTTCTTATATATATATATATATATATATATATATATATATATATATATATATATATATATATATATATATATATATATATATATATATATATAAATAAATAAATAAATAAATAAATAAATTTCAACTGTCGACATACCCTCTGGGGTGATGTTCTGACAAACACCCGAGGCCACCTTCTCAAACCATTTGTCCTCTCTTCTTCCCTGTCTCATGTGAATTCTGGTGAACCTACTCATGTGGACTCTCGCACTTGCACCCTTTCTTGTCTTGATCTTTCTCTCTGATGTTCTTGATGACCTCCGTAACAGTGATCATTTCCCCATCCTTGTTACCTTTTCTCTTTTCACCCTCCCCTTTCCTTCCCTAGGTGGCAGTTTGCCAAGGCTGACTGGAACCTATTCACCCTCTGTGCTACTCTCTCCGGCCTCTCCATTCTGCCTCTCCCTCGTGCCCTCCTCCTTTTTCATGACACCTTCGATGCTGCCCTTCGCTCTATTCCTTGCTCTACCTCCCGGGCACATGGAAGTGCGTTTTCTTGTGGAATGTGGATTGTGCTCGGGCTATTCGCTGTAAGCGTGCAGCCTGGAAGAAATACCGATGCCAGCAGACAGCTGATTCTTGTATTTTGTTTCGGAAGGCAAGTGCGGTGGCTCGCAGGACCATCAGTACAGCTAAATGCGAGAGTTGGAAATCTTATGTTTCCACCATTACGTCCGATACTCCTCTGCTGCAGATCTAGAAGAAAATCCGCAAGACAGCTGGTAAGTTCGTTCCGGATGTCTCACCGGTCCTTCACCTCTGTGGTACTCTTGTGACGGACTCAGTGAAGGTCGCGATTGAACTGGGTTCCACTTTTCTACTGTTGGCTCTGGTTCTCATCTTCCCCAATCCTTCCTTCCTTTGTAAGCCCATTCTTGAATCTCATCCCTTAGATTTCCACACTCATCTCCGCCTTCCCTATAACAATCCCTTCTCTCTCTCTGAACTTCAGTCTGCCCTGGCCCTCTGCGGTTCTACGGCAGCGGGCTCGGATGACATTCATTATGAGATGCTTCACCATCTCCCTCCTTGCACGTCTCACTATTTACTCAGTTTGTATAACCAGGTCTGGGAATCGTCGTTAGTCCCTGAGGACTGGCTCGATGCCGTTGTACTCCCTATTCGGAAACCAAGGTCTCTTGGGACATCCCCTAAAGACTTCTGTCCTATTGCCCTCGCGAGTTGTGTCTGGAAACTCTTTGAGCGTATGGTAAATGTTCGTCTGATGTGGTTCTTAGAACATCATCACCACCTCTCTCCTTCTCAATTTGGTTTTCGCAAGTGCCGCAGCACAACTGATGTCCTGGTGAACTTGGAGGTCTATATTCATACTGCTTTTGCTGCGAAGACCTCCGTTGTTGCTGCCCTTTTTTTTGACCTGGAAAAGGCTTATGACACCACCTGAAGATACCATATTCTGTCCCAACTTCGTTCTTTTGGCCTTCGTTTCTTCTCTCCTTTCTTTAGGGTCAGGCTTGGTGCCACTTTCTTTGCCTCTTTTCGGCAATTCGAAGGTGTACCCCAAGGTAGTGTTCTGAGCACTACTCTTTTTCTGGTTGCCCTCAATAGTCTTCAAACCTCCCTTCCTTCTGGCATCTTCTCCACTCTTTATGTCGATGATCTTATTCTTTGCTGTCGAGGTGATGATTCGCCTCTCCTTCAACGGCGGCTTCAACGTCTTGGGCCACCAATCATACCTTGAGTATACCTTGAGGTGCTTCCGGGGCTTAGCGTCCCCGCGGCCCGGTCATCGACCAGGCCTCCTGGTTGCTGGACTGATCAACCAGGCTGTTGGACGCGGCTGCTCGCAGCCTGGTTGATCAGGTATCCTTTGGAGGTGCTTATCCAGTTCTCTCTTGAACACTGTGAGGGGTTTGCCAGTTATGCCCCTTATGTATAGCGGGAGCGTGTTGAACAGTCTCGGGCCCCTGATGTTGATGGAGTTCTCTCTGAGTACCAGTTGCACCTCTGTTTTTCAACGGGGGTATTCTGCACATCCTGCCATGTCTTCTGGTCGCATGTGATGTTATTTCTGTGTGCAGGTTTGGGACCAGCCCCTCTAATATTTTCCATGTGTAAATTATTATGTATCTCTCCCGCCTGCGCTCAAGGAAGTACAGATTTAGGCTCTTTGCTTCATGGCTTCAAGTTCTCTACAACTAAGACTTCTGCTATGACTTTTACTCGGAAGCATGTAGTTCTTCGTCCCTATTTGTCGCTTTATGGTCAACCCTTTGTGTACAAAGATTCCGTGAAGCTTTTGGGGTTAATCTTGACACTCGTTTGTCTTGGTCGCCCCATATCTCTTACCTCCGAGTTGAATGATCTAAGGCCCTTAACCTACTTAAGGTTTTGTCCCATACTTCTTGGGGAGAAGATAGGCGCACGCTCCTCTCTTTGCATTCCTCTCTCGTACAGTCTAAACTTGATTATGGTTGCCCTGCATACTCTTCTGCTTCTCCTTCTTCTCTTTGCCGTCTTGATCCTTTGCACCTTACTGGGTTGCGCCTCAGCTCTGGTGCCTTTCGTTCGATTCCTATCCTCAGCTTGTATGTTGACACTGGCCTCCTGTTTCTCCAGGACCGTTGTGATCGCTATTGTCTTCGCTACCTTGCATCCTTACAACACCCTCACTCTCACTTGTGTCATACTTTGACTTTTCCCCCTCCTGTAGGTCCTGTTCCCCTTCACCACCTCCCTCTTTCTGTCCAGTTGCCTCGCCTGCAACATTCTCTTTCGGTTAGTAATACTAACATTTTTCCTTGTGTTGTTCTGTCCTTGCCCCCGTGGAGGGTCCCCCTTCCTCAATACTGTATTGCAAATCCCTGACCCACATCATTAAAGCTTTTACTACACCTACAGTTCTGAAACGCCTTTTCCTTGAACACTTTTCTTCATATTCCCGCTCCGTTTCCATCTTCACCGATGAGTTTAAGTCTGTAGACGGTGTAGGCTACTCTGTTGTTTTTCCTGACCACACCTATATGTGTTGCCTGCCTCCGGAGACTAGCATCTTCATGGCAGGACTTTATGCTATTCTCTATGCTCTTCATCTGCTGCTTTCTCGCTGTCAATCCTCCTTTATGGTTGTAGTTGACTCTTGCAGTGCCCTCATGGCTCTGGAGTCCTTTAATCCAGTCCATCCAGTGGTAGTCGAAATTCAACATTGGCTGTTTCTTATCTCCATTAGATTTAAGACAGTTGAGTTTTGCCAGGTTCCAAGCCATATTGGTGTCTCTTTAAATGAGCATGCGGATGCTGCCACTAAGGAAGCTATCCTCACTTGTCCCATCTCCCGAAAAGGTATTCCTTATTCCGACTTTTACCCGGTTATTCATTCCTCCATCCTTGCCCGTAGGCAGGGTTGTTGGTCTTCTGTTACTGGTAACAAACTGTGTACTCTTAAAAGTAGTGTGTCCCTGTGGCCTTCCTCCTACCACCGTAACCGGCGGTGGGAAACGGCTCTGGCAAGGTTGTGTATTGGCCATACGGGCTTAACGCGAACACTTAATGGAGCGCCGTCCTGCTCCTTATTGTCCTAACTGCATTGTCCCCTCTTACAGTTGTGCATATCCTTGTTGAATGTCCTGACTTCCAGGACAAGTGTGTGTCTTGCTTTCCGACTTTCCCCCGCGGTCACTTGTCCCGCAATAGAATTCTTGGTGAATCGGATACTTTTGATATTGTTCGCCTTATGCATTTCTGTTCTCATATTGGCATCCTCTGTGATATTTAGTGCCCTCTGATAATTCCGCACATTTGATGGTGCTACATAGCCTTCCCGGCTTGGTGCCTTCTTTGATAATTACTTACTTGATCAGCTACCATGTGTTAATGAAGAAGGTTGGTTGTCGACTACTGAGGGAGTATTGAAGAAGAGCTGGATGGTGAAGATTAGCACCATAGGATTGGCAGTTATGAAAAACCTGGGTACTACGCCGTCAAAGAGTTGATGCAACTCATTAGTCATGATTCTTTCCTACAGAAATTTTGCCGCTTTTTTCAAGCAGGTCCATATATCAATCTTATGTAATCTCCCCAACCTATTGTACCTTCTTGTGAATAAATTATTATTATTATTAATTATTATTATTATTATTATTATTATTATTATTATTAAATGACAAACCTAAAGTCAACTATAGACTTTTTGCTACCTATCCTGTGCATGAACTAACAATGCAACGACATATTGTGGTCAAGAAATTGTGGCGCAGCCAATTACCCTATTTCCTTTGGTTCTCTGAAGTAATTATCTAAAGTAAGTTAAAGTAATTATCAAGAGAAAATGCTAAGTCAGTGTTACTATACAGCACTGAAAGGGAATGTGACAAGGATCTGGGATAAAAAGACTGGGAAAAGGAATAGTGCTTAACACCTTAAACTGCGCATGGCATATTTTTTTTTTTTTTTTTTTTTTTTTGAGATATATACAAGAGTTGTTACATTCTTGTACAGCCACTAGTACGCGAAGCGTTTCGGGCAGGTCCTGGAATACGATCCCCGCCGCGAAGAATCGTTTTTTTCATCCAAGTACACATTTTACTGTTGCGTTAAACAGAGGCTACAGTTAAGGAATTGCGCCCAGTAAATCCTCCCCGGCCAGGATACGAACCCATGACATAGCGCTCGCGGAACGCCAGGCGAGTGTCTTACCACTACACACGGAGACTGTAAACTATATAGACTATATATAATATATACGCCCTGAGTAACATGTCCCACGGTGCGCATGGCGTATATATACGCCATAGGGTGCCAGGCCCGATTCAAATGGCCCGCGGCTACCGGGGTTCACATTAGCTTCCTCAGGGCTCTTGTAAACAGACGCCATTTTAAAAAAAATCGTGGGCAATATTCTCAGGTGTGAGTGGCACAGTACTGTTGGAGCACACCAAGGCTGGCGCACGCAGCATGAGCGAGCAGCATTGCTGTTCAGCTTGTGACCACAGCATCGCCGAAAAATGTCAAAATAAATATAATTTGTTATTATTTAGCGATGACAATTACAGATGACCCTGACTGTGATATAAATAACCAGGGTTGTGATAATAGCAGGATTGTTGTAATAATTAGCGCTGTGGAGGAGTGATGCTGAGGACGGAGGGAGACAGCATCGTTTACTGACTGTGTGGCCACCTGTTATTGTTTACATTCACCATACCAGCTCAGTGGTTCTCTATGGTGAACACAAATGTAGATACTTATATATAATGTGTGTATTAGTGTAATAACAGCAAAAGGATTATGCTGGGAGGAGCCATTTGGGTGACGGAGGTGACGTCGTCTGCACGATTTGTCTAGCTGTTTAGAGAGTGGCCACTATGCTCTTTGGGCGCACTACAAGCTTAGGTGTACAGTTACGGTGCATAAAACATGTAGATATTTATATATAATATGTGTATATAGGGTAATAACACTGCAAACAGTATTGTTGGGGAGAAAGTTTAGTGCGTGTGACCTTGAATGAGTGAGGGAGCCGCCAGCTGTGTATAGCGACGACTCTTAGTGCCTGAACTAACTATATCAGCTTAGCTGTACAGTTGTGGTGAACAAAATATATACATACTTATATATAAGTCTGTATATAGTGTAATAACACCACAAATGGTATTGTTGGGGAAGAAAGTTTAGTGCGTGTGTTGAGGGAGTGGCAGCGAGTGGCTGGCTGGTGTGTGGCGGTAACTCTTCGTTGCTTTCGACTCTCATACCAACTTAGTGGTTCGTTATGGTGACCAAAACATGCAGATACTTATATAAAACCTGGTATAGAGTGTAATAGCAGCAAAACTATTTGTTTATTGTTTTATAAACATAATAATTGAATCACTAATATGCACACCATACTTTTGAGTATAGCATTATTCACCACTTTTATTATATAAATATATTACAATACACCACTATTGATAATATTACTGCAAAAAAAAAAAAATCATCGGAGACATTGAAACAATTAGGTAATAATATCTTTGTGGCAACTCCCACCTGTCAGCGCGGGTGACGCTGACGGGCCCTGACGACCGCTCTGTCAACGCCACTTTTGCCAGATTCCTCGGTCAATTGCGCCAAATATGTCACCTACGATTTTGTTATTTTTCCCGTGTCAGGGGACACAAATAACGTGTTTAGAAGACGAAAAAAAATTTTGAATTTTTTTTTTCTTGCGCACAGGGGTGTAAATGTCACCAAGACCCCTGAGCAGTGTAAGGGTTAATCNGATAGAGCAGTAAATACAATGCCTAAAGCCACTATTACGCAAAGCGTTTCGGGCAAGAAAAACATTAATGACTAAAGCTTAACCCTCAAACCGCGCATATCTCATATATAATGATATCAGTGACAAAACCGAAACCGCGCACATCATTTATATATGATTTCGTGTCTAGCGCTATAATTTAAACGCCCTGCCTGGGATAGGGCAGCTATAGTACAGCCACAACTGATAGTTGCCAGATGCCACCTAGAAAAAAAATCCAGCCCAACATTCTTTGGTGTGAGAGAGTCGTATTGAGCAAGCCACCAAGGCTGGCGCACGCAGCACGAGCTCACAGCACCACTGTTCAGCTTGTGACCAAGCATCGCCTATAAATGCCATAATATAAATGATACTGCTATTATTTAGCAGTGATATATTACTGAAGCCCCCTGACTGTGATAAAACTGACCAGGATTCTGATATCAGCGTGATTGTGGTGATATTTAGCACTGTGCTCGATGGAGGGAGGAGGGTCCATAGAATTACCCAAATCTACCCAAAAGTACCCAAAAGTACACAAAAGTACACAATCCTCCTAGCATTACGTAAGTAATGAAGAAATATGGTATATTTACTTACTACAATGTTGGTGCTACACGTAGAACATGATCAAACCTATTTTTACTCTGAAATAATCTAATTCATATCAAATTTGACATAAATATGTGAGAGGGTCCAAAAGTACCCAAAAGTACACAAATCCTCCTAGCACTATGTAAGTAATGAGAAATATGGTAATTTACTCACTATAATGTTGTGGTGCTACAAGTAGAACATGAACAAACCTATTTTTACTCTGAAATAATTTAATTTCAACGAACTTAAACGTAAATATGTGAGGGTATTCGCTTGGACCGTCGACTTCCTATGGCGTCACCTCTCACAGATTTACGTCTAATTTTGTTATGAAATAGATTATTTCAGAGTAAAAATAGGTTTGATCATGTTCTACGTGTAGCACCAACATTATAGTAAGTAAATATACCAATTCTTCATTACTTACGTAATGCTAGGAGGATTTGTGTACTTTTGGGTACTTTTGGGTAGATTTGGGTAATCTATGGACCAGGGAGGAGTACGGCTGTGGAGGGAGGGTTGTGGGCGTCGTCTTCTGATTGTGTGTGGCCACCTTTTATTGACTGCACTCACCATACCAGCTTAGTGGTTCGCTATGGTGAACACAATGTAGATACTTATATATAACGTGTGTATACTGTGAGATAACAGCGAGAGGAGTAGGTTGGGAACCGCCATTTTGGTGAGTGAGGAGGAGCGTCGTCTGCACGACTTGGCATGTTGTTTACTGGTGGCCCATTATGGTCTTTGGGCAACATACCAGCTTATTTGTACAAGTATGGTGAATAAAACAGGTAGATACTTATATAATGTGTGTATATAGCGTAATAACACCACAACCAATATTACTGGAGGAGAAATATTAGTGCGTCTGGCCTTGAGGGCAGCCGCCGATCAGCTGACTGTGTGAGTAGCTACGTCTTTGTGCCTTTACTCACCATACAAGCTTATATGTACAGTTATGGTGAACAAAACATGTAAATACGTATATATAATGTCTGTGTATAGTGAATAAATGCAAAAACAGTATTGTGGGAGGTGAATGAGGGTGAGTGAGGTGGTGTTGAGGGAGGGAGTGGCAGTGAGTGGCTCGCTGGTGTGTGGTGGCCACTCCTTGTTGCTTTTTGACTCACAAGACCAACTTAGTAGTTCGTTATGGTGAACAAAACATGCAGATACTTATATATAACCTGTGTATATAGTGTAACAACAGCAAAACTATTTTTTATTGTTTTATGAACATAATAATTGAATCACTTATATGCACACCATAATTTGAGTACAGCGATGGTTCACACATTTATATATAAATATACCACAATTCACTGTATGGAATAATATTACTGCAAAAAAAAATAAGAAAAAATCAATCAGAGACATTGAAATAATTAGGTAATAATATATTTGTGGCAACTGCCGTCTGACAGCTCGTGCGGAGTACACCTCGTCTGGCGAAGGCTCTGCCAACGCCCCTTTTTTGCCACACTTCCCTGCCCTACTGCCGCTAAAATATGCCACCTACGATTTTTTTGTTATTTTTTCCGTAATCAGGGAACAAAAATAAACACTTCTATAAGAAGAAAGAATTTTTTGGATTTTTTTTTTGTTGTGCCTGTGGGTGTGAATTCCATTTGGGCCCCTAGCGTTTGAGGGTTAATACTAATTGAGTATAAAGAATAAATGTGTTGAGAACAAATAAAAATAGAGATAAAAAAGGGGGAAAACATGGCTGAAAAAGCAGCACAAATACAATTAGGTCGACAAACAGCGTTGATTAAAAAAACAGACATGGATTGACAATAGAGGGGTAAGGTAGGTTACAGGGAATTTATTAGGTAGTGCTTCGTTTTTATCTTAACTGGTTGAGAGAAGTACAGTCTTTAACATGGTTGGGAAGGTCATTCCACATTCTGGGTCCCTTGATTTGTAGAGCATTTCTAGTTTGATTAAGTCGTTCTCTTGGAATATCAAAACTGTATTTATTTCTGGTGTGGTGCCCATGGGTTCTGTTACAACCTTCAATGAAGCTTTTGAGGTCAGGATTGGCATTTCAGTTCAGCGTTTTATATATGCATAATACATATGAGAGAATGTGCAGTGACTTGATTTTTATCCTTGCACAAGTCTTTCACTATATCCTCAAGACATACAACTTTGCTATTCAAATGGTCATTACTTTCTTTCAATTTACTAATTATTTCTACATGAGAGTTCATTATAGTATCTAATTTTACCAACTTGTTGTATAGACTGCTAACATCAATGCTTTCTTCATTGAATCCCGCAAAATCAAGCTCTGTTTTGTTTTTCCTCTTGCCGCGGCCATCTTGAATGTTCTCTGCACTGGAAATACTAGGGGCAACTTTTTCTCATTTGATTTTTCACTTCCCTTAGCACATTCCTGTTATCTCATCTATTTTTCAAAAGCACTATACACTTTATGTTCTCTGGGACACCACTCACTATCATCAACCTGTACTACAATACTTAGGATTGTTGAAATATGCTGGAGCTCCTCTGATGCTAGTGTTGTCCTTAGGGGTGTCACTTTTTTTTCATGTGACATTTTTTTTTTATGTGTGTAATTACCTAAGTGTAATTACCTAAGTGTAGTTACAGGATGAGAGCTACGCTCGTGGTGTCCCGTCTTCCCAGCACTCTTTGTCATATAACGCTTTGAAACTACTGACGGTCTTGGCCTCCACCACCTTCTCCCCTAACTTGTTCCAACCGTCTACCACTCTGCGAAAGTGAATTTTCTTATATTTCTTCGGCATCTGTGTTTAGCTAGTTTATATCTATGACCTCTTGTTCTTAAAGTTCCGGGTCTCAGGAATTCTTCCCTATCGATTTTATCAATTCCTGTTACTATTTTGTATGTAGTGATCATATCACCTCTTTTTCTTCTGTCTTCTAGTTTTAGCATATTTAATGCCTCTAACCTCTCCTCGTAGCTCTTGCCCTTCAGTTCTGGGAGCCACTTAGTAGCATGTCTTTGCACCTTTTCCAGTTTGTTGATGTGCTTCTTAAGATATGGGCACCACACAACCGCTGCATATTCTAGCTTTGGCCTAACAAAAGTCGTGAACAATTTCTTTAGTATATCGCCATCCATGTATTTAAACGCAATTCTGAAGTTGGAAAGCATGGCATAGGCTCCTCGCACAATATTCTTTATGTGGTCCTCAGGTGATAGTTTTCTATCTAGAACCACCCCTAGATCTCTTTTTTTATCAGAATTCTTTAAAGATTTCTCACATAATATATAGGTTGTGTGGGGTCTATGTTCTCCTATTCCACATTCCATAACATGGCATTTATTAACATTGAATTCCATTTGCCAAGTGGCGCTCCATGTACTTATTTTGTCCAGGTCATCTTGAAGGGCATGACAATCATCTAAGTTTCTTATCCTTCCTATTATCTTAGCATCATCAGCAAACATGTTCATATAATTCTGTATACCAACTGGTAGATCATTTATGTAGACAATAAACGTCACTGGTGCAAGAACTGAACCCTGTGGTACTCCGCTTGTGACATTTCTCCAGTCCGATACATTGCCTCTGATCACTGCCCTCATTTTTCTATCAGTCAGAAAATTTTTCATCCATGTTAGAAGCTTACCTGTCACCCCTCCAATATTTTCCAGTTTCCAGAACAACCTCTTATGTGGAACTCTGTCGAAAGCCTTTTTTAAGTCCAGATAGATGCAGTCAACCCAAATATCCCTTTCCTGTAATATCTCTGTTGCTCGGTCATAGAAACTGAGTAAATTCGATACACAGGATCTTCCAGATCGAAAACCATACTGTCTGTCTGATATTATATCATTTCTCTCCAGGTGTTCTACCCATTTAGTTTTAATTATTTTTTCCAATATTCTGACTATTACACTTGTCAATGATACTGGTCTATAGTTAAGGGGGTCTTCCCTGCTTCCACTTTTGTAGATTGGAACTATGTTAGCCTTTTTCCACACATCAGCTACAACTCCTGTAAACAGGGATGCCTGAAAAATCAGTTGAAGAGGACATACTTTGTGTGTATGTGTATGTGTATGTGTATATGTATGTGTATATACATGATATGTATATATGTGTATGTGTACTTTTTCTTTCGGAAGGGGCTCTGTTCCCTTCTCTGTTGACGGGGCGCTGGGGGAGCAGCTTGCTCTGTTGACTCTCGTATGGTCCCGCTGTTGGTGGGCGCTTTTGGTTGTCTTCCGGTCTCTGGTGGCGGTGGTGGACGGCTTCTCCCCCTTTGGGGGGTTCAGTGCTGGCAGGGTGGTGCTGGCGGGGTGGGACAGTATGACATTCCTGGTGTTTCTTAATGTTGCCTCGTTTTGTACGGCGCTGGAGGAGCCGCTCCGGCTTGCGTTCAGGGTGGATGTCACAACTGCCCCGTTTCGTACGCTTTCGCGTGTTTTGTTTCACCTCCGGCCTGCTCATGCGTCGCCTGTGCCGTCCTGGTCCTTGATCAGGGTGCCTTCTTATCTTCTCCTCAGTTTGCGGTAGCCCCTTCGGTTCAGGTTTCTGCTCTTTGGTACTGGTGGTAGATTTGTACGTGTGCAGCCTTTCTCCGTCCTGGCGACGGTCGAGACGGCTGGTTTCCAGAGGGGTTCTTGGGTTATTGATGCTTGATTGGTTCGGCCAGGGGTGCGTCCTGTGTTGTCCAATTGCGCTTTTGCCGTTACCTGCGTACCGTGTCTGGGAATGCGCTTTGGTTTGATCCGGTTCCCCTCGTTCCCTGTTTCAGGGCTCGGGTCTCCCAGATCGTCCGCAGAGTTTTTCAGTCTTCCAACCTGCGGTCTGTCTTTGCGCCCGTGCTGTTTGGATGTTTGCAGCTTTTGCTACTGTGTTGGTGATGTCTAGGGCTCATTTCGGGCACAGGGAATTGAGGGTCGCACAGGTTCTTGGCCGCCCATTCTTTATGCGCGTCTGCTCCTGTGCGTTTTTGTTGCTTTGGGTCGCAGGATGAATCCTGTTGTCTTGGCTTCGCATTGCGGAGTTTGTGGCAGCTGCCTCCCGGGTTAGCCCTTTCTTTTCCTTCTCTTTGGGTATGAAGCTCCAGGGAGCCGTAGGGGCTCCCCACAGAACCAGCATTGAATGTAATGAAATGCCATTTTCTGGGTGAACCCCGGAGGCTCCCTGGCAACCCTCCCTCCCGCCGGTCGACGGTTTTTTCACGTTGGTTGAAGATAAGCTTCCGAACTGGAGCTTGGCAGCCGGTGCGGTAGGTCCGGGGCTCCCCCTTCCCTCTCTCAGGGCGGGGAGGGCTGCGCGGACGATCGGCGCGGCAGTAAAGTGTGATGTTTGTTTGTTTGCTTGTTTTCTTGGGATTGTAGGGAGTTTCTACCTCTCTGTTCGTTTTTTTTTTTGCATTTTTACCATGTGGGGTTTGTTTTGTCATGCCTACCTTTCTGGGTGCCTGACCCCGGTCGATGGCAGATAAGGAAAACCCCAACCACAAGAGGGTTTTCCAGTGCCATTGCTCCCTGAAACCTCTCTGAAGGGGCCAGGTTCTGGCACTGGAAAACCCCAACCACAAGAGGGTTTTCCAGTGCCATTGGTCCCTGAAACCTCTCTGAAGGGGCCAGGTTCTGGTGCTGGTCCCTGGTAGGTCTGAACTCCTTAGCTAATGTCCCGATCTAATATTACATACATTAGCCCGATAAGCTCCAGGAAGCCTCCGGGGCTCACCCAGAAAATGGCGTTTCATTACATTCAACGCTGGTTTTTTACATACATTTTATTTGAAGCAAATCATCAAATAAAATTCAGCTTCAGATAAACAATGTTAATATCAGCAATAAAAATGATGGAAAGTTCCTTGGCCTGTACATAAACAAGAGACTTAACTTCAACACCCATATACAACACTACAACACTTTACCAAATATGTCTCAACAACAGTCGGTATACTTTCTAAAATCAGATATTATGTTCCCCACTCTGCTCTCCTCTTACTATACAGTACTATGCACTAATCTATCCCTATCTTACTTATGGTATCTGTGCATGGGGTTCAACCACTGCAAACTACCTCAAGCCCATCATCATCCAGCAAAAATCTGCTATCAGAACAATAACAAACTCTGTTTTCAGACAACACACAGCCCCTCTGTTTAAATACCTAAGCATGCTAAATAAACTCACTCCAGACATTCTCTTGTGCCATTACATGTACAAAACCTTGTTCCTAAATGCAAATCCTGATCTGAAACTGTTCCTTGACAGATTTAATAAAATCCATAATCACCACACCAGAATAAATATATCTTAGATAATATAAGATAAGTTTATTCAGATAAAAGTACATACATTCAAAATGCATTACAAACAATGTTGGATTTCTAGATAGTGTGAGACTAAACACTACAACACACAGACTAAAACTTAAAACTAATTGAGATCAAAAATATAAATTGAATTGAAAAATGGAAAATAAGAAAAAACCAGCACTGAATGTAATTAAACTCCATTTTCTGGGTAGAGCCCTGGAGGCTCCCTGGAGCTATTGGACTGCTATTAGCTAATATTAATACAGGGCTTCAGTCATATGGAGTTGTCATGCCTACCAGAGACCACTAGCCCGAACATGGTCTGAGCAGAGAAGCACAGGGAGCAATGGCTTACGAAACGCTCATGTATGAAAGTACAGTAATCAAGTCTGCCATCAACTGGGGTTGAGCACCCAGAAAGTTACGCACTCAATATTGTGCGAGGAGCCTATGCCACGCTTTCCAACTTCAGAATTGCGTTTAATACATGGATGGCGATATACTAAAGAAATTGTTCACGACTTTTGTTAGGCCAAAGCTAGAATAG
>WNGS01000005.1:82977-92988 GCA_020271785.1 Procambarus virginalis
GCTTCCTATTGCTTAGGTACTCCCTTATCCACTGGAGCGCCCTACCTGTTACTCTGCCTGTTTCTCCAGCTTATGCATCAACCTTTTATGGGTACTGTGTCAAAGCTTTTCCGACAGTCCAAAAAAATGCAGTCCGCCCACCCTTCTCTTTCTTGCTTAATTCTTGTCACCTGATCGTAGAATTCTATCAAGCCTGTAAGGCAAGATTTACCCTCCCTGAACCCATGTTGATGGGTTGTCACGAAGTCTCTTCTCTCCAGATGTGTTACTAGGTTTTTTCTCACAATCTTCTCCATCACCTTGCATGG
Source organism: Procambarus virginalis (assembly GCA_020271785.1). NCBI lineage: Eukaryota > Metazoa > Arthropoda > Malacostraca > Decapoda > Cambaridae > Procambarus > Procambarus virginalis. The sequence continues at coordinate 83,286 of WNGS01000005.1, forward strand.
TATACAAGTTAAGGACACTGGCCTGTAGTTCAGTGCCTCTTGTCTGTCACCCTTTTTGTATATTGGTACTACATTAGCAGTCTTCCATATTTCTGGTAGGTCCCCCGTTTCCAGTGACTTACTATACACTATGGAGAGTGGTAAGCAAAGTGCTCCTGCACACTCTTTCAATACCCATGGGAGATTCCATCCGGCCCAACAGCTTTTCTCACATCCAGCTCCAATAGGTGCTTTTTGACCTCATCTCTTGTAATTTCGAACCTATCCAAGGTCACCTGGTTTGCTGCCACCTCTCCCAGTGCCGTGATATCTCCCTGTTCTATTGTAAAGACCTCCTGGAACCTTCTGTTGATTTCTTCACACACCTCTTTGTCATTCTCTGTTCACCTGTCCTCGCCCACCCTAAGTTTAATCACCTGTTCCTTCACTGTTGTCTTCCTCTTGATGTGACTGTGTAGTAGCTTTGGTTCAGTCTTGGCTTTATTAGCTATATCATTTTCATACCTTTTCTCAGCTGCTCTTCTCACACTGACATACTCGTTCCTGGTTCTCTGGTATCTCTCTCTACTTTCTGGTGTTCTGTTATTACGGAAGTACTAGTGGCTTTACAAGACTGTAATTACCATTTTATGTATCCACACATTCCCAATGTACCTTCTTGTATATGCATAAATAAATAAATAAATAAATAAGTTCCTCCATGCCCTTTTGTTCAGCTCCTTTGCTTTCATACATTCCCTGGTAGATCATTTATGTAGACAATGAACATTACCGGTGCAAGAACTGAACCCTGAGGTACTCCACTCGTGACATTCCTCCAATCCGATACCTTGCCTCTAATTATGGCCCTCATTTTTCTGTCAGTTAGGAAATTTTTCATCCATGTTAGTAGCTTACCTGTCACTCCTCCAATATGTTCCAGTTTCCAGAACAACCTCTTATGGGGAACTCTGTCGAAAGCCTTTTTTAGGTCCAGATAGATGCAGTCAACCCAACCATCTCTTTCTTGTAAAATCTCTGTGGCTCGATCATAAAAACTGAGCAAGTTCGTTACACAGGATCTTCCAGATCGAAAACCATACTGTCTGTCTGATATTATACCGTTTTCCTCGAGGTGTTCTACCCATTTAGTTTTAATTATTTTTTCCAATATTTTGACTATTACACTTGTCAATGATACAGGTCTATAATTAAGGGGGTCTTCCCTGTTTCCACTTTGTAGATTGGAACTATGTTAGCCTTTTTCCACACATCAGCTACAGCTCCTGTACACAGGGATGCCTGAAAAATCAGTTGAAGTGGAATGCTGAGCATTCCACAGCAAAGGGGGGACCACAAGGCAGACCCCCTGTCCCCCCCACCAGGCAGATAAAACAAAAACAAAAGAACACCCCCGCAAGAGGGCAACGTATCTAGGCAGAACAGAGCCGGTCGCTGTTATTGGTGAAAACTAGCTGTGCTGTACCCCACGCCCCTGCCAGTGATGAAAACTACCCCCTTACCCAGAGACAAACAAGGGCAAGAAAAACCCTAGCTGACCTAAAGGGCGGCCAAGTACCGAGCAGTAAAGGGCACAGCAGAGGTAGATTCTGAGGTGACTTGTAGAAGGAGGCCCCAAGGGCAGTACTTACAGGGCACATACAGGGTGGACAAAGACAAACTCTTCAGCACGGGTGGGACACGAACAAGGGGATACACGTGGAAACTTAGTACCTAGATGAGCCACAGAGACATTAGAAAGAATTTTTTCAGTGTCAGAGTAGTTAATAAATGGAATGCACTAGGCAGTGATGTGGTGGAGGCTGACACCATACACAGTTTGAAATGTAGATATGATAGAGCCCAGTAGGCTCAGGAATCTGTAGACTAGTTGATTTTTTTTTTTTTTTTTTTGAGATATATACAAGAGTTGTTACATTCTTGTACAGCCACTAGTACGCGTAGCGTTTCGGGCAAGTCCCTGGAATACGATCCCCTGCCGCGAAGAATCGTTTTTTCATCCAAGTACACATTTTACTGTTGCGTTAAACAGAGGCTACAGTTAAGGAATTGCGCCCAGTAAATCCTCCCCGGCCAGGATACGAACCCATGACATAGCGCTCGCGGAACGCCAGGCGAGTGTCTTACCACTACACCACGGAGACTGTGGTGTAGTGATTGAATGTTGAGAGGCGGGACCAAACAGAAAGCTCAACCCCCGCAAGCACAATTAGGTGAGTATATAGGGAATGGAACCCTAGGCACATGCAGCCCGAGTACCAAGGAATACGTCTCTTACTTCACGCACCACCTCAAGAGACAGCCCACACCACAAGGCATAGAACTGAAACAAAACCGGAGCCAGAGGCAGGACCGCACCAGACTCCCATCAGCCAAGAAATAAAGGTTGGGTCATTGGTGTGTGGGTCTGGGGTTCCCCCCTTCCCCTTCCTGGGGAGGAAGAGGTTGCGCAGACGGTGGCGCAGCAACATGATGACGTCATGCTCGTTTGCTAATTTTCGTTTGGGGAGTTCTGTCCACTTGTTCGGCTTTCAGTAGCAATAGTTTTACCATAATAGAGGTTGGTTTGGGGCGCCTACCTTTCTGGGTGCCTATCCTGGTTGATGGCAGACATAGAATGCTCCCAACCACAGAGGGGTCTCTATAGGCCATTGCTCCTCGTGCCTCTTCTGAGGGGGCCAGGTTCTGGCTCGAGGTCCCCAGTAGGCAAGAGCTCCATGTATTGACTGATGCCAGAAAGTTAAAACATATCCATTCAGCTTGGATAGCTCCTGGCTGACGGAGCTCCCCCCAGAAAACAAAAGGAAAAACCCCGCAAAAGTACGTCTCCAGAGGAAACAGGAACCGGCCACCGCATAGGTAGGCAGGTTGCATAACACCTTGACAACAGGGATTAACCAGCATGATGCCACTACTTACCTAAGGCCAAACAAAAGCCACAAAACCCAAGCTGGCCCCCAAGGGCAGGGTAAATGCCAAGCAGCAAAAACCCATACGGAAATGGTTTCCAGAACGCACCAGGGAAGGGAACCCTAACACGCAAGGGCAGTACTCACAGGGTGCCTAGGGAAGGATGCCCCTAAGCACATGCACGTCCAGGTGAGGACACCTGGCCACCACACACAACAACACTGCAGAGGTTGCCATGAGGACAAAACACTGCATATGGAAATCAAGGCCAGAGAAGACGCCCACCCGGACCACATTAGTTAATGAACTGGTGTGCTGAGTAGCCAGGGCGGGGAGGGGAGGGTTGCACGAACGAGCGGCAGGGCAGTGGAGTGTGACGTTTGTTTGTTTGCTTGTTTCCTTGGGATTGGAGGGAGTTTTGCCTCTCTTTTTCAGTTTTTCTTTGTACTTTTCTTACCATGTGGGGGTTTTTGTTGTGCCTACCTTTCTGGGTGCCTAGCCCTGGTCGATGGCAGATAAGGAAAACCCCAACCACAGGTGAGTTATCCAGGCTCATTGCTTCCTGAAACCTCTCTGAGGGGCCAGATTCTGGCTTGTGGTTCCCGGTTGGTCGAACTCCACAGACTCATGCCCCAGTCTAATATATCACACATTAACCCGATAGCTCCAAGGAGCCGAAGTGGTTCCCCACAGAAAAGTATGATCTGGTGAAAGCCATTTATTGTCTATCTTACTCTAATATGCCAGAGCAAATGCTGAATAAGCAAAAGAAAAATATGTCCATAACAAAGAGAGTTATTTAATTTTCAAAGATTTGGAAATGAAATATAGGAGCAAACAGTCAAAAATTAATATATTAAAGTGTAATATTGTATGGCATAAGGAAAGGAGTGACTGATATTGAAAACTAAACACAACCTATATCATAAGATAACACAGCAAGATTTAAAGGGCTGTACATTTCAACTGAAACCACCAGTGTTCACCAATTCCTTTAAAATTACTGTACATACCTAAATTTTCTCCACCCCAAATATCCATAGCCATATCGTATTTTCCAAGCTCTTCAAAGTATGATTTATCTATCATAAATAATCCACCTGCGATCATGGGAGTTCTGAAAAATATAAAATCTTTAGTCTATTTCAAGTTTGTGAAGTTCATTAATAGTTAAATGCCACATTCATGAGTATATTATAATATCTATTGGAATCACTTCTTTCTTAGTACAAAATACCACCTTATTAAACTAACTTTATAACTTGAGTTGGGTCTTTCTGCCGTTTCTTCTTTTCTTCACTGGAGAGATACTCCCACTTAAACACCAAGTTCCAATCAAAGCCGCCTCTTAGGTCAGCCGAAGCACCAATATACTGGAAGGTGTCCATACTAATCACATCTATTATAGGGCACACAACTCTTGTTTGGTCCTATGGAAAAATTATTTTATGGAGTACAGAAATCTAGAATTTACATACAGTACAGTATTGTATATACAAGTTAAAAAATTAAATAGTGTACATAATCTTTTATTTTTTCTCTCGCTCTCTCTCATATGTATGTATGTATGTATGTATATGTATGTATGTATGTATGTATGTATGTATGTATGTATGTATGTATGTATGTATGTATGAATAGTTAATCATCAAAGATCATTATTATATATAATAATATATCATTAAAGATCATCAATTCAAATGGGGGGGGACCTTCGACAAGCCACTGGCTTCCTGTCTTTGTCGAGGCCACTAAGGTTAGTGGCCCCTCAGGTAAATCAGGTAAAAAATCCAGACTGTATGAATGTACAAACATTTTATTTCTGTGAGGAGCCCCTACGGCTCCCTGGAGTTTATCGGGCTAATGTATGTTATATTAGACTGGGACATTAGCTAAGGAGTTTAGACCTACTAGGGACCAGCACCAGAACCTGGCCCCTTCAGAGAGGTTTCAAGGAGCAATGGCACTGGAAAACTCTCTTGTGGTTGGGGTTTTCCTTATCTGCCATCGACCGGGGTCAGGCACCCGGAAAGGTAGGCATGACAAAACAAACCCCACATGGTAAAAAACTAAAACAAAAAACCGAACAGAGAGGTAGAAACTCCCTACAATCCCAAGGAAACAAGCAAACAAGCAAACATCACACTTTACTGCCGCGCCGATCGTCCGCGCAGCCCTCCCCGCCCTGGACCTACCGCGCCGGCTGCCAAGCTTCAGTTCGTAAACTAATGTCAACCGGGATAGATGCTTCTCTGGCCTCAGTTTCCTAGGCTGTGTTTGCCTTGTGTGGCGTTCACTGCCATGCGTTGTGTTGTGCAGTGGCCAGGAGTACCTCATCAGTGCCGGGGCTGCATGCGCTTAGTGGCTGACTTCCCTAAGCGCCCTGTGAGTACTGCCCTTGCGTAACAGGGTTATCTTCCCTGGGGCGTTCGGGAACCATTCCTGTAGAGGTTCTTGCTGCTCGGCATTTGAGTCGACCTTGGGGCCAGCTGGGGCTTGGGGCCCTTGTTTGGCCCTGGGCAGGGATTGGTATTGTGCTGGTTAGGGCGTCAAGGTGTTGTACAACCTACCACCTAAGCAACGACTGGTTCCTGTTGCCTCTGGAGGAGGTGTACTTTTGCGGGGTTTTTCTTTTGTTTTTATTTTCAATTGCCTGGTGGGGGTCTGCCCAGTGTGGCTATAGTAGTAGGCATCCATCAGTCTCAGGAGACTATGGAGTTGCACTCTGGTTGTCAGTCTGGAGTGGCTATAGTTCCACTGGTAGTGTTTGGCAGCCCTCTGCTAGGCCCCTGTGATTGTACACGCCTCAGGGGTTTTCAGTGCTATCCTCTACCCTCTTGTTTATTTTGGGTTTCTTAACTGGTTTAGCAACACCTTGCCCGGGCTTCCAGTAGCAGTCAGCCTATGGGCCCTGGAAACCCCTGTCTGGGCTCGGTGGATCATCGAATGTGTCTTCCGGGTTCCAACCCGTCTTGTACGGGATCGTTGGTTGCTGTGCCCTTGTCTCTGGGTGACAGTCGCCACTTTTACCTCCATCATGCTGCCTGTTGGGTCACTGACACCTTATAAATAAATAAATAAATAAATGTTTATTCAGATAAAGTACATACATACAAGAGGTTTTATAAAAACTGATAGATTTATTGATTTAGCTAGTACATACAATGCCTAAAGCCACTATTCCGCAAAGCGTTTCGGGCAGGAAAAACATTAAAGACTAAAACTTAATACTAATTGAGATTGAAGTATAAAATGTGTTGAGAACAAATAGAAATAAAAATAAAAATAAAAAGGGGGGAACATGGCTGAAAAAGCAGCACAAATACAATTAGGTCGACAAACAGTGTTGTTTAAAAAAACAGACATGGGCTGACAATATAGGGGTAAGGTAGGTTACAGGGAATTTATTAGGTAGTGCTTAGTTTTTATCTTAAACTGGTTGAGAGGGGTACAGTCTTTAACATGATTGGGAAGGTCATTCCTCATTCTGGGTCCCTTGATTTGTAGAACATTTCTAGTTTGATTAAGTCATACTCTTGGAATATCAAAACTGTATTTGTTTCTGGTGTGGTGCTCATGGGTTCTGTTACAACCTTCAATGAAGCTTTTGAGATCAGGATTGGCATTACAGTTCAGCATTTTATATAAGTATAATACACATGAGAGAATGTGCAGTGACTTTATATCTAACATATTCAGAGATTTGAGTAGGGGTACTGAGTGATGTCTGGGGCTAGATTTGGATATTGTCCTAATAGCAGCTTTGTGTTGAGTAATTAGAGGATGTAAATGATTTTGGGTAATAGAACCCCAAGCACAAATACCATAGTTGAGATATGGATAGATGAGGGAGTAACAGAGCGTCACCAGGGCAGGGCGAGGTACATAATATCTGATCTTAGAAAGAATGCCAACAGTTTTTGAAACTTTTTTGATATATTTAGAATGTGTCCCTGGAAATTCAGCTTGTGGTCAATGAGAACGCCAAGGAATTTGCCATCTATTTGCTACAAATTTGGGTATTGTTTATCCTGAGATTTATTTGATTAGAGGATTTATTGCCAAACAGCATATAGAAAGTTTTGTCAATGTTAAGGGTGAGTTTGTTGGCAGTTAGCCAAAGATGGACTTTATTTAGCTCAGTATTCACTGTGGCATTTAGAGCAAGGTGGTCAGGACTGGAGTAAACGAAGGTTGTGTTGTCAGCAAATAGAATTGGTTTGAGGTGTTGGGAGGCATTTGGAAGGCCATTAATGTAGATGAGAAAGAGGAGAGGGCCAAGTATGCTGCCCTGAGGAATACCGATGTTGATGGGTAGGGTGAGAGAAATTGAATAATTCACAGAAACATACTGGAGCCTGTCAGTAAGGTAAGATTTGAGGTATTGCAGGGAGTGTCCTCTGACTCCATAATGATGTAATTTAAGAAAAAGGTTTTGGTGGTTGACAGTGTCAAAAGCCTTATGCAGGTCCACAAATAACCCAACAGGGAACTCATTTTTATCAAGAGCTGCATTAATCAAGTTAATCATACTAATAAGTGCATCGTTAATGCTTTTTTTGGGTCTGAAGCCATATTGACAAGAGCTAAGTATATTGTGTTTGGCTAGATAAGAGTAAACCTGCTTGTAGATTAGTTTTTCAAATATTTTTGACAAGTTAGGCAGGATTGATATAGGTCTGTAGTTGTTAACATCTGTGAGATCACCACATTTGTGGACAGGGGTTACTCTCACTTTTTTTTAGAATATTGGAAAGGTTTGGAGTTCAAGTGACTTGTTGAAGAGCAATGCAATAGCTGGGGCTAAAGATCTGGAGGCTTTTTTGTAAATTAAAGTTGGTATCTCCTCAAGGGCACTAGACTTGGTTTTAAGGGAAAGGATTATCTCATTAACATCAGTGGAATTTGTAGGCTTTAGGTGCAGAGACTGAGGATAGTTACCTGTAAGATAGTCCTTAACATCAGTACTGGAAGATGTTATGTCATTTGCAAGGGATGACCCAATGGAAGAGAAGAACCTATTGAACTCAATAGCAGAATCAGAGGCTGAAAGCTGACCATTGTTATTGGACAGGAGTGTTGGTTTGTTATTTAAAATCTTCTTTGATCCCAATATTTGTGAAATTGTGCTCCAAGTTTTTTTAATGTTGCTCTTTATTTGGGTAAATTTATCTTCGTAGTATTTAGTTTTGGCTCGTCTAATTATTTTAGATAGCAATAACGAGTAATTCTTTGAGAATTCTTTGGAGACGGTTCCTAACTTATACTTCTTCTCAAGGTCATGTTTTTTATTAATAGATTTAAGTATTCCCTTTGTAAGCCAAGGATTGTTTAGCCTTTTGGTTGTGACTTGTTCTGTTAGCATAGGACAGTGGCTGTTATAAAGGCTGAGAGTTTTTTGAAGAAAAGATTGCACTGCTAGGTTGATGTTCCCTATGTTACCTATTTCAGACTCCCAGTTGACATTAGCAGCAGCAGTTATGTCAAGCAGACTCCTTGAGCCGGAGTCTTGTGAGAGAGATTCTCTGCTTGTTCTCCAGTACTCTCCTGATGTTATTACTGTTCAGAGTACAGGCAGCATCCGTGTTGCAAGCTAGGTTAGATTGTTGCAACATGCTAGGTTGGTTTCCCACTCGGGTGCCCCAAGGCCGCTCTGTTTTGGTTAGGTGCTGTTCGCCCCTTTCCCTCCCTGTTCCGGCTCCGGACCATCTGCGGGTTGCGGGGTTTCGTTGGGGCCAAGACTCGGGCGGTTTTCGGGGGCTGCCCTGTTTGGGTTGGGGGACGGTGGTTTTCGAGCCTGTTCCTCCTGCCAAGGCTTCTGGGTCTTACCAGCAGCCCTTTCTTGCTGCCTTTCCCATGGACTCTTGCTTTTCTTAAGGGCGGAAGGCTTGGATGACGGCTCTGCCCCGGGGCCTCTGTTGCTGGTTCCCGGGGCTGTGGGGGATGCCTGCTAGCAGTTCTGGGGAGGTTTGCCTCTGCCTGGGTTTTCTGCTTTTGGCCAGCATTTTTTGCCCATCCAGTCTGCTTGCTTCCCACTTTTGCTGGCATGTTTTCATATCTTTAGCGTCAGTCACAGCCCTCTTGTTCTGGCGGCCATTTTCGTCTGCCGGTTTCCCGGCGTGGCCACCAGGGCGGCGTTGCGGTTTGTTTACATGCATCTGGGTGTGCGAGCGAGCTTCTTGGGTGAGTTTTCACCTTTTTTCAGAGGTTTTATTCTCCTGTTGTCGTTTCTTTGCTTTTCTGGCATTTTCTGCTCGTTTCCTGTTCCTCTGGGAATGTTTGAGTGTTGATTTTACACCGGTTTCCCATTTTGTTTGTTTTGGGTCTTGGCCTTTGGGTTTGGGCTCAGTGTCCCTGGCTGTTATGCTTGCTCCCACACTTTGTCCCTTGGTTTTTGGTTTGTTACGACCGTTTCCCAGGGGGTTCCGTCAGGGGGCTGTGCTTTGCCTTTCTGTGGTGTTTCTCCGCCAGCAAAATGTGGTGGTTTGGCCTCCCCCTGGATCGATTCCAGGTTCCTTTGGGTTCTTTGTTTTCGTTCCGGAGGTTTCTTCCTCTTGGGCCCCCCTTTGTGGGTTCAGGAGGCTTTGTTTCCTCATGTGTGACCCAGTTTCTGCCTTCTGGAGTTCCGGGGTTTTCCTGGCTTGCAGACTGATCTTTTTGGGTCTTGGCACGTGCTGTGGTCGTGCTGGGACTTTGAGGTTTTGTTGTCGAGGTGGGCCTTTTGATGCAGTTTTGTGCCTTCTTTGTCTGGCCGGCGTGTGCTCTACCCACTGGTCGGCGTCTTGTAATTTTC
>WNGS01000006.1:0-22581 GCA_020271785.1 Procambarus virginalis
GGAATCGCTGGAGCGACCGTCGGTCGCCCTGAAAGGATAAATAGAACACATAAATCGTATTGTGCTTGTTGGCAACTCGCCCCGCGCCGCGTCATAATAAAACTGTGAATGAAACGGTAAAGGTCGCGTTTACTTGCCTAATATTGGCCTTTGTCACCCCACGCTGGATGACACATGCACCTTATACACCCCGGTGTATGAGCCTTGCTTGGTCACCTGGTATACCACCCCGGTGTATGAGCCTTGCTTGGTCCTGTGTATACACCCCGGTTGTATGAAGCCTTGCTTGGTCCGTGTATCACCCCCGGTGTATGAGCCTTGCTTGGTCCTGTGTATACACCCCGGTGGTATGAGCCTGCTTGGGTCCCTGTGTATACACCCCGGTGTATCAGCCTTGCTTGGTCCTGTGTATACACCCGGGTGTATCCAAGGCCTTTGCTTGGTCCTTGTGATACTGCGGTGTATGAGCCTTGCTTGTGAGTGTATATATGCTGAGAGGTGTAGCCACGCATCTCTGTTGTATATACATACACAGAGAGAATAAATACTTTAGTCCTTGACTGTATCCAGGACTACAGTATACGGGTGGCTGGTCACTAGTGGCCCTAATACCCCCCCCCCCCCGCGGGTGTTGGCCGTCAGCCCCACACTAACAGCCCACAGTAACACAAGGGGCAGTTTAAGGGAAAATCCATCCATGGGACCACCACGCCACAAGGGGACACAGGTAGGAAACTGAGTGCCCAAATGAGTCATAAGAGACGTTAAGAACGATTTTTTTCAGTGTCACGAGTAGTTGACAAATGGAATGCATTAGGCAGTGATGTGGTGGAGTGTCTGACGCCATACACAGTTTTGAAGTGTAGCTATATAGAGCCCAGTAGGATCGGGAATCTGTACACCTGTTGATTGACAGTTGAGAGGCGGGACCAAAGAGCAGCTCAACTCCGAAGCACTAGTCGTAGGACCTCTCAGCTGACGCGTCATACAAGTCTCGACATACATTACAGAGTACACATTTATTCGAGATTCAATTTACAGCAGGACATCAATAATATAAGCAGGATCATACAATATTACAGCTGCACTCAATATTATACAGGCATCACAAAATACACAGGATCTACATTTATCGCGCATCATACAAATTATACAGAATCATAATATACGACTCACTTTTCACAGGACATATACCATATTTACGCGACATATAATACATTTACCAGACACAACATAAAAAGCTATATTATACAGGGAATCATACTATATACAGGACATATAATACATATAACAGGACCAAATATCAGAGTACATCATACAATATATTATACAGCAGCATCATACAATATATCAGCGAATTCAAAATATTATACAGCAGGACACATACAATATACAACATATATATATATACAGCAGGAAACAAATTCACAGCATCATATTATAGCGGACAATAATAATTATACAGCAGGACACATACAAATATCAGCGAATCAACATATATTATACAGCAGGCATCATACATAATATCAGCAGCACTAAATAATATACAGCAGGACATCATACAATATATTATACAGCAGGAACATCAATATTTATACATATCATATATTATACAGCAGGACATAGCAATTATACAGAGGAATCTCCTATAAGAGCTACAACATCCATAATAGCTATAGGTACTCTCTTTTTCAGAGTATTCAAGATATTTCTAGAAGTATTTGCAGTTTCTTATAGCAGAGAAAATAAGAAAACGTGGCAAGGGAGGTGTTGTAGCGGTGGTGGAGGAGGAGAGGGAGGGAGGGTGGGGGGGAGGGTGGCATCAACACACTCTTGACAACAAACACACACAACAATAATGTACAACACCTCCAGTACTGGGTGTTGCATGATTTTAGTTTATAGAAATGTAATGATTATTTAGGGATGGGTTCATTTAATTTATATTAAATCAGGTTGTGTGTGGTGTGTGTGTGTGTGTGTGTGTGTGTGTTGTGTGTGTGTGTGTGTGTGTGTGTGTTGTGTGTGGGAAAACCTGCGTGTTCTCCACGGGTGAACATTCTCCTTTGTTCTGGTGTTCTCTATACGGAGCACACGTCATGCGCAGCCATCTTGCCAGTGACACCCTGTCCTCCCACTAAACACGTTTACCAGCGACAAGTACCACCGTCGCCCCCTCTACAACACACACCCAGCCCCCACCTTTATGACGCCCCCAACACTGAACCAGGGAACCAGAGGTAGTGTGAGATGATAATGTGGGTGGGTGTTTGCCCGCAGGTGACCGCCGGGGAGCTGAGCGTAAGACAGCAACACGCTGGCAGTAGTGAGACCAGCAGCAGTGAGGACCAGGCCAGACTCCACCTCAAGAGGAAACTCCAGAGAAACCGGACCTCCTTCACCAACGACCAGATCGACAGCCTCGAGAAGGGTAAGTGGTGAGGCAACTTAATTGTGGAGGAGTATGTGGGGGGGGGAGAGAGAGAGGAGAGAGAGAGAGGAGAGAGGAGAGAGAGAGAGAGAGAGAGAGAGAGAGAGAGAGAGAGAGAGAGAAGAGACGGAGAGACTAGACAGAGACAGAGTACAGAGGACAGAGACGGAGAGGACAGAGAGTTTAGACAGAGACGAGACAGAGAAGAGAAAGAGAAAGAGAACCAGAGAAAGAGAAGAGACCGAGAGAGAGAGAGAGAGAGAGATGGATCGAGAGAGAGAGAGAGAGAGGAGATCTTGATGAGAGTAGAGAAATGAACAAGTTTCCCGAGACAGAGACAAATAAGACCTAAACAACTAATTAAGCTTTTTCCAGGCAAGCTGGCCAAGTCAACCTACCAATAAGTATAATTAGAAATGAGGGAATAACTGACGAATTAAATGTCACACTTTTATTAATAATTAAAATATAAAACAAAAGATCGTCAAGAGCGGTCTTCACGACGCTGTTCTCAAGACGTTGCAAGAATGTTGCAAGCTTAGCGAGGAATACCTTGTGTTTTCCTATGTGGACTCGATTAATTTCCCAAGGTCCAGCTCCCAACGCCACATTTTAGTCTACTAAAATTACAAGAATGTTTTGCACAAATTTCGCCGATTATGAACTAATCCAATGTTGTTAACTACCAATCCGTGCTGACTGTTGCAAGTGAAAGAAGGGCGTCAGTCGCATGCTGCAGTTGCATTCTTGCTTTACCACGAAAGAAAGTAATTCATCAAGTGATCTTACCAAAGTCATTCCTTTACTTCATTTTTAACCTAACATACAATTTGAGCACTAACAGATACGTCGCCTATGGATATTAAAACCTAACCCAGCTTAACCAAACTCAACTCAACCCAGTCTAACCTAACCCAACCCAGAATAAGCAACCCGAACCCAGCCTAATCTAACCTAGAATAACCAAGCTCAACCCAGCCTAACCAAACCCACTTAAACTAATAATGCCCACCTACGTAATCCATCCCAACCTAGGCGATGAGTCACAATAACGTGGCTAAAGTAAGTTGACCAGACCACACACTAGAAGGTGAAGGGACGACGACGTTTCGGTCCGTCCTGGACCATTCTCGAGTCGATAGTGACTATCGACTTGAGAATGGTCCAGGACGGACCGAAACGTCGTCGTCCCTTCACCTTCAAGTGTGTGGTTTAATCAACATCCAAACCCAGCCTAACCTAACCTAACCCAACCCTATCCCAACGCAGCCAATCGTAACCTTACCCAATCCAACTCAGCCGAATCCAATTAACCTAACGTAATGAATCCAACCCACCTACCTACTCCAACCCAATCTAACCCAGCCCAACCTAATCCATCCTAGCCCAACCTATCCAATCCAACTTGACTTAACCTAACAATATCAACCTGTCCTTAGGTAGGAGATCCGGTCAAGGGAATGGATTGGAAACAACTACATAATTAGTGTTATTATCTACCCTTTATCCATGGTTAGGTTAGGGTAAAGTTACTTTAAGTTAACATTGCTTTAGGTTAAAGGTTTTGTTAGGTTTCATAACGTTTAGTTACAATAATACGGTGTATTATTGACGATAATGTGAAGTATGGAATTCGAAAACAATTTCAGTGTGACCGAGAATTCCGTTTACAGAAAGCCAAATTCTTCAAAGAAAACGTTTTCATCATACCTTTTTATATTTTGAACCACCAATTTATAATACAATAATGGTATAACGTGAGAATAAGCTTGGTTTATGACAAAGGTTCATTTGCCAGTTTACATGTAGACGCTTGCCGGATCTGTAATATGCTTTCAGTCCATCACAAATGTCTAAATAACTATCCAGGTGGTATGAGGGGAGGCGGTGTGATTTCTCATGGTAATGGATCTGCTGCGAGGGCGACCTCAACGATATATATGGTTTGAATAATTAGAAAAGGTGCATTATCGAAACACTCCTGTATTATTTTACCTTACCCCTTCCTAATAAGGTCGGTGTGTTGTCTAATCTACATTCTTGCAGTGCCGCTAAAACCTCCGTTGTCGGTGACAGGAAGCCTTTACTTAGACTTATATCGAGATCCCCCCCCCCTCATCCCCCATAGCATTATACATCTCAATGCAGCTCAAGTGTAATACAGAGTGAACAATGTTCCCGCCTCCTCAGAGTTCGAGCGGACCCACTACCCGGATGTGTTTGCGCGGGAAAGACTTGCAGCCAAAATCGGCCTTCCAGAGGCTAGGATACAAGTGAGTTATCATGAACCAACACTGTTGTTAGGCATGTTTTCATCCAATGTATGGTGCTTATACTAAATATATTATTATATTACAATAAATTATATATTACAGATAAAGAAATTTTGTAGTTCCAACACTGCTAAAGTATACATCGTGCATAAAAAAAATTTGATTGGTTAATCCTAAATTGCTTAAACAAGGTTCGTTTTCTTTGACAGGTTTGGTTCAGCAATCGACGCGCAAAATGGCGACGCGAGGAGAAACTTCGAAATCAACGGCGGGCGGCCGAAGGCGTACCACCATCCTCACCCACAAGAATCATCAACAACTCCTTCACGCCCACGCCCATGTACACGCCGCTACCGCCTCCGCCCATGTCCGTGGCCGATACTTACGGGTAAGAGCGTCACCAAGGAAATCCGATTTACATAATTATTATAACAAAGGGAGACCCACCTTGAGTCCGGAGTCTTGTTCCGTTGAGCGGCGCGGTGTGGTGCAGCCTCCCAGGTCTTCAAACACTTACCTTACTCGTAGAGGAGTAGGGTGTTAAAGTTGTTATCAGCATACTGGCCGGTCATCTTGTGCCCGGGGCGGCACTGGCCAAATCACTGCTCCGCGGGCACTGCTAATCACCACAGGGCATGACTTAATTACAATCATACATTATAATAATATACATAATATTATTTGCAATTGATACAATATGGATAGTATATTGATGATAGTGGTGAAAACAATGGTTATGGACACAGAGAAATGTACCCTGGTTCTCTGTGTATTTACACATCAGTTTTCCTAAATAATTTAATAATGCCTGTTGTCAGGAATAGGAAACCTGTGAATATATTTATTTTAGGCTTGTATTGAGGTGTCCCAGCTAAGTCGAATTACTGACCTTCCCCAGGATGCAACCCCGCAGCACTTACCTAACTCCTTGGTACTTATTTGGTACTAGATGAACAGATGCATTACCATCTCTGTCCAGATAGGGAATCGAACCCGGAATCCATGGTCTAACACTGGCCCATGTTTTGGGGCTTTTGCAAGGCACTGTATACGAGGACATCTCACTTGTAACAAGGACAGTCACTTGCATCAAAGACATTTAAGCTGCACAACACTGCACAGGACAACTGAGCGGGTCAGGAATGGTGCACAGCTTTACTGTCGTTTAGCCCCTGTCTGGTTCAACTGTTTTATTTTCCTAGGTTTAGGACCCTACGCTTGTCTGTACTAAACTGCATCAACCAAATTTCAGTCCATTTTCTAAGCTTAACTCAAGCTCTCTTGCAGCATGTCTAAATCTTCGTCAAGTTTATTACCTTCTGTGTTTCCGTGTCGTCTACGATGTATTACCAAGAGTCACTGTGTCTACTCTTCTATGTCTCGTATCGGTTAACTATAAACAATTACGCATGACAAAATACTCATATGCGATTTCTAACATTGTACTGTAACCTGGTCTTTAATACAGTTTTATTTTCATTCTATGGATATTTATTTTTTCTATTTGTTTAGCTTTTATTTTCTATCACGTCAAAAAAGAAGATGTAATCTTCAAGTATTCAGAGCTATAAAAATCATTAAAAGGGAAAACTTCTTTTGTTATTAAACAAATTCCTTTATCACAGGCTCTTGGCGTTGATGATTTCTGGGCGAGACTTTGACGCTGTGCATTACCCGCGTGTGCTGTCAGTCACGTCACTGTGCAGTCACGTCACTGTGCAGTCACGTCACTGTGAGCCTCAGTATGTCAGAGTTAATGACTCATGTTCCTTCACACAGGTCGATGGGTGGCGGCGGCGGGTTTGCGATGGCGTCGAGTGTGGGTCCCGTAGCCCCCAGCCCCAACTGCCTGCCCCCACACCACCCGCCCTCCGGCGTCCACTCCGGCAGCCCGGGCACCGGGGGCATGACTCTCAACCGAGACAACGCCCACACCCACAACCCCTACATGAGCCGCCCGAGCTACGACTCCTTGTACTCGCACGCCCGCGCCTCCCCTACCTGCCCTCCCATGCTCTACCACCACCACCAGTCCCCCCACGCCCACGAGTACAACACGCCCACCCCGCCCAACTCCCAGGCTGGTGAGTTCTGTCTTCTCTACCTCGGACTCTACACTGTATAATGAATGACATGTTGGATGTCACAGTGATTTTTAGCGGAGTTTATGCTTCAATATAACAGTGAATAAACAAGAAATGTAGTGGGCTACAACATATATACTCAAGCAATAGCATCAATGTAATAAGTTTAGCATTACCCTCCTAACATCACACATGCTTCTCATATTGTAAATGTTAATATTTTATTATTTTTGACGTCTGTCATCCGTGCATTAGTGTACCCCCCCCCCCCACTCCTTCATGCATCCCCCAGGTCGTATCTCATCATATTCTGTACTTACTGAATTGTTACATCTTCATGTAACTAAGCTTACGTGACTCCAGCCACTTGTCTAGCTCTTACAACACTCAACTTTGCATACACAAATTGTTTCGTCAGTTGCATATCCCAAGTGTATATATTTTTTAACCACGTATTGAACTTCTCTATTCACACTAATTTCACACACTCTTGTCTCTTATCTCTCATCCATCACAACTTCAATTTTGTGAACATTCACTTTTATCAGTTAACATACATCAAACTTTCGACAAGTCTACACATATCTTTTATTCTCTTCTAACAGAACTACACCATCTGCCCAAGACATAATTAATGAAAATATAATCAACGTAGCCTCTTCAGCTTTGTTTATTCCTCAATGTGGCACAATCTCACTATGCTTTACATTACCTTTCCAGCAGCACTGCATCTTAATATTCTCTCCAGAAATCTCCTTAACACTTGCAATTCTCCCACATTTAGGATCTTCACTGACCAACTGCACTTACATCAACTGACATTGTACCTTACACTCTCATCGCACCAGTAACACCAATCATGATTTCCTTTGCCTTTATTTCATCACTTCCACCCATCTGACTTTCAGAGTAATCTCTCCGCCACCATTTAATTAATTCTTCATCAGTTAACAGTCTCCAAAAAGTTCATATTTAACGTTCCCGTTGTCTTTTCCACCTATATCTTGCACTTCCTTCCTTCCTTCCTCAAAAAAGCGCTTCCTGTTTTCTTATCTTTCTGTTATGTTCATTCCCAACTCCTGCTTTATTCTCTGCTTTCTGCTTAACTAATGAATTCGCATATATTTTGCGAATATATCACCAGTAACATTCATTATTTATATATTACAAAAATGAACCCAAATTGCATTACCAGAGTTACAACCCAGACATTCCTCTGAAGAGTTTTCCTATCAGTGCACATTAACGTCTCATGACATTATAATTGTAATATACAAAATTTATTTCATAGTTCATTATTATTGATCAGTAGTAAAGAATCGTATTCGGTTCTAAATAATACTTATTCAAAGGCTGTTTTAGTGTGAGAACACCGCCTATAGAGTTTAAATGTAGCTAAATGTGATGGAGACAGTACACAGCCGAAAACACAATTATACCATGAATTTTAATGTGAGTTAGTTTAGTTCATTTATTATGCACCCCATACCCATCTTGTGGGCCGTAGTGGAAAGGGTTACAGAGGCACATAATGGGCTCAGGGACTGTGATTAACTAATTATACTGCCCATAGATATATATTACCTTACCAAGAAAGTTTTTGTAAATAGTTAAACCAAAAAGTTTACCGTCAGTAAGAAGTCTGTGGTTTTTTACAGGTGTGTTGTCTCCTGGTGTGTCCGTGCCACTAGCGGTCCCCGCCACCCACCACCACGACATGAACACCCAGTACTGGACAAGGCTTCAGTAAACACCACGCGCTGTGATACAAAACGAGTGGAAGTGACACAATACCTCTGCTGGAGACTGAATTATATCCGAGCAGATGTTGGAAGCCCTCACATCATCACCAAGGCAAACTAATATAAAAACCCAGTGTATGGGTTCTTACTTGTCTGCGGGATCCCACCGCTGCCACCATGATGTGATGTGCAATGGAATAAACATCGATCACTGGATGTATCTACACCTGTTAATCAGAGTGGCAAGCCACAGCTTGCGATCACTAACACAGCTTATACTAACAATATCTCTGTGCAGCACCAATGCAGAATGATAATGCAGTGAGAGTGAGCTGTTAGGGTTGTGTTTCCTGAGGTTGATATTCATCATGTAATTCAAATATTAAACTTGTAACCATAATTGTTGAAATGTTGTGGTTGTAGCTTGAGTCAAAGTGAGCCAGGAGGTTGTGTTCATGGTTTACTCTACATTCCAGATAACTGAATAGAAATGCAAGTACCGTACCTCAATATACCAAGTTTTATTATTGCCTTCAGTGCAAAGCCTCGTCATTACAATGACCGAGGAAAAATATATATTTTTAAATTTCATTAAATGTGCTGTATTTCAGTGAATATTTGCTAGTCTAATGTTCGTATATTGATACAATTTAGTCATATTTATTTTTAAATTCCCTAAAAAGGTTATTTATAAATTACATTTAGATGTATTTTGTGAGACAAAATTTACTGTAAATGACTGAGTTTACCAAATAACAGCCGAGAACATATTAGCGAGAGTTAGCACTTGTACGCGTCCCATGTGGTTTACAGATAATTGGTTGAACCAAATACTCTCTCTTGAGATGGAATTATTAAACAAAATTACCGTTATATACATATTTTAACCTGTAAATGAACTACAGGTGTGTAGGAGATACCTAGCAATTGGCCTTGACCATGTCTTTAATCACAGCCTCATCTCAGTATGATCAATATTGACCCTATGAGGCGGTTTACTGGGCTAGAGCAGCGTTCCTCGACCACCTTGAGAGTGGGATCAGGGTATATATACGGAATCGAACTGAAGTTTTGTAAATGGAAGAGCCAATCTGGTTGTACATAGTCAAGTACTGTATAAATTGGATAATCAGGTACTTGTTTATTCTTGTGTGTATATTTGAGCTAGGCTTAAGTCACGCTTGTGAAGTTCTAAGTTTGGGATTTATTGTCAGGCTCTTTAAAAATATTCAAGTCCGGGGAATGATTCGAATCATTTCTCCGAGCTGTGACAGAACTCTACACCGTAATTCATAACCCGATATTATTCGTACTCAGTTGAAGTGACCTTTAATGTTTAATATATTTTATTTACCGATGCACAAAATGATGTAGTTTTTTCGAAACTAATGCGCTTTCACTTCTAATTTAATTAACGAATCTGGAAGCCTCAAGCAGTTTGAGTTCTAATTCAGGACTAATATCTAACCCTTTCTCCTGTTTAAATAGTAGTTTTTGTAACTATGTGCACCATAGTACAAATATTGACATACTAAGCAATTAGTTGAATTTCGTACTATTTACTTTATAGTCCGAAAAAAAAAGCTAAAAACAAACTTAAATATTCTTACGCCTAGTATAGCACACATACGCACTATATTAGGCCTCATATATCGTGTATTAAGCCTAAGAAGGGTTAAGTTAGTTTGTCTGCAGCATAAATATAAAATCTTTTCCGGATTGTCCCAAGTTCAATAGTACCGATTTCTACTTTTTAATTGCATTCTACGTCGGTATATGTTCTATGGTTCCCATCCTTCCTATAAGTAATACCAAAACAGGAGGATGGGCTGTACTATCAGGAATGTTTCCCATTCATGGATGGGTCTTTATTACTTGTCGTAGTAACCACAATACAGATACGAGACTTTTACACCATCTCGGTATAAAATGAGTTACCTCTCAAACCTGCTAGTCGCTTCTAGTGCTTTGCGATGCTTAGTTGCTACTTACAAAAAAAAGTAAAAAAAAAATATCAAGGAATGCGCGTGAGCATTTGGATTACCTTAAAATGCGGCAGCTTGTCTGTGTTCGTCTGTGGAGGGTCACCAGTCTGTAAGGTACAGCCTCACAAGACGCAGGTGGAGGGCACCGAAGACACCTATGTTTCCAACAAGAGCTGAACGCTACTTTCTGGTAAAAGTTCGTTGATTAAAATGCCTTCTTTTCAGTCAAAATTATGATGCCTCCGACATGCAACCCGTATATTAGTCCTTAAGGGTTGGTCAGTTATTGCAAGAAGTTATAATATCGCCTTCACTGCTCCCTGTTGCTCTACATGACGTGGGTACAGCCACTTGTGACTAAAATCAAGTAAATTAATATTAAAACTGTGTTCATACTGCGATTTCAAATGTTCTTTTTACAGCATTCCATGCATTCATAGTATATGTAGACTACAGCCGAACAATTAAATAATTTGGAATATGTTGGACGACTTTCTCCTTCTTGTAATAAAACAAATATTATATCATGTGACGATTTTTTTTCAAGTGAAAACACAAACATACACATTATATATAATTTATATATATTATATATGAGACACACAACGTTAAAAGCATTTAAAGCCTTTAATTTTGTATAAAAATTCTCTCTATTTCGGTGAAGAGTAACTGGTGTTAATTCTTCATCATGAAGGCGAGGAGTGAGTAGCGTGGCTGTAGGGAGGACGACAATCATATCAAGAGGCCCGTTCTTTGGTACACTATTTGCTATATGAACGTTGCAAAGACATATTTTATAGGATACAACGTTAAAGTTTTTGTGTAGCATCGCAATCAACTCTAAAAAAATGAGGCTGGACTGACCTCAAAACACAAAATGTTGCCAAAATAATTACGGTAGGTTAAAACGCTGCCCCGCAAGGGGGGGGGGATTATGTCCTTTCATCACAGGGTTTTCAAGGGTGATTTGTCAACCAAACATTACGTCAAGTCTTCCAGGACAAATCTCTCTTTTTAGTGTTATTTTACAGGTACTCGCCGGAGAATTCACTCTCAACATGTGAAACATTTCACACTGAACACAGCTCCTCTCGCAGAACATTTAATAAGTTATCACTTTGTTGCATTTCTTCATGAACTACGTACTTGACTAGTGGTGTTATTAACCGGATCATCACTTGACATTTTGTGTTGGGTACCGCCATCTTCACTTTGATTTTGGGGAACACTGTCGGGGACAGGAAGCCTGTTAGGCTTTTCCAGGGGTCCCTCCCCCCCGCCCCTTTAGGTAAGAGAGTGGCTGTCCATGAGGTCACCCATCCAGTTAATGGCCAGAGTCATCGCTGCTTAACTGAGTGACCCACACAGTCATACACTGTGCCAAGCCATTTGTATTAATTTCATTATAATTTTTTTAAGTTATGTTAAATGTTTTCTCCATCTGTGTTAATTTGATCCACCTGTTTATCTTGTCTCCATCTGTGTTAATTGCCGCTGAAACCTAAAATTTGTAACCTTGTGTTTATTGTATATCTGTTAGTTACAAAAATAAATTATTTGGTTGAGTTGGTGAGACTAACGTAAATTTTGATGTTGATGTGAGTGAGCAGCGGGCCATGTTGGCCCTGGACACGCCCACGGCAGACTAGCGTGTTGGGGACGGAGTTGCTTTGTGGTATGCACCGTTGTCTGTAATAAAGGTTTCATAAGTACATTTAGCTTTACTTGCATGTCCTCAGTATAATTAATGATGCATTTTCAACTCGAATTATTGAGTGAAAGAGAAACTTTGCCATTATTTAAGAACAGAAACTTTCAGTTATACTCAGAAAAAAGATTAACACTGTTATTGGTCAGGTAACCAAGCGCTTAAATGTCTTGTTAGACATAATTTGTAATACAAGGAGACCACTGTAGCTGCCTCTGCGTGAGCAGGTACTTAAACTCTTAGCCACGACGCACACAACTATATCCAAGAACATCAAGAAGAAAAAGTAAATAACAGTTCTGGAAATAACCGTGTCACCTAGTACGGTCCACGACCAGGTTTATGACGACAGACAATCTTTACACCATAACTGGGGTTGTAGTGAATATGTGGTCCTGTTGGACCACATATTCACTATAGATATGTGGGACTATCAACAGCATGTTGGACCAGGTTATCACAAGACTAGCCTAAGGTTCCCAGAACCCACTCCAGGTATACAACACTGAGCTGATATCACACGAGTAAAGAAGGATCCATCTGAGACTAAGTTCAATCCACTGAAATCCACCAATTAATGACAGTCCTAATGGGTGAATAATCCGAACAGTATGAACACATTATAACTCTACCTCTGCCAGTCTCAGAACTTCGTCGCGTGCCAGGTTGGTCTCATAGAGCAAGTACCTTGATATACTACCCCACGGTCTTAATAGTATCATAAATGTATTATTTACACTCGGCTTAATTGCTGACAAAAGTGTCAATCGAGTCCCTGACCCGTCTATATGTGCTGACTCCTCGCAAGGTTTTGCAGAGTCTGGCTTCTTGTAATATGCAAACACCAGTATTACTCAATATCTCCAGCGGCCCCCTCCGATGGCTACCGTCTCCAGCGGCCCCCACCGATGACCACCGTCTCCAACGGCCCCCACCGATGACCACCGTCTCCAGCGGCCCCCACCGATGACCACCGTCTCCAGCGGCCTCCACCGATGACCACCGTCTCCAGCGGCCTCCACCGATGACCACCGTCTCCAGCGGCCCCCACCGATGACCACTGTCTCCAGCGGCCCCCACCGATGACCACCGTCTCCAGCGGCCTCCACCGATGACCACCGTCTCCAGCGGCCTCCACCGATGACCACCGTCTCCAGCGGCCTCCACCGATGACCACCGTCTCCAGCGGCCTCCACCGATGACCACCGTCTCCAGCGGCCCCCACCGATGACCACCGTCTCCAGCGGCCCCCACCGATGACCACCGTCTCCAACGGCCCCCACCGATGACCACCGTCTCCAGCGGCCCCCACCGATGACCACCGTCTCCAGCGGCCTCCACCGATGACCACCGTCTCCAGCGGCCTCCACCGATGACCACCGTCTCCAACGGCCCCCACCGATGACCACCGTCTCCAGCGGCCCCCTCCGATGGCTACCGTCTCCAGCGGCCCCCACCGATGACCACCGTCTCCAACGGCCCCCACCGATGACCACCGTCTCCAGCGGCCCCCACCGATGACCACCGTCTCCAGCGGCCTCCACCGATGACCACCGTCTCCAGCGGCCTCCACCGATGACCACCGTCTCCAACGGCCCCCACCGATGACCACTGTCTCCAGCGGCCCCCACCGATGACCACCGTCTCCAGCGGCCTCCACCGATGACCACCGTCTCCAGCGGCCTCCACCGATGACCACCGTCTCCAGCGGCCTCCACCGATGACCACCGTCTCCGGCGGCCTCCACCGATGACCACCGTCTCCAGCGGTCCCCACCGATGACCACCGTCTCCAGCGGTCCCCACCGATGACCACCGTCTCCAGCGGTCCCCACCGATGACAACGTCTACAGCGGCCCCCACCGATGACCACCGTCTCCAGCGGCCTCCACCGATGACCACCGTCTCCAGCGGCCTCCACCGATGACCACCGTCTCCAGCGGCCCCCACCGATGACCACCGTCTCCAGCGGCCCCCACCGATGACCACCGTCTCCAGCGGCCCCCACCGATGACCACCGTCTCCAATGGCCTCCACCGATGACCATTACGTCAAAATTGGAACAGTTTGATATGTAAGCAATTAAGAATATCGCGACAGACGAACTTCTGTTGTTTAGTTCTTGTCAAGAATAATGTCCACCGCTTGAGTATAACAATAAATAACGTAAAGTTTACACGTATATGGTTCTTGTACGACAGTTTTTGGTCTGAGATAATTTAAACGTCAAAATACGACGTGCTATTAGGATTACGGGTTGGAGTGTGAGCATCAGGATAGGCTTCACCACAGTGCGGGACGACTGTTATTCACCCAACAACGAGCCTGAAGGCGACAGAGGAACAATATCTCACGTTGTGATCACCGGATTAGTTTACCATAAATGCTTAATATTAATACCATAGTTACTTTAACGTAAATAAACAATGCCTTGGGGAGGAATGTATAATATTACTAATAACGAATTGTTTTGTGTGTAACTGATGATAAACGTCAAATTGTTTAAACATGGGAAATTGCGAAATACCGAGTATGGCAACGCTAGTCAAATACGTCTCAATCATAAATTATACATTTAAAACTACAACAAAAGATCGATGCCTTCCTATTTAATATAAAGAAAATTAAGTCATAGGTTACCTGCTATATACTGAAGTCCACACAGTGGAGAAATAAATAAACTAATCAATTATATATCTATAAACTGGGGCCGTCGCTCCCGGCAAGAGCAACGCCAACAGTCACTCGCCTTCAATATGCGACCAATGAAAGAGCTCCAGCTCTCAAGTCTCGCATTCTGGACCACAAGAGGTGACGAATATAACACAAAATATCTGCGTCTGATACTGCCAGTCACTTGTTCATAAGTGTAGTGAGGTTAGAAACTCTACCTTCAATTAAACAGAGTTCACGGCAACTTCACTTGACGTGGCGAGGTCCTTAAGCCAACAAAATAATTATAAATTTACAAGTATGGTAATATGCTGTTGCTTCATTAAACCATTGTAGATTACAGCTTCTATGTACATTACATTCTAGGTGGAGCCATCGAATATATGGAACAGCAACGCCATAGATAAGTAGACAAAAAAAGTCAAGGTTACCAATGAACAAATAATCGATGTAACTGGCCAATAATGTGAGTAAATTAACTGCACAGAAAGAAAAGACGTGTCACTCTATGACTGTCATAGTGACGGTGACACTGGCTGACATCGTCGGTTTTCATACTTTCAGTCTATAAAGTTCTAAAACATAAGAATTCACCGCGACTTACCAATAATGTCAATAATGACGCATTCGTTGAGGTCTTGATGTTCTCGTGGCCGTCAGCGTTGGCTGCGCGCCGGCTGTGGTTCGTCTTGGTGTCATTCGTAGACAGTTGACTGGTCGTGTGCCGGTTAGTGTGGTCGGGGTTCACCAGGACAAGTTATGGCGCTCTGCAGTGTCCGGCCAGGCTCAAGGACTCCCTCCGCGAGTTTGTGATTGTGGATTTATACTGTCGTAATCGAAATGAGGTTAATAATTATACGAGCCATAGTAATCATAGCTTGTCTGGTGTAGACTGTTGCGGTATTAGCGTTTATATTGTGCAATACGGTCATTAACTACCTGGTTGGTAGTTTTGTTTACAAAACCTCTTGTCAAGTGGTTGGAGTCCCGCTGGTATTTCAAAGCGTGGTGGTTTACGACCTAATGTTTTGTAATACATGGTTTAGTAAAGATTTCACTTTGCTTCAGATTTACAAGGATTTGTTGAAGTTGTTGGTGTATTATTGTTCTCAGAATGCTTATAGATAATCGAAGATTATAATCAACCTCTTTGAAGGCAGATTCTTGTGGTAATTCATCAGCTCTATCATGCATTCGGAGACCAACATGAGATGGAATCCACATGAAATTATACAAGAAACAATAATAAAGAAAACATTAAAGAAATGCAAGTACACGTAATTAAGCTTTGAGGAAGATCTGGACAGTTTCCAAGTTGAAAGGTCAGGTAAGCCAGAGACTGTTTTAAGCAACGCAGATATTAGGTTAGGCTAGGTAAGCCAGATGTTAGGATGTGTATGCGAGAGGTTAGTTTTGGTAAACCCGAGGTAAGGTTATGATAGTTAAACCCTAAGCAAACAATACGCATAACAATGAATTGGAAACTATAATAACGTGGATAATGTTATTTTATTCACTTGAACTATGAGAGGAGGATTTACACCTAGGAGCACACAAGTGCCACTTGAGTCTGAAGGTGTTCGGCGAGACACAATTAGTCATATAAATTGCAAACCACAATAACGTGGGTCCCAGGAAAGGCCTAAAGTCCCGGTTGGATACCAGTTGTTTCTCTGGGATTCTTCCTTATTGCGGGTATTCAGTAGCCTAGTTTGTAGAATTATGATTTTTTTACTTTTAGTGGTCCCGGGTTCGAGGCTCCGATGATCAAGTGAAATACCCATAATAACCCCTAAACTAAAACACAAATCGGAAATTAAAAAAAAAAAAAACTTCTACCCTAAAGCAAGTGGACGGATATTGATTGATTGCTTGATGAAGATTAAGCCACCCAAAAGGTGGCACGGGCATGAATAGCCCGTAAGTTTTATTTTTTTTATTTTTATAAAAGAAATATACAAAGTATAACACAAGACACAAGACAAGAACATAATAACATAATAATAAGAACATAATAATAACATAATAATAATCACAGGTACAGAAGAAAACAAAACATCACGAGAACCTAGAAACTCCAGGTACGTGAGGCTGAATACAAAGTTAAACATAAAAATGGACACACAACAAACACATGTACATAGAAAGACACAAAATAACGTACACAGAATAAACCAATACACACACACACACACGAGGCACACAATCACATAAATAACACAAAGCAGAATCACACTGCACACAAAATATATAAGTAACATAAAACAAAATTAGGGCCAAAGCCCAGGTACAACAACATGACAACCCCAAGAAAGAACCAGGGGAGAACAGCAAAACACCGAGACACACGCACCACAAAAACACTCACACCAGGAAGAACATCAATTTAGCAACAAAATTAGCAACAAAACAGCTGCACCAACCCCACACAGGGCACAAGCAACGGCCCACGCAAGAGCCAGCAAAGAAGCATACCCACACACACACACAACCACAGGAGCAACCACTCACACACCCAGCCCAACCCCCCCGAGGAGGCCAACCGGAGGGCCGGGGACCGAAGACAAAAACGAAGAAGCCCCACCCCCAACCCACAAGCCCTCCGAGAAAAC
Organism: Procambarus virginalis; assembly: GCA_020271785.1. Lineage (NCBI taxonomy): Eukaryota > Metazoa > Arthropoda > Malacostraca > Decapoda > Cambaridae > Procambarus > Procambarus virginalis. Next base: position 17,508 of record WNGS01000006.1, read on the forward strand.
AACATAAGGTTCCCCCCGAAAGGCGTCCTCGGCGGGTTGAGCACCACATGATAATGCACACTCAGACACTGCAACACAGACACATCATGAACATTATGCTCCTGAACGAGAGCCACATCCACACGTTGCTCCCGCAGAACATCCAACAGGCCCAACTGGACCCCAAGAGCATTCAAACCCCGAACATTCAAGGACGCGCACACAACAGAGGGCGCCATCGGGACAACCTCAGGACACCCCCCAACTCGTCGCGACTCGCCGGCCGCACATCATCCAGGACCCCAAGGCGAGCACAGCGAACGACGCCAGGCGCCGCACCCAGCCTCACAGAGGAGCTCTCTGCCGGAGCCACAGAGCCCCCGCCAACCGAAACGAGGGCCGAAGCCCCCCGACGGCCATCTTTAGATAACACGACCACCAGGTCCCGAGAACCGGGAGTAGCCGCCCACAAAGGGGAGCCACCGGCAGGAGGCACAGCTCCCAACACTGAAGACACCACCGCGACGTTCTCGCCTTCATCCTCCATTGCAACACAGTCCTCCGCCCACAACCGACGAGGCGACGCATCCCGAGCTGAACGACGGCGCTTCACATGAGGCTGCTGATCGTCGGAACTATGACCCCCAGCAAGGGGCGCCCCAGAAGAACCCGACGCGGGCGGCCCCAAAGCCGAGGTAGCTCGTTCACGCAGAATAGCAACCTCCACAGCACGGGGCAAAAGTCCACCACAACTGGAGCCTGGAGACTGGAGACGGAGAAGGAGCAGGCCCGGGAGATCACACTCCAGCTCACAGGGGGCATCCACCACAGATGACAGGGTAGGCGCAGGTGAAGACGGACCAGGGGGCGAGGAGACCTCTGCAGGCGACGAGGGAGTTGATGCAGAGACAGAGGGCGGGGAAGAGGGTACACTAACCACAACCCTGGCAGTCCCGGGCAGCAGACAATCGTCAGGAGGGGAGGTAGGCACCACACCAACAGCAACATCCGAGGACCGCACGGAAGCCTCCGGCCGCGGATGCACCTCCGCCACCACCGAATGGAGAACCCCCGAGGCAGGAACCCCCAGGTCCACAGAGCACACCATGACCAGACCAAGCAGGGCCAGAGGGAGCACCCGCCGAACCCGCCGCAGGAACCACCCCAGGCACCCGGTCAGGGCGAGAAGGCGACGATGAAGCCCCACGCGTATCCAAACCGGGGTTAGTCACCCTCCAAGAAAACTGAGGGAGCCTCAGCTCGAGGGGCGTCACAGCCAGCAGCCACATGGCCTTCAGCACCACACTGGAAACAGGTGCGAGTCTGGCCCTGATAAAAGACTCGTAGCGAGAGCCCACGATACAGAAGTCTGGACGGAACAGGTGACGTAAGTCGAAATCAAGCGTACGAGTGCCTGTACGCAGCCCGCGCAGACAACTCAAAAGGTTGAAGCGGTGAAACATCACCACCCCAAACTTCACAAACACAGACTGCAGCTCGACCTCGGAGAACGTCACCGGTACACCATGAATGCTGACATACTGTACGCCCCCCCCCCCCCAGGGATCCGAAACGGCCACAGACACAGCCGAGGTGGAGACTGGAACCGAGTAGCCGGCCCAACGCGCCACAAACTCCCTGTACAGCAAGCCCGAGCAGAAGCACCCGAGAAGGGGATAGCCTTTCCAGCCCGACCAAATACCGAACGTCCACGTTGAGCACATCGACGATTGTAATTTCCACAAGCGGCCAGTCCACAGCCCCGGAGAAGTCAAGGCACACCGTGTCCACCCACCGGACGCGGGTGACACCACCAACCACCATACCGCCAGGCGGGCCCTCCGGCTAGCGGGCGCACCACACCACAATCCACACCCGCCTCCACGCAGCACCTGGCGACAACTGGCAGGTCAAGCGAGCACGTCCTGGCCCTCTGGTGGCCAGCTAGCGAATCCCCTATCCCGTAAGTGGTTGCCCTTTTGAGCCATTACCAGTATCAAGAGCTGATACTGGAGATTTGTGGAGGTGCGACTGCACCCTGCGTGACGGGAGATGTCTCCCGTCTGGACGGATACAAATATCACCAGCGATATATTCCCAGACTGTGATGGTGATATGACCATATGACCCCAGACTGTGACGTGGGGGAGATAACAGCCCGCATCTTGCCACTAATAACTCTATTTCTGAATACCCAGCTTCGCTAAGGTGCTGAATTCTGTAACAGATTTCTTAGCCTAGGAAAGACATCGATGTTATATACACACCAATAACATAATCACAAGCAGATAAAATTATGAGAGACTTGAGGAGTAAGGGTTAACAGCGACCTGGAGCATAGACCGCATTGTGTGCAGGCACGACTAACAGCAAACACAGTGATGGGATTTATAATAACAAATATTAGCAACAGAACATCATCCTTCAGTTATATCTAGCACAGGCGAGGCCCCCACTGGACTACGCTGTACAGTTCTGGTCTACGCAGGAACAAGAAACGGAGACTAGAGAAAGACAAAAATTTCAAGCCTGCAACTGTTCTATTACCTGTTGGGTTCCTGATAACAGGTTTCAATTACCTGTTATCGGGAACCATTCCCATGAGTACAGATTAAAGTGTGTCGATCTCAATCCTTCCTCCGAATAGACAGTACGTTTTAATACTAAATGTAATAAGTACATTAATGACTCTGCATAGTACATAAATACACTTAATTGTGCTGTTACATTTACCTCCCCATATATTCTCATTTTCTGTTAATACACTCAAAATTTTTAGGTTGAAGCTTTCGTGTTCCTTGTGTAGATAGTATCAAGTATGGTGTCTGGGTCTTGGGTGATGTAGACACTGGTGTGGTTGACGAAGATGGTTCGTTCAGCCAGGTTGCATCGGGTAGGTAGGATGATGAGGTCGGAATTGAGTAGTGTGTCCAGGTGATCTGGGACAAACAGTCGCTCCAGAGCTTCTTCGCTTGAGTATTGAAGCACAGAGCCGTCGGCATCATCGCGGATGTCCAATGTAGCAGCATTCGTGATGTCAATTTTTTTTTTTTTTTTAGTATTTGGGGCCCGGTGAATCTGGTTTCCCCCCGAAACTGGACTTTGATGTGGTAGGTCATGAATCTCTCTACGACTACCGCATCACTGGAGATTGTATACCGTTTCTTTTAGGTATATTACGTATTTAGTTTATGTACACAAGTTTTAAATATAAAGAATTGATTTTTTAGTTTATTAAATAATAGAGATTTTATACAAAATTTGAAAATATTTTGAGTTACTTTATAATTTAGTGAAAGACTTTAGTTTTATTTTATTAGTTTAATAAAATTGTAATATCAATATTGCTATAGATTAAGGACTAATTGTAATTAAGAAGCAATAAATGCTATTTACATGCTTGTCCTACACTCCCAAGGTTAGGTTAGGTCGTGGTTTTCTATACTGCTTTTCAGGTAAATTGTAATATTCACAATATTTTGTTGCGATGCTGGCGATTAAGTGTATATATGTACTATGCCAATAGTCAGGATTTTACTTATTACATTTAGTATTAAAACGTACCATACAATTGGTCAACAAAACAGCGTTGTTTAAGATAGAAGACATGGGTTGACATTTGGGGGTGAGGTAGGTTACATTAGGTATAGTACTTAGTTTTTGAATGAAATATTTACACATCGCTGGAATATTGGTTATAGAATTGATCTGCTACCAGAAATTTTAGCCAAATATCCCCAGTTTGCTAACTGTAGGTAGTAACTAAGTGATTGTAACCTATCCACCGCTACCCGCTGGATGGGGGGCGGTGTGCAGGACAAACATATAAATTGTGACACTAGCTCTCCACATATGTCAGTTGTTTAATTTAGAACCTGTACTTGAGGTCGATCTCGAACCCATTGTTGATGTGACGACTTTATTGAATTTTGTAACTAGCTCATCAAGATTGTAACTTGCTTTGCTAAATGAATTGTGGGGTTCAGTCCCTGAGCCCATTATGTGCCTCTGTAACCCTTTACACTACCGCCCACGGGATGGGTATGGGGTGCATAATAAATGAACTAAACTAACTATTCGGAAGATGAGCTGGTCGATCTGCACTCACTAGAGAAATGCAGAATAATGGGGATATAATTAGGGGTTTCAAGTGGGTTACTGGCATAAACATGGGTGATATAAGAAGGGTTCTGAAATTATCGGAATAGATCACAATGGGTACAAGCTGGATAAATATTGTTTTAGGTGGAATACAGGGAAGCATTGATTTGGAAATAAGTTTGAGGAATAGGCTGCCAGTTAGCATCATTGAGGCAAACAGTTTAACAGATTTCATGAATAGATTGAATGGGATACATTCAATCCCAGGTGAGAGGAGTTACACAGGACCCTCCAAATATAGGCCAAATTTGTCTACTGTAGTGCTCCCTAATTTTAATTTATTAAATTCATTACATTAAATTGTAATAATTTAATTCGTTAATTTTCATTCATTTTATATAATTTATATTCCTAAACAATCTTTAAAGCGATCATGCAATGATCAGTAATTTCTATCAATTCCCTTAATAGTACAGCACAGATGGGTTTGTCTTCAACATACAGTTTGAAATCCCGGATTTGGATCCTGGGCGGGAGAGAAACAGTTGGGCATGTTTCCTTTCACCTATATATAGCCTCTTTTCACCAAACAATAAATGGTACCCGGAGTTAGCCAACTCTGTGTGGTTGCATCCTGATGAGGTTCAATAGTTCGACCTTTTTTACCTGTAAATATTTTTTTGTCTTAAGTTTTGCCCGCAAACGCTTCGTATTAATTGCTATATTTTATATGTAACTCTGCTCCTTTAATTGTCCCTTCATGTTATGTTTTCTGTGTACAGATTCTTATGAATAAAATGATCGTTATGATATGATTACAGTTGTGATTTGGAGAATCGAAAACGTTCGTTTTCTAAATTAACTATCTATAGAAAACTTGAAAACTTAAGGAGGAACTAAAATTATTTTCCAACACATGCCTTTAATTAATTTTGTCGGGAAAAGGCAGCCCGTTATATATATATACTTCAGGCATAAATCGAGGTTCCCCCCA